>CM059443.1:65005402-65517902 GCA_030390025.1 Squalus acanthias | reverse complement strand
GTACTGAGGGAGCGCTGCACTGTCGGAGGGGCAGTACTGAGGGAGCGCCGCACTGTCGGAGGGGCGTCGGAGGGGCAGGACTGAGGGAGCGCCACACTGTCGGAGAGGCAGTACTGAGGGAGCGCCGCACTGTCGGAGGGGCAGTACTGAGGGAGCGCTGCACTGTCCGAGGGGCAGTACTGAGGGAGCGCCGCACTGTCGGAGGGGCGGTACTGAGGGAGCGCTGCACTGTCGGAGGGGCAGTACTGAGGGAGCGCCGCATTGTCGGAGGGGCGGTACTGAGGGAGCACTGCACTGTCGGAGGGGCAGTACTGAGGGAGCGCCGCACTGTCGGCGGGGCGGTACTGAGGGAGCGCTGCACTGTCTGAGGGGCGGTACTGAGGGAGCGCTGCACTGTCGGAGGGGCAGTACTTATGGAGTGCTGCACTGTCGGAGGGGCAGTACTGAGGGAGCGCCGCACTGTTGGAGGGTCAGTACTGAGGGAGCGCCGCACTGTCGGAGGGGCAGTACTGAGGGAGCGCTGCACTGTTGGAGGGGCAGTACTGAGGGAGCGCCGCACTGTCGGAGGGGCAGTACTGAGGGAGCGCCGCACTGTCGGAGGGGCAGTACTGAGCGAGTGCCGCACTGTCGGAGGGGCAGTACTGAGGGAGTGCTGCACTGTCGGAGGGGCAGTACTGAGGGAGCGCCGCACTGTCGGAGGGGCAGTACTGAGGGAGCGCCGCACTGTCGGAGGGGCAGTACTGAGCGAGTGCCGCACTGTCGGAGGGGCAGTACTGAGGGAGTGCTGCACTGTCGGAGGGGCAGTACTGAGGGAGCGCTGCACTGTTGGAGGTGCCGTCTTTCAGATGAGATGTTAAACTGAGGCCCCGTCTGCTCTCTCAGGCGAATGTAAAAGATCCCAGGGCACTATTCTGAAGAGGAGCAGGGGAGTTCTCCCCGGTGTCCTGGGGCCAATATTTATCCCTCAATCAACATCACTAAAACCAGATTATCTGGACATTATCACATTGCTGTCTGTGGGAGCTTGCTGTGTGCAAATTGGCTGCCGCGTTTCCTACTTTACAACAGTGACTACACTTCAAAAAGTACTTAATTGGCTGTAAAGCACTTTGGGACGTCCTGAGGTCATGAAAGGCGCTATAGAAATGCAAGTCTTTCTATTGTTATGAGATGAATGACCAGCTAATCCAGTTTGTGCTGTTGCCCAAGGACCAGAACATCAGGGAATTCCCGAATCATCTTCGAGTCATGTCATGGGATCTCTTGATGCCTAAGGGTCACCAGATGGGACCAGTTTAATGTCTCACCTGAAGAATGAAACCTCTGACAGTGCCGAGCGCCCGCTCCGTGCGCTGGAGGGCCAGCCTGGAACGTGAGCTCAAAGCTCTGGCGTGGGGCTCCAACCCCCCTGCCGACCCCCGACCCCCCAAAACAACCTTCTGACCCTGAGGTGGGAGTGCGGCTAACTGAGCCAAGCTGATACTCACAGTCTTCACATCCACTCGCCACCAGTCCCCCAGCTCTGTTGAACCTGTCGAATGGATTTGACTTTAAAAGGGAGTTGGACAGGTACTTGAGGATTGACAGGGCTCCGGACAAAAAGCGGGCGGGGGTGGGACTAAGAACGGTTAAAGAGCCGGCACAGGCACGATGGGCTGAATGGCACCCTTCTGTGCTGCAAGTTTCTATCATTCTATGATTTTAATTCCAAACAAAAGCCAAACGCAGTTGTGATCATGTTTAAGGGACTGAGCCTAATCAATAAAACCTCCCTTTCGTTGTTGTGGTCAATGAACATTTCAAAAGGTCACCAGCTCTGGTTGGGCATATTCCTGGGGGTTTCATCACATGACCTCCAACCGCTCCCGCCATTGGTCGCCCATCACGTCCATCCTCGCGGTGCCCCGCCCCCACGCTCCCGCCATTGGTCGCCCAGCACGTCCATCCTCTCGGTGCCCCCTCCTTTCCATGGCCAATCAAAAAGTGAACAGATTCTTCGTTACCTGATTGGATGATTCTTCACTGTCAGTCAAACATCCTTTGTTCCCCCCGTGTCTGATATTCTTACAACGAATAAACATTCAGAGAAAATTAAAAAATATCGGGAGAAAAACTGGCTCGTGCCCCCTTTGGGGCAATAACTTCGTCGGGGCGCTACATTTTGCGCCCTGAAAAAGTTAGCACCATCACGCCCGAAATTCAATGGTAGCGACCTAAGCAGGAGGCGGGGCGCCACTGGAAGCGCTCCCCCTCCCTCTTGGGGCGCTCCCATGGAATATCGTGGTGCTACGTGCCCGGGCGCTGCCTGGGGGGCACTAACGTGAAGCTCAAAGCAACCGAATTTTCCCCCTATTGTTTTTAACGCTCCTATGATTTTTCTCCTGGAGCTCCTTCTCTAACTGGGGCAATCCTGGAATGTTGGCGACCCTAACAGGGCCCAATTGTTTTGCTTTTCCGACCAGGTTGTTTTTTTTTTTGGCGATTCAAGGGTTAAAAATGAGAGGATTAAAAAAAAAATCCCTTCCTTTCACTTCTCAAGAAACAAGTCAGACAAAACCCCAGTGAGGTATTTCACTGGAAGATTGTGGCTGAAGCTGGTTACCATGACGATCTACTTCAGGAGACTATTCAACATGCTGGTTAGCTGATTCGTATTTTTATTCATCCCTTCAGTGTCTGGATTTGAACAGTGCAAATCTCAGGGTGGGCGGGAGGGAGGGGTACAACACGTAAGCAAACTTTATTTAAAGACAAGACAATTGCAACATGTCAAGGTGGGGGATTGGGGGGGGCGGTAAATATCCCTGCGTTGAAGTTATCTGGAAGGGTTAGTTGCGACCCACTGTCACCGACACTGATGAAGTCAACACTCGAGCTGCCAGGTCAAGTTGGTGTCATGACGCGCTGTTCTACTGAGTCATGTGTGAATGCTGAGCTGAGAGTGCGTTTTGAATAATGCATGTCTTACTGGGGACTTGACGCCTTGGTTGGGTCCTGGGGGGTGGGGGGGGGGGGGGGCGGGGGGGGTGGTGGTTGAAGTGGAGCAGCCTGTGCTGTAAACATTCTTTATCAATCCAAACGGTTTGAGAGGGTGAAGCTTCACATCTCTTGTCTTCTTGAAACCACCCCCCCTAACCCACCCCAAACAGCAATTGTCAGTTTTCCTTCATTGAGAAACTTGGACGAAGGGTCAAAGTTCACAGTGGAGGACACCAAATGAGGTGGACAAAAAGTAAGCGGGAAGACCGAGTAAATCCGAAGGTTTGGCAACATCACTTTTTTTTTGAAATTCTAGATTCTAGGATTAAAGGGAACACGAGGTGAGGTTAAAGGAGTCCATAGTTTTGAGCTGCTCGAAGATTGAGTTAGAGTTGGAGATTTCAACACTGTGAGGAATGAGGGAGGAGGAAGAGAATGCAGTGTGTCAGCCGTGGCTCAGTGGGCTGCACTCGCGCCTCTGAGTCACGAAGGTTGTGGGTTCAAGTCCCACTCCAGGGACTTGAGCACAAAAATCTAGGCTGACACTCCCAGTGCAGTGCTGAGGGAGTGCTGCACTGTCGGAGGGGCAGTACTGAGGGAGCGCTGCACTGTCGGAGGGACAGTACTGAGGGAGCGCCGCACTGTCGGAGGGGCAGCGCTGAGGGAGTGCCGCACTGTCGGAGGGGCAGTACTGAGGGAGCGCTGCACTGTCGGAGGGGCAGTACTGAGGGAGCGCTGCACTGTCGGAGGGACAGTACTGAGGGAGCGCCGCACTGTCGGAGGGGCAGCGCTGAGGGAGTGCCGCACTGTCGGAGGGGCGGTACTGAGGGTGCGCCGCTCTGTCGGAGGGGCAGTACTGAGGGAGTGCCGCACTGTCGGAGGGGCAGTACTGACGGAGTGCTGCACTGTCGGAGGGGCAGTACTGAGGGAGAGGGGCAGTACTGAGGGAGCGCCGCACTGTCGGAGGGACAGTACTGAGGGAGCGCCGCACTGTCGGAGGGGCAGTACTGAGAGAGCACCGCACTGTCGGAGGGGCAGTACTGAGGGAGCGCCGCTCTGTCAGAGGGGCAGTACTGAGGGATCGCCGCACTGTCGGAGGGACAGTACTGAGGGAGCGCCGCACTGTCGGAGGGGCAGTACTGAGGGCGTGCTGCACTGTCGGAGGGGCAGTACTGAGGGAGCGCCGCACTGTCGGAGGGGCAGTACTGAGGGAGTGCTGCACTGTCGGAGGGGCAGTACTGAGGGAGAGGGGCAGTACTGAGGGAGCGCCGCACTGTCGGAGGGACAGTACTGAGGGAGCGCCGCACTGTCGGAGGGGCAGTACTGAGGGAGCGCCGCAGTGTCAGAGGGGCAGTACTGAGGGAGCGCCGCACTGTCGGAGGGGCAGCGCTGAGGGAGCGCCGCACTGTCGGAGGGGCAGCGCTGAGGGTGCGCTGCACTGTCGGAGGGGCAGTACTGAGGGAGCGCTGCACTGTCAGAGGTACCGTCTTTTGGATGAGACGTTAAACCGAGGCCCCATCTGCTCTCTCAGGTGGACGTAAAAGATCCCAGGGCCACTATTTCGAAGAAGAGTAGTGAAGTTCTCCCCGGTGTCCTGGGGCCAATATTTATCCCTCAACCAACATCACTAAAACAGATTATCTGGCCATTATCACACTGCTGTTTGTGGGAGCTTGCTGTGCGCAAACTGGCTGCCGCGTTTCCCACATTACAACAGTGACTACACTTCAAAAAGTACTTCATTGGCTGTAAAGCGCTTTGGGACGTCCGGTGGTTGTGAAAGGCGCTATAAAAATGCAAGTCTCTTTTTTCTTTCTTATTGGCCCTGGGTTTTTTCTCTGTCTAGTGTCTAGTTCTGATGCTCCAGCTATCATGGTGTGGAGAGCAGGCTTGTTGGACCAGCTGGTCTTTTCCCATCCGTCAATTTGATATGTTTATATTACCATAAATATATCTTCACAAGATTAAATCTAAGCCCTTTATCTTTCTATATTTTGTTACGGGAATTTTTTTTCCCAGGTTTCTTTGTTCATTAAACTACAGAGACCTGTGTTTCTTTGTATCTTTTCAGGCCTCCAGAGCCAACTCCCTCACTGAACTGGCCATCGATTGCTGGCTCAACTCACCAAGGCTTCTCCGACAGCACCTCCCAAACCCGCGACCTCTACCACCTAGAAGGACAAGGGCAGCAGGCGCATGGGAACACCACCCCCTCCAAGTTCACCTCCCAGTCACACACCATCCTGATTTGGAAATATATCGGCCGTTCCTTCATCGTCGCTGGGTCAAAATCCTGGAACTCCCTCCCTAACAGCACTGTGGGAGCACCTTCACCACACGGACTGCAGCGGTTCAAGAAGGCGGCTCACCACCACCTTCTCAAGGGGTAACTAGGGATGGGCAATAAATGCTGGCCTTGCCAGCAACGCCCACATCCTAGGACCAAATAGAAAGAAAAAGTGGAGATAAGCCATGGTATTAATGAGAAAACCTGAAGCTAAGAACTGGGAGCCTGGCCTGAAAGACGGCTCTGCTAATTCAAGGTGCAAGCACCTAGTTCAGAGTCCCCAGACGTTGAGGACCAACTTATTCACTCGGTGAGGTTTACTGGCAGTCGCTTGTGTTCTGTCCTACAGTGATTCAAAGGAAGCGTTGGATATTATACAGTTACTTCTCTCTTCTTTCCATGTTATAATTCGCAAGAGGTTACAGTTGACCAACCAGGCCCCACTGAGGACAGATGGAAGATAAAAGCAACTGAATTACTGAGCAATTATTACCCTACAATTGAAGCGGATGTTAAGACTTGTGCCTGGAGGGTTGGTAGTCACCACACAGTTGACTGAACGAGTGAAAGAATCAGTTTTGAAGTTAATGCTTCCACAGTTACAATAAAGATGAGCAATCTTCAGAGCTTGGTCCCAGGAGCCTTGGGCTCCAATAGCAGCGGACAACAACATTCATTGTTGGCCGAAACTGCCACCCAGGCAATTCTATATCTGCTCATCCTAATCATTGGTCTTCCATTGAACGTCTTGGTCATGGTGTTGGTCTACAAGTGTCGACCTCTGAGAAGTGTCACCAACATGTTTGTGGTGTCCTTGGCCCTGGCTGACTTCCTGATTGCTCTTTTAGGCCTACCTTTCATTGTCATAGCAACCATTGCCCAGAGCTGGCCCTTGGGTGGGACCTTCTGCCAAATCTCGGGCTTCCTAACCTTCTCCTTGAAAAACGTCTCCATCCTGTCCGTGGCTGGGATCGCGGTGGACAGGTATTATGTTATCGCAAGACCGTTTATACTCACCATTACGAGGGACAAAGCTATAAAAATGATTGTGTTCTTGTGGTGGAGTGGGCTGCTCTATGGAATCCCACCACTTTTCGGGCTAGGCCTTTACAAGTTCTCCCCTACAAGGTGTTTGTGTGACTACAGTTGGTCCGATGGAGGCTCCAGTCTGGCTTATGGAATCTACCTTTTCTTTTGGATCTATGTGACGTCTTTGGTAACGGTCACTGTTTCCTATTACTTAATATACCGAGTCACCCGTGACCACCTGAAGTACAAAGCCCATCGTTTCACCAGCAACTTGTCTCCTGGGCAGGAAGGCAGCTCGGTCCTTACAGAACTGAAGTCCTTCAGACTATTGCAGGCAAGCCTTCCGAGAAAGTGGACGAGCTTCATATCGTCCAACTCGACCTTTAACTTAAACGCAAATAGCACATCGGACGTAGCAATGGAGTCTAAAACAGCAAAGACCATCGTTGCCGTGATAGCAACCTGCCTCGTGACCTGGATGCCGTACTTCATTTCAAACTTTCACCGTGGCTCCGTGTCCGAGAGCAGGACTCCCAAAATGTTGGACTTCCTAGCGACTTGGCTGACCTTTGTGAACTGTGCCCTGAATCCAGTTCTCTATGCTCTCCTGAACCGGCAGTTCAGACGCTGCTCCAAGGAGTACCTGCGCCTGTGGTTTGGAGCCTCTGTCCAGCAGCCTTCGGAGGAGGTCCCAGCACCGGCTGGAGTTGCCCATAACGGCAGCATCAACACAACCAAAAGCAGAACTGATGATGGAACCGGCTCGGCTCCCTTCTCCGTCATTCGAGGTACCATCACCTTTCTCGCTGCTTGATTGGGGAGGAGAGGAATTAAATCTTTAGATAGTTTAAGTTTCTGACAGTAAAAAGGAAGAACTTACACTTGATAAAGCACCACATAACAGACTTAATCGGGAAAATAGAATCACATGGGATTAAAGGGATGGTGGTAACTTGGGTACGTAATTGGCTAAGGGATAGGAGGCAGAGAGTAGTGGTGAACGGGTGTTTTTCTGACTGGAGATAGGTATGCAGTGCGGTCCCTTAGGGGTCGGTATTAGGACCATTATGACCACACTCGCCTCTGAGTCAGAAGGTTGTGGGTTCAAGTCTCACTCCAGGGACTTGAACACATAAAGCTAGGCTGACACTCCCAGTGCAGTGCTGAGGGAGTGCTGCACTGTCGGAGGTGCCGTCTTTCGGATGAGACGTTAAACCGAGGCCCCGTCTGTTCTCTCAGGTGGACATAAAAGATCCCATGGCACTATTTAGAAGATGAGCAGGGGAGTTCTCCCCGGTGTCCTGGGGCCAACATTTATCCCTCAACCAACATAACAAAAACAGATTATCTGGTCATTATCACATTGCTGTTTGTGGGAGCTTGCTGTGCGCAAATTGGCTGCCGCGTTTCCTACATTACAACAGTGACTGCACTTCAAAAAGTACTTCATTGGCTGTAAATCGCTTTGAGACGTCTGGTGGTCGTGAAAGGCGCTATAGAAATGCAAGACTTCTTTTCTTTATTGCTTTTCTTGTTATATGTAAATGACCTGATCTTTGGTATAGGGAGTCAATTTCGAAGTTTGTGGATGATACAAAACTTGGCAACATAGTAAATAGTGAGCAGGATAGTAGCAGACTTCAGGGGGACACAGACAGACTGGTGAAATGGGCAGACACACGGCGGATGCAATTTAATGCAGAGAAGTGTGAAGTGTTGCATTTTTGGAGAAACAACATGGAGAGGCAGTATAATCGAAATGGTACTGTTTTGAGGGGGGTGCAAGAACAGATGGATCCGGGGGAGGGGGGGGGGGGAAGATTCACAAATCTTTGAAGGTGGCCGGGCAAGTTGATAAAGCAGCTAAGAAAGTGTATGGGATACTTGGCTTTGTAAATAGGGGCATTGAATACAAAAGCAAGGAAGTCCTGCTAAACCTTTATAAATCACTGGTTTGGCCCCAGCTGGAGCATTGTGTCCAATTCTGGGCACCACACTTTAGGAAGGATGTCAAGGCCTTGGAGAGGGTGCAGAGGAGATTTACTAGAATGGTACCAGGGATGAGGGACTTCAGTTATGTGGAGAGACTGGAGAAGCTGGGGTTGTTCTCCTTAGAGCAGAGAAAGTTAAGGGGAGATTAAATAGAGGTGTTCAAAATGATGAGGGGTTTTGATAGAGCACGATTTTGATAAAGACGGCACCTCTGACAGTGCGGCACTCCCTCAGCACTGCACTGGGAGTGTCAGCCTAGATTTTGTGCTCAAGTCTCTGGAGTGGGACTTGAACCCACAACCTTCTGACTCAGAGGCGAGGGTGCTGCCCACTGAGCCACAGCTGACCGTAATAAAATTTTGAAACAACATTAAATCTGTCAACAATGATCTTGTTGCTGTAGATGGTTCTGTATTGAGATAGACAGGCAGGTAGAAAGGAAATGGAGACTCAGAGCTTACCCTGTGAGCTGCAGAGATTTGTGAATATGCACCCCCAGGTCCCTCTGTTCTTGCACCCCCCCCCCTCAAAATAATAGCATTTAGATGACACTACCTGTGCCTGAATGCACTCACCACCTGTGTGGTACTGACACAAACCAGGAAGGTCCTTGGTTGATCTCCAGCTTGTAGCTAGGACAGTGGCAGGTTACTATAATTGTCGCCTGTCACTTTAATTCACCGCTTCACTCCCACTCTGACCTCACCGTCCTCGGCCTATTACACTGTTCCACGGAAGCGCAGCGTAAGCTTGAGGAACAGCACCTCATCTTTCGTTTAGGCACGCTACAGCCCTCTGGACTCAATATCGAGCTCAACAATTTTAGATCATAACCTCAGCCCCAATCACATTTATATTTTATTTTTTCATCCACCCTTTTGTTTGCCCCCCCCCTCCTTTTTTTTTCCCCTCCTAGAAGCTGGCAGCTGTCCTTCATTCTGCCAGTGCATTTCACACTTCTTTCAGCCTCAACCTGTCACATTAACACCTCCTCTTGCCTTGATCATCTCTTAATGTCTCTCAATGTCTCTTAATCTCTCCTTTTGTTCTTTCATCCCCTCCCCCTTTTCCCAGCTTTATCCTTGCCTTAAATCTATTCATTTCCTGCTATTTCCAGTTCTGACGAAAGGTCTTCGACCTGAAACGTTAACTCTGTTTCTCTCTCCACGGATGCTGCCTGGCCTGCTGAGTTTTTCCAGCGTTTTCTGTTGTTATTTCGGATTTCCAGCATCTGCAGTATTTTGCTATCGTATTACTATAATTGTTTCTGGCCTACCAATCCTTGCTGCCGGGAGCGAGCCTTTGGTTTAGCATTCCCACTTCTGAAGTCAGAAGCAGCAGGGTTCAAACCCCACTCCAGACAGTCCCGGCGAGTGGAGACCACAGCTCCGGCTCAGAATCCTGGGTTGACATCCAGCGGGATATTCGTGTGCGGTGGGTGTGTGTGGCCATAAAACCCTCCCTGCGTATAGGAATAACTCCTCTATCGGCTGGTGTAAAGCTGGTTACGGCCACGGAAGGAGCGTTCACGTTGTGACCTACCCGACTGTTAAACAGCCCACGAATCCTTCCACTATTCTCCAAGGGGAAGAACGTGAAGATGCAAAAACAACAACCGCCTCTGCCGGGAGGTAGCGGTGTGCGGATCTTGGGTATGGATAGGGTCAGGTTCATCTGTGATCTTCCCTCCGCCCCGCTCACAGTCTGACACTCGCTGGCTGGGCTCCATTGTGAAGAATGTTCAGCAGGATGCCCAGTACACGTGGAACCTATACCCCAGCAGTGAGTCAACACCTTCAGGAGAGGAAGGGAGTGTATATTATTCTCGTACACCTACACCGACCTGGATTATCACTCCCTGCTCAGCTCCCTCCCATAGCTCCAACTAGGTCCATTCAACCTCTCGTCTTGCTGTTTGCTCTAGCCTTTAATTAATGTAAATCTGTAAAGGGACACGTATGTGATAATTACAGACACAGAACATAGAGAAGAGAGAGGAGGCCGAGGGAAGGGTGGACTGCTAGAAAGAGTAAAGCAAAGAGACAAACCAGAAGATGTAGCGACAACAATGAAAGAGGGAGTGCGAGAGGCAGAGAGAAGGGGACAACAATGAGAGAAAGTGAGAGAGGAGACAATGAGAGAAAGTGTAAGAGGCATACAGAGAGAGACAATACTGGGACAAAGAGTGAGAGATACAGAGAGAGGAAAGGTACAAGCAGAAAGACTTGGAGATTGGGAGAGAAATGGAGAGATAGTTACGGGGAGAGACACCACTTGTATTTTCCCTGTGAGCTGTGACACAGGAGATTGACTTAGTGTTTTACAAGACGTACCCCACTGGAATCGGGCAACTCAGTGGTTCAATAACCTCAACCAGCTACAGTCTACAAAAACACAAGACAGTGCGTAACCAGAGAGCGGGACCTGATGCAGATTGTTTCTTGTCTCTTGACTGTAGAGCTCCAGAGGTCAGCATCGCCAACATTCCCCGGGGAGTCCTCGCTCCGCAGAAACCCTTTGATGAGACCGCGTTCGCCTTCCTTCCAGTGGAGAGCTGGTCCTGGGCAGAGACATCCCAGCCACTGAGACCAGTAATGGGCCGACCCTGTGAATGGCCAGTGGCCCGGCAATGGACAGTGAGCACCAAATCCTGGTTTTCCATTATTGGAACGTTCACGGATAATTTTATTTTACAGGCATCAGCAGATCATTCACATGTGGAAATACAGCAAACCTCGACCATCATGGAGGGGCCCTTAATGGGAATTGGGGGTTATTCGAGTTTCCCTACACTTAGTCTGACCCCAGGAGCTGAATTTCAGCTTCTGATTGGCCCCTTTATTTACCTGATCCAGTTCTCCGTGTGTGCAGTTAAGACAAATGTTATTTTCCCTTTTAAAAATGAAATATTCTTGAAAGAAAAATGCTGGAAGCACAAAGCTCGCTGTTCTCATGGACCCTAAACCCTGACTCCTGTTGGTTCCCCATCTCAAAGCGCTGACACCTGCTCATCTCCCGGACCTGACGCTAAATATCAGGGATGGATGGACATTAAAATCTCGCAAGAACTGGACATTTGGATAAGAAATCCTCACCCAGCCCAGAGTCTTTTTTTAAAATTCGTTTTTATGGGATGTGGGCATCGCTGGCAAGGCCAGCATTTATTGCCCATCCCTAATTGCCCCTTGAGAAGGTCTGTGGAACATCAGTTGAAAACGCTCCTTGTATAATAGCTGGTTGATGCCAAATTAAACCTTGACTCTCGCTGATTTGCCGACATGTTATTAAAACTCTTGTGGATTATGGGGAGTGTGGATAATGGAGGTCCAGGTCCCAGAGTTACTCTAAGCTGGGTGGAAGAGCTCAGGTCCCAAAACTGTTGAGAAATGGAATAAATCATCCTCGGACTCCAAGTATGAAGCCCAGTTTTTGTGTTAAATATGTGTTTACATTGCAAATCTGTTCACTTGCCTTACTTTATAACTTTGGGGGGAAAAATTCAGTTGATTTGCGCCTCCCTAGGGCGCTAATGGGGCGCAAAGCAACTAGCGCCTGGGCGTGGCGCCGCTAACGCCTCCCGCAAAATTCGGCGGGAGGTTAGCGGTGGCAGTAACTGTTAGCGCCCCGCGGTGCTGCGCCACCGGCGATGACGTCATCGCTGTGCGCAGCACCCCACTTGCGCCCCGGCTGCGATCTTCGGTAGCGCCCCCTGACTTACCGCTGGACGCTATGTCCGACAGGGTCGGGGGGGGGCCTACCTGTGGCCGGGGCGGCGCAAATTAAAGGGAAGGTGCCGGGCGGCCATTTTTGTTGCTGGCCGCCTGCCAGCACCTGCTCGCTTTGCCGTCCCTGGCCTCCTGACCCGCCCCCCCCACGGGGTGTCGGCTGCGCTCTGTGAGCCTGGCATTTCTCGAGTGCCGGCATGGCGCTGCGGCACGTAGCGCCGCAATATTCACTCGCAGCGCCCCAAGAGGGAGGCGGGGCGCTTCCAGTAGTGCCCCGCCTCCTTTTTGGGGCACTACCGGTGAATTTCAGGCGTGGGGGCGCTAACTTTTTCGGGGCGCTAAAAGTAGCGCCCCGGCGAAGTTAGCGCCCCAAAGGGGGCGCAACCCAATTTTTCCCCCTTGGTCTCTAGGGCCTCTGATGCTTTGCCTCTTTGACACTTGACTGTGCTGTTTTGGGATGTTCTGAGTATCAGACTGCAGTGATTAGAATGTGGGATGCATGTGTTTTATCCCACTCCCGATTTTCTCCTGAAGGCACTGACTCTTCCCCGGGCCACAGTCAGCCTCCCGGGTTGCCGCTCAGGTGACTCGGTGAGTCTTGACACTGAGTGTTGGCATGCTGCCATACCATGGGGGACATCACATCCCGCTCTCTGATGTCCAGAGACAGACTCCAGCAAACAGAGTCACTGGAGAGAGATCGGGAGCCAAAGGAGTACTGAGGCGAATTGTAGCGCCCTCCAATGAAAATCATCTCCGTTTGCTTTAGACGTTCATGAAGAAAATGTATGATGTGCAGCTACCACTGCCGAATAGGATAATGTACAGATGTACCTGTGATTCCCCTACATGGTGATGGGACGGGGGTCTGTGTCTGTGATTCCCCCACACGGTGACAAGACGCGGGTCTGTGTCTGTGATTCCCCACACGGTGATGGGACGGGGGTCTGTGATTCCCCCACACGGTGATGGGACGGGGGTCTGTGTTTGTGATTCCCACACACAGTGATGGGACGGGGGTCTGCGATTCCCCCACACGGTGATGGGACGGGGGTTTGTGTCTGCGATTCCCCCACACGGTGATGGGATGGGGGTCTGTGTTTGTGATTCCCCCACACGGTGATGGGACGGGGGTCTGCGATTCCCCCACACGGTGATGGGACGGGGGTTTGTGTCTGCGATTCCCCCACACGGTGATGGGACGGGGGTCTGTGTCTGTGATTCCCCCACACGGTGACAAGACGCGGGTCTGTGTCTGCGATTCCCCCACACGGTGATGGGACGGGGGTCTGTGTCTGCGATTCCCCCACACGGTGATGGGACGGGGGTCTGTGTCTGCGATTCCCCCACACGGTGCTGGGATGGGGGGGTCTGCGATTCCCCCACACGGTGATGGGACGGGGGTCTGCGATTCCCCCACACGGTGATGGGACGGGGGTCTGCGATTCCCCCACACGGTGATGGGACGGGGGTCTGTGATTCCCCCACATGGTGATGGGATGGGGGTCTATGTCTGTGATTCCCCCACACGGTGATGGGACGCGGGTCTGTGTCTGCGATTCCCCCACACGGTGATGGGACGGGGGTCTGTGATTCCCCCACATGGTGATGGGACGGGGGTCTGTGATTTCCCCACACGGTGATGGGACGGGGGTCTGTGATTCCCCCACACAGTGATGGGACGGGGGTCTGTGATTCCCCCACACGGTGATGGGACGGGGGGTCTGTGTCTGTGATTCCCCCACACGGTGATGGGACGGGGGTCTGTGTCTGCGATTCCCCCACACGGTGATGGGACGGGGGTCTGTGTCTGTGATTCCCCCACACGGTGATGAGACGGGGGTTTGTGATTCCCCCACACGGTGATGGGATGGGGGTCTGTGATTCCCCCACACGGTGATGGGACGGGGGTCTGTGTCTGCGATTCCCCCACACGGTGATGGGACGGGGGTTTGTGATTCCCCCACACGGTGATGGGATGGGGGTCTGTGATTCCCCCACACGGTGATGGGACGGGGGTCTGTGTCTGCGATTCCCCCACACGGTGATGGGATGGGGGTCTGTGTCTGCGATTCCCCCACACGGTGATGGGACGGGGGTCTGTGATTCCCCCACACGGTGATGGGACGGGGGTCTGCGATTCCCCCACACGGTGATGGGATGGGGGTTTGTGATTCCCCCACACGGTGATGGGATGGGGGTCTGTGATTCCCCCACACGGTGATGGGACGGGGGTCTGTGTCTGCGATTCCCCCACATGGTGATGGGACGGGGGTCTGTGTCTGCGATTCCCCCACACGGTGATGGGACGGGGGTCTGTGATTCCCCCCACACGGTGATGGGATGGGGGTCTGTGATTCCCCCCACACGGTGATGGGATGGGGGTCTGTGTCTGCGATTCCCCCCACACGGTGATGGGACGGGTGTCTGTGTCTGTGATTCCCCCACACGGTGATGGGACGGGGGTCTGTGTCTGCGATTCCCCCACACGGTGATGGGACGGGGGTCTGTGATTCCCCCACACGGTGATGGGATGGGGGTCTGTGATTCCCCCCACACGGTGATGGGATGGGGGTCTGTGATTCCCCCCACACGGTGATGGGACGGGGGTCTGTGTCTGCGATTCCCCCACACGGTGATGGGACGGGGGTCTGTGATTCCCCCACACGGTGATGGGACGGGGGGTCTGTGATTCCCCCACACGGTGATGGGACGGGGGGTCTGTGATTCCCCCACACGGTGATGGGATGGGGGTCTGTGATTCCCCCACACGGTGATGGGACGGGGGGTCTGTGATTCCCCCACACGGTGATGGGACGGGGGGTCTGTGATTCCCCCCACACGGTGATGGGACGGGGGTCTGTGATTCCCCCACATGGTGATGGGACGGGGGTCTGTGTCTGCGATTCCCCCACACGGTGATGGGACGGGTGTCTGTGTCTGTGATTCCCCCACACGGTGATGGGACGGGGGTCTGTGTCTGTGATTCCCCCACACGGTGATGGGACGGGGGTCTGTGATTCCCCCACACGGTGATGGGACGGGGGGTCTGTGTCTGTGATTCCCCCACACAGTGATGGGACGGGGGTCTGTGTCTGCGATTCCCCCACACGGTGATGGGACGGGTGTCTGTGTCTGTGATTCCCCCACACGGTGATGGGACGGGGGTCTGTGTCTGCGATTCCCCCACACGGTGATGGGACGGGGATCTGTGATTCCCCCACACGGTGACGGGATGTGAATGCAGGTGCAGGGACTCGGAGCGGGCACAGGTGAAGGGGAGACTCTCCTCAAGTAGCGACCAGACCTCAGTAAACGTCGCACAGTCACGTGGTAAGGTTAACGACAAACCAATTACAAGCAGCCAGTGGTTTGTTAGAATGGTCAGGAGGTTTATTTATCTGATTTTGAGGTGCGATAAATTCAAGGTGCGTTTGCGGCCATGCTCTAACACGTTTAGCAATGGACAATGGTCACAGTTTGATTACAGAGAGATTAGCGCCTGGACTGGCCCAGGGGTGCCGGGACCTTGAAGTCCTGCCCCTTCTGGAGTCTCTTCTCACAGTCGATTAAATAGTTGACTCCGTCAACCACCAGCTGGACCAGCTCCACCTGCAGAAGGGAACAAGACATTCAGGTTTAGACTTTTATATCTGCACAAGGGACAATCGGAGGATTTCTCTGGAAAGAAACCCCTCTCTCCACCACTTACCCATTCCTCTCCCCCAAGGAAACCACTGGCCCTCCCCATCCGCTCTCCGTCTACTCTCTCCCCATCTCCCCTTTCCCTCTCCCCCCTCCCCCCATCACCCTCACCCAAAGAAACACCTCCCCCGTTCCAACCCCCATCCCCCTCCCTCCCCTCCCCTCCCCGTTCCCTACTCCATCCCTCCCCCTCCATTCCTCTCCCCCAAGGAAACCACTGCCCACCCTGTCTCCCCTCTCCCCCCTCTCCTTTGCCCCCACTCTGTCTCCTCCCCTCTTCCCCCTCCCCTCCCCTCTCCCCGTCCCCGTCCCCCCCCTCCCCCCCCCTCCCCCCCTCCCCACCTCTCCCCGTCCCCGCCCCTCCCCACGCCCCCCGTCACACGGGGATGCTGTGCGTAGGTGGGTAAGTACGGTAACTGACCTCGGACTTCCCCAGCCGGTCCAGGTTGGAGATGTCGAACACACTGCCCACGGCCGCGGTGTCCACTCCCCCTGTCCCGCGTTTCTGCAGACGCAGGTTCTCCAGTATTTTCGAGAAGCGAGCATCCTGAATCAAAAACATCATTTATACGACTGGTCGCTCCCGTCTAACAAAAGGCCGCCTGTTAAACTCCAAACAATATGCGCTTCTCACCCTTTGGGCAAGAGATGAAGGAAGGGTAGGAGTCGGAATGGGCCACTTTATATCTGAGATTAAAGGCGTTTCGGAAAAGGAGAATGAGGTCTTTGTCGAACAGTTTGTGTTCAACACTCAAATCACAAATACAGTGGGCCAGAAATTCGGCTTTCCAGCTTCCTGCTGGCGCAAGCATCGCGCGCGTACTTACCTACCGCGCCTGCAGTTGTGCTTTGGGCCCACGAGGACTTCGGGTCCTGGGCCTCCTCCAGCTGCCGGCGGGCAGTGCTTGTGTATCCCAGGGGCGCAGTTAGTTCGAAGCGTCCCCTGGGATCACGTGGGCCATGGAGAGCCAATCCTAGCAGGGCATTTTCATTCATAGATTTGACAGGAAGACCCCGCCCTGCCTTCCCACAGCCAATCAGAGTGCAAACAGACTCTTCCAACCAAATGTAAACAAAGAACCAACTTTTATTGACCTCAAATTCTCTCCAGTATCAATCCCAACATTGATCATTCCCTCAAGGACACGATGATACTGCTGAGCTGTGCAAGGGCTCAAGCGATTTTAGATAAGGCAATGCTGTCAGTTGGGAACTGCACAGAGGCAATTAATCTCCTTTATTCCAGCTAAACCCAGGTTATCCTGGGTCACAGCTGGTACTTGCCTCCTGACAGATGTTGGAAATTGTCTTACCAGAAAACCAGGGGTAATAATAAGATGTGTGGCTGTGAGGGACCTTCCAATTCTCTTAGCTTTTGAGACACAGTTTTTTTCACAACAGCAAGGGGCACTGCTACTGGGCATCGAACACTCCCATTTCAGGAACTCCCAGGGCAGGTACAGCACGGGTTAGATACAGAGTAAAGCTCCCTCTACACTGTCCCATCACACACTCCCAGGGCAGGTACAGCACGGGTTAGATAAAGAACTTTTTGTGCCTTTATACAATATATTTCAGTGTCATGCAATGTGCAGAGTGTTGATGTCCATTACAGTCTAACTCCCATCACCCAGTGTAATGAAGCACAGCTAGTAAATATAATTGAAATGGTACCTTGCTGAGCATGGGTAGTTTGACGTGTACCCCAGCTCGGAGTCCAGTGCCCAGGTTCGATGGGCAGGCCAGGATGTAGCCAAGATTCTCGTTCCACATGAACTCCCAGCCTTTCTCAGAGATCTGTTTCTCAACCTAAAAGAAATATTGTTCATATCAAAGCTCAGCGTGTGTGAAGGACCCAAACATCTGACCTACATTCCCAGAGTTGGGAAGAGTAAAAAGACACAGATAAAATTTCATAGAATGTACAGCACAGAAACAGGTCATTTGGCCCAACTGGTCCGTGTCGTTTATGCTCCATGAGCCTCCTCCCACCCTACTTCATCTCACCCTATCAGCGTATCCTTCGATTCCTTTCTCCCTCATGTGTTTATTTCACTTCTCCTTAAATGCATCGATACTATTCGCCTCAACCACTCCCTGTGGTAGTGAGTTCCACATTCTCACCACTCTCTCTGGGTAAAGAAGGTGAGCTCTAGTAAAATGTAGTGATAAGGTCCTAGATGGACAAGCGTAAGGTTTCAACTCCGCTCAGTCGGTAGCATTCTCACCTCTGGGTCATAAGTTGTGGCTTCACACTCCTATCGGGTTACTTGAGCTCCTAATCTCGGTGACAGTTCAGTGCCGTGCTGAGGGAGTGAATTGTCAGAGGTGCTCTCCTCTTGTCGTTTAGATAGATGGTAAAGATCCCACGGCACTAATGGAAGATGAGCTTGGAATTCTCCTAGTTTCCTGGCCAACATTCCCCCTCAACCCAAACCACCAGCTGGTCATTCACCTCATGGCTGTGTAGGGGTTTTCCTAGATAGCAACCGCCCCTGTGCTTCAAAGTTCTACATGAAACTCTTTGAGAAGTTTCTGAGAGATGTGATAAGATGCTGTATCAATACAAGACTTTCACCTAGAGGATAAAGATTTCCATTCAGTTGCTAGAAGTTGGTGGGCTTATTGAATGAGATATGTTTCTCTCGTTATTTCACTTCGATTGTTGGGATATATCCTCTCGTGAGCAAAATGTTAAGGTCAATTAGAAGTTGATGTTGCCCAATGGGTGAACTGTACACCAGTGACATTTCATTCAACAACACCTTGCATTTAAATAGCGCCTTTAATGTAGTATAACATCCCAAGGCGTTTCACAGGAGCGTTATCGGACAAAATTTGACACCGAGCCATATAAGGAGAAATTCGGGCAGAAAGAGGTAGGTTTTAAGGAGCATCTTAAAGGAGGAAAGAGAGGTGGAGATGTTTATGGAGGGGATCCAAGGGTTCAGGGCTTCAGCAGCTGAAGGGACGGCCGCCAATGGTGGAGCGATGGAAATCGGGGATGCTCAAGAGCCCAGAAATGGAGGAGTGCAGAGATCTCGGTGGGGTTGCAGGCAATGTTACTTTTAATTATTTTTTGGGCGCATGGCCGCACATCTTAAAGGGAACGTTGGTTGTGGGGCTGGAGGAAGAGGAGATTACAGAGATGGGGAGGGGGGCGAGGCCATGGAAGGATTTGAAAACAAGGATGAGAATTTTGAAATCGAGGCGTTGCTGGACCGGGAGCCAATGTAGGTCAGCGAGCAGAGTGGGTGATGGGTGAACAGGACTTGGTGCGAGTTAGGACACGGGCGGCAGAGTTTTGGATGAGCTCAAGTTTATGGAGGGTGGGAGGTCGGGCAGGAGAGCGTTGGAATAGTTGAGTTTGGAGGTAACAAAGGCGTGGATGAACTGTCACTTTGTGAGATACCAGAGGGTTGTCCAGTACCTGTGGAACAATACCCCAGTATGAGTCAGCACCTTCTGCACACAACAGGAGTGAACTGAAGGGACAATTACTTTGAAGTGATGTTTGGGACTCTCTCGCTATAAGGGCCGCTGGCTGCAGAATTCATTACAAAAACCCTCGGTGGACTGAAATTTCTCCAGGCACAACTCCGTGTCTGCTGCTGCTTGCTGTCATCTTGCAGGGTTGAAGAAACCAGGTGATGGAAAGGTCAATGTCGCGAAAAGCCAAGACTGATGGCAGGCATCACAATAAGAGTTTGTGTAGGCGGGGAAACTGCAGTGAATAGAGTTCTGTTCAACTGAGCAAATCCCACACAGCCGGTTTTGGTGCAGTAGTCTAGTTCCTATTTAAATTCAAGGGAGGTTGTGGAAAGTGAAATGTGCTGCGGTCTTTAGTGTTTCTCCCTGGCCTGGCCAACAATGAGACGTACAAACGCCAGGATTAACTGGAAAGCTGAACAATTCTGAGCTAAAGTGAAGGGGCGGGGTGGAGGGGGGGGTGGTGGAAATCTGAAATTTAAAGAGAGCTTGATGGAAACAAAGGGCAATGTCTGAAAGTAAAGAGGAGGGGATCTATCCAGGGGAACCCTTCACCAGAACGGAGAACGTTTCTTCCCGAAACACCTTAGAATAGAATCATAGAATCTTAAAGCACTGAAGGAGGCCATTTGGCCCATCGTGCCTGTGCGAGCTCTTTGAACGAGCTCTCCAATTAGTTCCACTCCCCCTGCTCTTTCCTCCAGAGCCCCGCAAATTCTCCCCTTCAAGTATTTTATCCAATTCCCTTTTGAAAGTTACTATTGAATCTGCTCCCACCGCCCTTTCAGGCAGCGCATTCCAGATCACAACAACTCACTGCGTAAAAAAAAATTCTCCTCATCGCTCCTCCTGGTTCTTTTGTCAATTATCTTAAATTCGTGTCCTCTGGTTACCGACCCTCCTGCCACTGGAAACAGTTTCTCCCTCTCTACTCTATCAAAATTGGATATATTCTTGAAGGGGAGAATTTGCAGGGCTCTGGGGGAAAGAGCAGGGGGAGTGGGGCTCATTGGATCGCTCTTTCAAAGAGCCGGCACAGGCACGATGGGCCAAATGGCCTCCTTCAGTGCTTTAAGATTCTATGACAGTGGAGAGGGGATCCTGGTGGATTGGCTGTTGCTTGGAATCTAGTTTACCTCTTTGAGGCCACGACAGAATTTCTCAAACACCCTCTTCATGTTGCCACTCATCTCCATGGAGATGACCCGAGTGTGGTCCTCCTCGTTGATCCAGATTAGGAAAGTCTTCTCGTTGTTGTGCCTGTAGAGCAGGAGGGAACAGAGCACTTTAGGTAGTTAAAAAAAAATAGACTCTACTTTAGGTGCATTTATACCTCGAAACACTCACTTTCACATAATCACCTTGGTGCACCATCTTGTCCTTGTGGACCAACATTGCTTCCAGGGCCCCCCAACGCCTCAAATTTAGATTTATCATCCTCATGTTTAAATTTCTTCATGGCCTCACCCCTTCCCTATCTCCACAATCTCCTCCAGCCCTACAACTACCCCGCCCCCCAACCCAAAAAAATCTCCGTTCCTTTGACTCTGACTTCGTGCATTTTCCCCCCTCCCTTCACCCCACCATTGGCGACCCTGACTTCAGCCACTTAGGCCCCAAGCTCTGGAATTCCCTCCCTACACCCCTAAACCTCTCCGCCTCTCCACCTCTCTCGCCTCCTTTAAGCTTCTTCTTAAAACCCACCTCTTTTAGTCACCCCTCCTCACATCTCTTTCTTTGGTTGGAGATCCATATTTTTTTGATGACGTCTCTGTGAAGTGCCTTGAGGCATTTTTCTATGATAAAGATGCTGTATAACAACTAGTTGTTGCTGAATGGAGAAGGTAACTCATAGAATCTTACAGCACAGAAGGAGGCCATTCGGCCCATCATGCCTGTGCCGGCTCTTTGAACGAGCTCTCCAATTAGTCCCACTCTCCCCGGCTCTTTCCCCAGAACCCTGCAATTTTTTTTCCTTTTCAAGTAGAGGTCCAATTCCCTTTTGAAAGTTACTTTTGAATCTGCTTCCACCGCCCTTTCAGGCAGCGCATTCCAGATCACAACAACTCGCTGGGTAAAAAAATAAAAATTCTCCTCGTCTCCCCCCGTGGTTCTTTTGCCAATTATCTGGAATATTACTTTACATTAATGGGTGAGAGCAGGAGAAAAGGTTCAAAACTGATAAGAGGTAAATCTAGGATTGATTTCAGAGGAGATTTACGAGGATGTTGCCGGGACTGGGGAATTTTAGCTATGAGGAAAGAGTGGATAGGCTGGGGTTGTTTTCTTTGGAACAGAGGAGGCTGAGGGGAGACTTAATTGAGGTGAATAAAATTATGAGGGGCCGAGATAGCGTGGATAGGAAGGACCTTAGCGGAGAGGTCAATGACCAGGGGCCAGAGATTTAAAGTAATTGGTAGAAGGATTAGAGGGGAGTTGAGGAGAACTTTTTTCACCCAGAGGGTGGTGGGGGTCTGGAACTCACTGCCTGAAAGGGTGGTAGAGGCAGAAACCCTCATCACATTTAAAAAGTACTTGGATATGCACTTGAAGTGCCGTAACCTACAGGGCTACGGACCAAGAGCTGGAAAGTGGGATTAGGCTGGAGAGCTCTTTGTCGGCCGGCGCGGACACGATGGGCCAAATGGCCTCCTTCTGTGCTGTAAATGTCTCTGATTCTATCAAGAAATTCTCACACACAGTGACCAGTGCATGGAACAGACTCCCAGGTAGAATAACGGTGAAAACCCTGGAATTATTTAAGAAACAAATGGATGCTGCAGTAGTGGGGGAGGGGGGTGGGGGAGGGATAGTAGGGCCTTTCTCGATGAATGAATTAAGAGGGGCCGAATGGCCTTTCTCATCCACAATTATCGTTAAATGCCAGCCTGCTTTCTCTTTGCAGATGCTCGCTGACCTGCTGTGTGTTTCCTATTGTTTGCAACACCCAATCTGATTGGTTTGGCTTTGAGCCCGTGTGCATGCTGTAGCCTGGCTTCTTCAATATAAAGATAAATCAAACAGTCTCCACTCCAGCAGGCTGATACTGAGCCCCGCTAATCCACTGAGAGAATCTACGGTTTGGGGAATTAAAGTCCTGCTACAGTCCAGGCTTGCCCTGCATAGGTTTTTTTTATTCGTTTATGGGATGTGGGCGTCGCTGGCGAGGCCAGCATTTATTGCCCATCCCTAATCGCCCTTGAGAAGGTGGTGGTGAGCCACCTTCTTGAACCGCTGCAGTCCGTGTGCTGAAGGTACTCCCACAGTGCTGTTAGGGAGGGAGTTCCAGGATTTTGACCCAGCGACGATGAAGGATCGGCGATACACTTCTAAGTCTGGATGGTGTGTGACTTGGAGGGGAACTTGGAGGTGGCGGTGTTCCCATGCGTCTGCTGCCCTTGTCCTTCTAGGTGGTAGAGGTCGCGGGTTTGGGAGGTGCTGCCGAAGAGTCCTTGGCGAGTTGCTGCAGTGCATCTTGTAGATGGTACACACTGCAGCCACGGTGCGCCGGTGGTGGAGGGAGTGAATGTTTAAGGTGGTGGATGGGGTGCCAATCAAGCGGGCTGCTTTGTCCTGGATGGTGTCGAGCTTCTTGAGTGTTGTTGGAGCTGCACTCATCCAGGCAAGTGGAGAGTATTCCATCACATTCCTTACTTGTGCCTTGTAGATGTTGGGAAGGCTTTGGGGAGTCAGGAGATGAGACACTCGCCGCAGAATACCTAGCCTCTGACCTGCTCTTGTTGCCACAGTATTTATGTGGCTGGTCCAGTTAAGTTTCTGGTCAATGGTGACCCCCAGGATGTTGATGGTGGGGGATTCGGTGATGGTAATGCTGTTGAATGTCAAGGGGCGGTGGCTAGACTCTCGCTTGTTGGAGATAGTCATTGCCTGGCACTTGTGTGGCACGAATGTTACAGCGAATGTTCTGCCGTCTGTTGTCAAGTTGCCTTGTAACTATGGCAACTGGGACCAGCGATTATGAGAATGTATAAAGTCAGATTCGGGAGCTCTGATGTGAGATTTAAAACACAGATATTCAGTCGAATCACCGCTCACTCACAGTTGTGCCCCATAACACACTTTCAAATTAAAATTTTGAGTGTGATTCTGTGCAGATTGATGCAGTACATCGGTGAGGGTAATACAGAGCCCCCATTCCCCAGTCTCTCTCTCCCCCCGAGCCCCCATTCCCCAGTCTCTCTCTCCCCCCGAGTCCCCATTCCCCAGTCTCTCTCTCTCCGAGCCCCCATTCCCCAGTCTCTCTCTCCCCCCGAGTCCCCATTCCCCAGTCTCTCTCTCCCCCGAGTCCCCATTCCCCAGTCTCTCTCTCTCCGAGCCCCCATTCCCCAGTCTCTCTCTCCCCCCGAGTCCCCATTCCCCAGTCTCTCTCTCCCCCGAGTCCCCATTCCCCAGTCTCTCTCTCCCCGAGTCCCCATTCCCTAGGCTCTCTCTCCCCCGAGTCCCCATTCCCCAGTCTCTCTCTCTCCCCCGAGTCCCCATTCCCCAGTCTCTCTCTCTCCGAGTCCCCATTCCCCAGTCTCTCTCTCCTCCGAGTCCCCATTCCCCAGGCTCTCTCTCCCCCGAGTCCCCATTACCCAGGCTCTCTCTCCCCCGAGTCCCCATTACCCAGTCTCTCTCTCTCTCCCTGAGTCCCCATTCCCCAGTCTCTCTCCCCCGAGTCCCCATTCCCCAGTCTCTCTCTCCCTGAATCCCCATTCCCCAGTCTCTCTCTCCCCCCGAGCCCCCATTCCCAGTCTCTCTCTCCCTGAATCCCCATTCCCCAGTCTCTCTCTCTCTCCCCCGAGTCTCCATTCCCCAGTCTCTCTCTCTCCCCCCGAGTCCCCATTCCCCAGTCTCTCTCTCTCCGAGCCCCCATTCCCCAGTCTCTCTCCCCCCGAGTCCCCATTCCCCAGGCTCTCTCTCCCCCGAGTCTCCATTCCCCAGTCTCTCTCTCCCCCCGAGTCCCCATTCCCCAGTCTCTCTCTCCCCGAGCCCCCATTCCCCAGTCTCTCTCCCCCCGAGTCCCCATTCCCCAGTCTCTCTCTCCCTGAATCCCCATTCCCCAGTCTCTCTCTCCCCCGAGCCCCCATTCCCAGTCTCTCTCTCCGAGTCCCCATTCCCCAGTCTCTCTCTCTCCCCCTGAGCCCCCCATTCCCCAGTCTCTCTCCTCCGAGTCCCCATTCCCCAGTCTCTCTCTCTCCCCCGAGTCCCCATTCCCCAGTCTCTCTCTCCTGAGCCCCATTCCCCAGTCTCTCTCTGCCCCCGAGCCCCCATTCCCCAGTCTCTCTCCCCCGAGTCCCCATTCCCCAGTCTCTCTCTCTGCCCCGAGCCCCATTCCCCAGTCTCTCTCTCCCCGAGCCCCCATTCCCCAGTCTCTCTACCCCCGAGCCCCCATTCCCAGTCTCTCTCTCCCCCCGAGTCCCCCATTCCCCAGTCTCTCTCCCCCGAGTCCCCCATTCCCAGTCTCTCTCTACCCCGAGCCCCCATTCCCCAGTCTCTCTCTCCCCCGAGCCCCCATTCCCCAGTCTCTCTCTCCCCCCGAGCCCACATTCCCAGTCTCTCTCTCCCCCCGAGTCCCCATTCCCAGTCTCTCTCCCCCCGAGCCCCCATTCCCCAGTCTCTCTCTCTCCGAGTCCCCATTCCCCAGTCTCTCTCTACCCCCGAGCCCCCATTCCCCAGTCTCTCTCTCCCCCCGAGCCCCCATTCCCAGTCTCTCTCTCCCCCGAGTCCCCCATTCCCCAGTCTCTCTCTCCCCTGAGTCCCCATTCCCCAGTCTCTCTCTCTCCCCGAGTCCCCATTCCCCAGTCTCTCTCTCCCCCCGAGTCTCCATTCCCAGTCTCTCTCTCCCCCCGAGTCCCCATTCCCCAGTCTCTCTCTCCCCGAGCCCCCATTCCCAGTCTCTCTCTCCCCCCGAGTCCCCATTCCCAGTCTCTCTCTCCCCCCGAGTCCCCATTCCCAGTCTCTCTCTACCCCCGAGTCCCCATTCCCCAGTCTCTCTCTCCCCCCGAGTCCCCATTCCCAGTCTCTCTCTCCCCCCGAGTCCCCATTCCCAGTCTCTCTCTACCCCCGAGTCCCCATTCCCCAAGCCTCCATTCCCCAGGCTCCATTTCACCCAACTCCCAAGACCCCCCTCCCCCCGATTTCAGACCCCCCTGGCCTCGACAGCTTACATGGGGGAGAGAGAGTTCCAGATTTCCACCGCCCTTTGTGTGAAGAAGTGCTTCCTGACATCACCCCTGAACGGCCCAGGCTTTCTGGAGGCCCTTCTGACCGTGAGTGGGTCCTGAGGGCGGGACAGTTGCACTGGTGGACTTACCAGATCCCACGGGCATCTGGCCAATCCCTGGCCATCCCTGAGGAAGTCAGCAAAGGTGACACCGGCTTGTCAAACAAGAAGTGATCCTACGGAGAGAAATGGTTACAATCATTAAACCTGTTTACTCGCAGGACCAAGTAATGTTAGAAACTAGACTATTCACAGACAGAAGCCGATGTCAGTCGTGGCACACTGGTAGCCCTCTTGCATCTGAGTCAACAACAACACCAACTTATATTTATGTAACGCCTTTAACGTAGTAAAACATCCCAGGGCGCTTCACAGGAGTGTTATAAAAAAAAATTTTTTTGACACCGAGCCATATGGGGAGATGTTAGGGCAGATGACCAAACGCTTGGGCGAAGAGGTAGGTTTTAAGGAGAGTCTTAAAGGAAGAAAGAGAGGCGGAGAGGTTTAGGGAGGGAATTCCAGAGCTTAGAACCTTGGCAACAGAAGGCACGGCCACCAATGGTGGAGCATTTCAAAATGGGGATGTTCAAAAGTCCAGAATAGTCAGAAGGTTGTTGATTCAAGCCCCACTCCAGAGACTTCAGCTTCCAATTCAGACTTTCCCATCAAACACTCCCAGGGCAGGTACAGCATGGGCTAGATACAGAGTAAAGCTCCCTCTACACTGTCCCATCAAACACTCCCAGGGCAGGTACAGCACGGGTTAGATACAGAGTAAAGCTCCCTGTACACTGTCCCATCAAACACTCCCAGGGCAGGTAACAGCACGGGTTAGATACAGAGTAAAGCTCCCTCTACACTGTCCCCATCAAACACTCCCGGGGCAGGTCCCTCTACACTGTTCCATCAAACACTCCCAGGGCTGGTACAGCACGGGTTAGATACAGAGTAAAGCTCCCTCTACACTGTCCCATCAAACACTCCCAGGGCAGGTACAGCACGGGTTAGATACAGAGTAAAGCTCCCTCTACACTGTCCCATCAAACACTCCCAGGGCAGGTACAGCATGGGTTAGATACAGAGTAAAGCTCCCTCTACACTGTCCCATCAAACACTCCCAGGGCAGGTACAGCACGGGTTAGATACAGAGTAAAGCTCCCTCGACACTGCCCCCATCAAACACTCCCAGGGCAGGTACAGCATGGGTTAGATACAGAGTAAAGCTCCCTCTACACTGTCCCATCAAACACTTCCAGGGCATAGAATGAGGGGCAGTAGTTGTGAGCTCTTGCCCATTAGACTTCCCAAAGTCTTTCAAAGTTGAAGCCTTACAGACACAGGAATCTTTCCACCCGGAATCTGGCTGAATTTGTGCCCAGATGGGAAATGCAGTTGTCCAGCCCACTGCACCAGCCAGTTCCCTATAATTAAGGTTAAGTGCGAGTTTGATGTCTTACGTCAATGAGTTGCTGCTGCTCCTTGTCGGTCATACTGGACAGACTGTAGTATTTTCCGGCGAGGTCCCCTGTTAAGCCGGCCAGTGCTTCAACAGTCACCTTCTCCACCTCTCTCCTCTCAGCCCGAGTGCAGGCAGGAGGCATACTCAGCCCACGGATGCTGCGACCGGTCCTCACACGCGAGGAGAGAACATAATTCTCATCAAACTGTCCATTTTTTATCTGAAAAAAGAACAACACAGAGAATTAATTCAGCGTTTGTGCTTGGCTGAGTCAGTTTGTGGATGAAGTGTCCCTCACAGTCCTGGACTGGATCCTCACAAAGCCTCTTGGAACTGGCCCGAAACTCATGGAGGTAGATCTTGACTTTGTGTGATAGTGTAAAACAGGTGAGTCGGCAGCCCATTTTACACCCATCCCGATTTTTATTTCCATTGGCCACTCATTTAATCTCCTCCCACAGCCCGTGTACACTCTCCCCTATCACAGACTCTACCAACTCATTTAATCTCCTCCCACAGCCCATGTACACTCTCCCCTATCACAGACTCTACCCACCCATTTAATCTCCTCCCACAGCCCATGTACACTCTCCCCTATCACAGACTCTACCAACTCATTTAATCTCCTCCCACAGCCCATGTACACTCTCCCCCGTCATGGACTCTACCAACTCATTTAATCTCCTCCCACAGCCCATGTACACTTTCCCCTGTCATGGACTCTACCCACCCATTTAATCTCCTCCCACAGCCCGTGTACACTCTCCCCTGTCATGGACTCTACCCACTCATTGAATCTCCTCCCACAGCCCATGTACACTCTCCCCTGTCATGGACTCTACCCACTCATTTAATCTCCTCCCACAGCCCATGTACACTCTCCCCTGTCATGGACTCTACCCACCCATTTAATCTCCTCCCACAGCCCGTGTACACTCTCCCCTATCACAGACTCTACCCACCCATTTAATCTCCTCCCACAGCCCAATGTACACTCTCCCCTGTCATGGAGTCTACCCACCCATTTAAGCTCCTGCGAGAATGCTCTTTATAAATACTCATGCAGCCTCACATCTCCACTATTGAATTTTGACCTGACCCCTAACCTCCAGCAGCACAGGAACCACTGAGTCTCATAAAATGTTTAATCATCTCAGTCTGTACCTATCCCGATAACTTCTAATCCCATTCCCAACCAACTATTTATCTAGTTCCTTTTTGACAGAGTTGATGCGGCACTGAATTTATTCGGACCCTGTTCCACATTCACATCTAGATAAAATAAAGATTGACCATCACCCGCCTCCATCTCCTACCTCAGCCCATCTGCTGCATAAAACCCTAATCCATGCCTTTGTCACCTCCAGACTTAACTATTCCAATGCTCTACTGACTGGTCTTCATCCACCTTCAATAAACGTCAGCTCATCCAAAGTTCTGATGCCCAAGTCCTATTCTGCACCAAGTCCCACTCTCCCAACACCCCTCGCTGACCAACACTGGTTCCCAGTCGCCCAATGTCTCAATTTTAAAATTCTCCTCCTTGTGTTTGAAGCTCTTTGTGACCTTACCTCTCCTGATCTCTGTAACCTCCAGCGTTAAAACCTCCCGAACCCCTCTGACTCTGGGTTCTTGTGCATCCCCCTCCCTTCACCCCACCACTGATGGCTGTGCCTTCACCCGCCGAGTCTCCACACTTGGCGCTATATAAATGCAAGCTGTTGTTAAAACCCATCTCTTTGACGAGCTTTAAGTCACCCTTCCAAATATCGACTTCTTTGGCTCAGGGTCCATTTTCTGCTTACTCCTCTGTGAAGCACCTTGGAGCATTTTTCCACATTAACTAGATTGATCCCTGGGATGAGAGGGTTGTCCTATGAGGAGAGATCGAGTAGATTGGGCCTATACTCTCTGGAGTTTAGAAGAATGAGAGGTGATCTCACTGAAACATAGGGGTAGAAATTAGGTCGCGCCCCATTTGGGGCGCAAATATCGTCCGGACGCAAATATTAGCGCCTGGCGCTAATTATCGGCACTGACAGGAAACTTCACTTTTACCGCCCCGGGAGGTGAGTGGAGCGCTAAAGCAGGCGCTGCACACCTCTCTTAAGGCGCAAAGGCCGAGCAGTGAGGCGCTCACTCGGAGCGCTGGCGAAGCTCATGTAATGTCAGTCAGCAATGGAACACACACACAATGGCACGGGCCAGTTCTTAAAGGGGATGGTTAATCTTGCTTTCCATCCACATCCTGTTCATTGCTGCCTTGACTCTCGGCCTGGAGAGACTTGCACATCAAATGTGCTGGAAAGAACAATGGAGAGCACCAGGCAAAGAGCTCAGAGTGCAGCTCCCACAGTCTCTGCTAAATCGATACAAGGAATGGCAAATCAAAATGAACCTGCAAAGTGCTGCTCAGTACCCAAAACTCCTTCACACAACGTTGAATCTCTCCAGAAGTCTCTCCCTCTCTCTCTCAGAATGCGTAGTTCAAAAATGCCACCAACAATAAAAGACAGGAAGAGGACCCCTTTAAATAGCGCCCCCCCCAGCCCCACAGCGATTGATAGCGTTCCAGTCTTCTGGTCGTTGGAAGCGCCAGGCGGTAAGGCAGGGGGCGCCACTCAATTTCCGCTACGGGGCGCCCCAAGGGCGTTGCACCATGGAATGACGTCACAATCTGCGCGCGCATGTGGTCGCAGCGGTAAGTTTTAGCGCCGCCGCACAATCTCAAGTTAAGTTCTCGAGCGGCGCAAACATCGCTGCGCCCGGGCGTTAGCGGCTTTGCGCCCCATTAGCGCCCTCTTAAGGCGCTAACGGGTGGCGCAACCAAGTGAATTTTTACCCCAAAAGATTTTGAGGGGGATTGACAGGGTTGATGCTGAGAGGTTGTTTCCCCCTGGCTGGAGCATCTAGAACTAGGGGGGCACAGTCTCAGGATAAGGGGTCGGCCATTTCAGACTGAGATGAGGAGGAATTTCTTCACTCAGAGGGTTGTGAATCTTTGGATGTGAGTCTTTCAGTATATTCAAGACAGAGATCGATAGATTTTTGGACTCCAGGGGAATCAAGGGATATGGAGATCGGGCAGCAAAGTGGAGTTGAGGTCGATGATCAGCCATGATCTTATTGAATGGCGGAGCAGGCTCGAGGGGCCGTTTGACCTACTCCTGTGCCTAATTCTTATGTTCTTATTAAAGGTGTTATATTAAGTGCAAGTTGTTGCTCACTAGTTTGTTTTGATGATAAAATAATACACCTCTCCTACTCACTTTGCTTGCGTCCAGGTCCGTGGGGTGTTTCATGGTCTTAGGGTCGTATCCATTGTGCCTTTCCATAATCACAGGGTCAAAAATTTCGGCAAAGACCTGTATCGTTGGAGGAGACATAGTTAGGAAGTGTTCCATGAAGGTACGGTCAAGCAACACCAAAGAACACAGCACAATAAATGGAGTAAGATACAGGCACGCACAGAACGTTAGGAACAGTCATTGGTCGACTCATCAACAAGTTTTTGGAGGTGGTACAAACGTGACTGTTCCTTCTTTACAATTGTAGACAATTTGCTGATTGTTTTAAACAAAATTGCTGAGAAGAGTCGCAAGACGTTTGGTTTTATGCTCATCAAGGCAGGGTATCTTAGTGCAGAGGAATGGAAGATATTGGCAACCCAGTGTATGGTTCCCAGGGCAGGTACAGCACGGGTTAGATACAGAGTAAAGCTCCCTCGACACTGTCCCATCAAACACTCCCAGGGCAGGTACAGCACGGGTTAGATACAGAGTAAAGCTCCCTCTACACTGTCCCATCAAACACTCCCAGGGCAGGTACAGCACGGGGTTAGATACAGAGTAAAGCTCCCTCTACACTGTCCCCATCAAACACTCCCAGGGCAGGTACAGCACGGGGTTAGATACAGAGTAAAGCTCCCTCTACACTGTCCCCATCAAACACTCCCAGGGCAGGTACAGCACGGGTTAGATACAGAGTTAGATACATTGGTATTTCTGAGAGTCATTTCACATAGAATTCCTGCTGTCAGAGGAGTCCTTCATGCCATCAGTCTGGGCTGAACGCGACCCAATATCCAGAGATGGAAAGCCAATGACTAACCTACTACTCCCACCACCCCTACACTCTGTTGCTGTAGCCCTTCTCTCTTTGTACCAAGCACTGTGTGTTATGACTGTCGTCAGTCAGAAGCATCTTGGTGTTGCATTCACCTCTGTAATGTGTGTGATTCTATTCCTGATGCGTAACCTAGGAAACCACGATGAATAGATGTCAAAAAGTTAAACCGATCTGGTTGTTGAAACATTGAATGTCACCAGAAGTGGTGATGTGCTAAGTTCAGGATGTAACTGATTAACAACACGAACATGTAAATTATACAGTAACAGTTCAATCTGAATGTCTTTGGGTAATGAGCACCTATCAGCTTGTCATTAAACACCGCAGATTGGAGCGTCTGTTAGTTTAATCTCTGTTGATGTTAATCATTTTCTCATTTTATTTGCTTTAATATGCTTTCAGTCACTGATCCATAAGCTGCTAGTCTGAGCTAATGTGTCCTACTGATAGCAATGAGCATGGTAGCAGAGTAAGAGGGCACAGGCTTTGCCAAGAGAGAGCTTAGGACAGTTCTTTGCACAGGGGATGGTCGGCAGGTGGGATGGGACTGTCAGGGTAGGTGGGTGAGGCCTTGACCCTAATGTCATTTAAGAACCACAGTCCCATCAAACACTCCCAGGGCAGGTACAGCACGGGTTAGATACAGAGTAAAGCTCCCTCTACACTGCCCATCAAACACACCCAGGGCAGGTACAGCACGGGTTAGATACAGAGTAAAGCTCCCTCTACACTGTCCCATCAAACACTCCCAGGGCAGGTACAGCACGGGTTAAATACAGAGTAAAGCTCCCTCTACACTGTCCCATCAAACACTCCCAGGGCAGGTGCAGCACGGGTTAGATACAGAGTAAAGCTCCCTCTACACATGGCATGCTCCTCCTGCACTATGTGGGAAATCAGGGACACTTCCTGTGTCCCTGTTGACCATGTGTGTGGGAAGTGTATCCAGCTGCAGCTACTGGCAGACCACATTGCAGCGCTGGAGCTGCGAATGGATACATACTGGAGCATTCGCGATGCTGAGGACATCGTGGATAGCACGTTTAGGGAGTTGGTCACACCGCAGGTAAAGGCTGCACAGGCAGGAAGCAAATGGGTGACCACCAGGCAGAGTAGTAGGCACAGGCAGATAGTGCAGGGGTCCCCTGTGGACATCCCCCTCTCAAACAGATATACCACTTTGGATATTGTTGAGGGAGATGGCTTATCGGGGAAAGGCAGCAGCAGCCAACTTCCTGGCACCATGGGTGGTTCTGCTGCACAGGACGGGAGGAAAAAGAGCGGGAGAGCTATAGTGATAGGGGATTCTATTGTAAGGGGAATAGATAGGCATTTCTGTGGCCGCAAACGAGACTCCAGGATGGTATGTTGCCTCCCTGGTGCAAGGGTCAAGGATGTCTCGGAGCGGCTGCAGGGCATTCTGGAGGGGGAGGGTGAACAGCCAGTTGTCGTGGTGCTTATAGGTACCAACGATATAGGTAAAAACCGGGATGAGGTCCTAAAAGCTGAATATAGGGAGTTAGGAGGTAAATTAAAAAATAGGACCTCAAAGGTTGTAATCTCAGGATTGCTACCGGTGCCACGTGCTAGTCAGAGTAGAAATAGAAGGATATTTCAGATGAATACGTGGCTAGAGGAATGGTGCAAGGGGGAGGGATTCAAATTCCTGGGACATTGGAACCGGTTCTGGGGGAGGTGGGACCAGTACAAACTGGACGGTTTGCACCTGGGCAGGACCGGGACCGATGTCCTAGGGGGAGTGTTTGCTAGTGCTGTTGGGGAGGATTTAAACTAAAATGGCAGGGGGTTGGGAACCTGTGCAGGGAGACAGAGGAAAGGGAAGCAAGGATAGAAACACAAGACAGGAAGGAGAAAAGCAAAAGTGGAAGGCAGAGAAATCAAGGGTGTAAATCAAACAGGGGTACAGTAAATAATAATTCTAAAAGGACTAAGAGTGTTAAAAAAACAAGCCTGAAGGCTTTGTGTCTTAATGCGAGGAGCATTCGTAATAAGGTGGATGAATTAGCTGCGCAAATAGATGTAAACGGATATGATATAATTGGGATTATGGAGACATGGCTCCAGGGTGACCAAGGCTGGGAATTCAACATCCAAGGGTATTCAATATTCAGGAAGGACAGACAAAAAGGAAAAGGAGGTGGGGTAGCATTGCTGGTTAAAGAGGAGATTAACACAATAGTAAGGAAGGATATTAGCTCTGATGATGTGGAATCTGTATGGGTAGAGCTGAGAAATACCAAGGGGCAGAAAACGTTAGTGGGAGTTGTATACAGACCCCCAAACAGTAATGCTGAGGTTGGGGATGGCATTAAACGGGAAATTAGAGACGCTGCAATAAGGGCATAGCAGTCATCATGGGTGACTTTAATCTACATATAGACTGGGCTAACCAAATTAGTAACAATACTGTGGAGGAGGAATTCCTAGAGTGTATACGGGATGGTTTCCTGGACCAATATGTCGAGGAACCAACTAGAGATCAGGCCATCTTAGACTGGGTATTATGTAATGAGAAAGGATTAATTAGCAATCTTATTGTGCGAGGCCCCTTGGGGAGGAGCGATCATAATATGAGAGAATTCTTCATTAAGATGGAGAGTGAAGTAGTTGACTCAGAGACTAGGGTCCTGAATTTAAATAAAGGAAACTACGATGGTATGAGGCGCGAGTTGGCTAGGGTGGATTGGGGAGCGTTACTTAAAGAGTTGATGGTGGATAGGCAATGGCAAACATTTAAAGATCACATGGATGAACTACAGAATTTGTTCATCCCTGTTTGGCATAAAAATAAAACAAAAAAGGTGACTCAACCGTGGCTAACAAGGGAAATTAGGGATAGCATAAGATCCAAGGAGAGGACATATAAATTGGCCAGAAAAAGCAGCAAACCTGAGGATTAGGAACAGTTTAGGATTCAGCAAAGGAGGACAAAGGGATTAATGAAGAGGGGGAAAATAGAATATGAGAGTAAGCTTGCAGGGAACATAAAAACTGACTGTAAAAGCTTCTATAGATATGTGAAGAGAAAAAGATTGGTGAAGTCAAGCGTAGGTCCCTTGCAGTCAGAATCAGGGGAATTTATAATGGGGAACAAAGAAATGGCTGATGAATTAAATACATACTTTGGTTCTGTCTTCACAAAGGAGGACACAAATAAACTCCCAGAGATGTCGGGGAACATAGGGTCTAATGAGAGGGAGGAATTGACTGAAATCACTATTTGTAGGGAAATGGTGTTAGGGAAATTGACGGGATTGAAGGCCGATAAATCCCCAGGGCCTGATAATCTACATTCTAGGGTACTTAAGGAAGTGGCCCTAGAAATAGTAGATGCATTGCTGGTCATCTTTCAAAATTCTATAGACTCTGGAACAGTTCCCATGGATTGGAGGGTAGCTAATGTAACCCCACTATTTAAAAAAGGTGGTAGAGAAAAAACGGGGAATTATAGCCTGACATCGGTAGTGGGCAAAATGCTAGAGTCCATTATAAAAGATGTAATAGCAGAGCACTTGGAAAACAGTGACAGGATCGGACAAAGTCAACATGGATTTACAAAAGGGAAATCATGCCTGTCTAATCTACTGGAATTTTTTGAGGATGTAACTGGTAGAATAGATAAGGGAGAAACAGTGGATGTGGTGTATTTGGTCTTTCAGAAGGCTTTCGATAAGGTCCCGCATAAGAGATTAGTGTGCAAAGTTAAAGCACATGGGATTGGGGGTGAGGTACTGATTTGGATAGATAACTGGTTGGCAGACAGGAAGCAAAGAGTTGGAATAAACGGGTCTTTTTTCGAGTGGCAGGCAGTGACTAGTGGGGTACCACAGGGATCGGTCCTTGGACCCCTGTTATTCACAATATATATTAATGATCTAGACGAGGGAACTAGATGTAATATCTCTAAGTTTGCTGATGACACAAAGCTGGGTGGGCGTGTGTGCTGTGAGGAGGATGCAGAGAAACTCCAGTATGATTTGGACAGGTTGGGTGATTGGGCAGATGCATGGCAGATGCAGTATAATGTGGATAAATGCGAGGTTATCCACTTTGGTGGCAAAAACAGGAAGACAGATTATTATCTGAACGGCAATAGATTGGGAAAAGGAGAAGTGCAACGAGATCTGGGAGTCCTTGTGCACCAGTCGCTGAAGGTAAGCATACAGGTGCAGCAGGCGGTTAAGAAGGCAAATGGTATGTTGGCCTTCATAGCGAGAGGATTCGAGTACAGGAGCAAGGATGTCTTGCTGCAGTTGTACAAGGCCTTGGTGAGACCACACCTTGAGTATTGTGTGCAGTTTTGGTCGCCTTATCTGAGGAAGGATGTTCTTGCCATGGAGGGAGTGCAGCGAAGATTTACCAGACTGATACCTGGGATGGCAGGAATGACGTATGAAGAGAGATTGGGTCGATTAGGCTTATATTCGCTAGAGTTTCGAAGAATGAGAGGGGATCTCATTGAAACTTATAAAATTCTAACAGGACTAGACAGACTAGATGCAGGAAGGATGTTCCCGATGGCGGGGGAGTCCAGAACCAGAGGTCACAGTCTAAGGATAAGGGGTAAGCCATTTAGGACTGAGATGAGGAGGAATTTCTTCACCCAGAGAGTGGTGAACCTGTGGAATTCTCTACCACAGAAGGCAGTTGAGGCCAATTCATTAAATATATTCAAGAAGGAGATAGATATATTTCTTAAGGCTAAAGGGATCAAGGGATATGGGGAGAAAGCAGGGACAGGGTACTGAATTTGGATGATCAGCCATGATCTCATTAAATGGCGGAGCAGGCTCGAGGGGCCGAATGGCCTACTCCTGCTCCTATCTTCTATGCTTCTATGCTTCTACACTGTCCCATCAAACACTCCCAGGGCAGGTACAGCACGGGTTAGATACAGAGTAAAGCTCCCTCTACACTGTCCCATCAAACACTCCCAGGGCAGGTACAGCACGGGTTAGATACAGAGTAAAGCTCCCTCTACACTGTCCCATCACACACTCACAGGGCAGGTACAGCACGGGTTAGATACAGAGTAAAGCTCCCTCTACACTGTCCCATCAAACACACCCAGGCCAGGTACAGCACGGGTTAGATACAGAGTAAAGCTCCCTCTACACTGTCCCATCAAACACTCCCAGGGCAGGTACAGCACGGGTTAGATACAGAGTAAAGCTCCCTCTACACTGTCCCATCAAACACTCCCAGGGCAGTTACAGCACGGGTTAGATACAGAGTAAAGCTCCCTCTACACTGTCCCATCACACACTCACAGGGCAGGTACAGCACGGGTTAGATACAGAGTAAATCTCCCTCTACACTGTCCCATCAAACACTCCCAGGGCAGGTACAGCACGGGTTAGATACAGAGTAAAGCTCCCTCTACACTGTCCCATCACACACTCCCAGGGCAGGTACAGCACGGGTTAGATACAGAGTAAAGCTCCCTCTACACTGTCCCATCAAACACTCCCAGGGCCGGTACAGCACGAGTTAGATACAGAGTAAAGCTCCCTCTACACTGTCATGAGGAATTTAAAATAATAATTCAGCTCCAGCCTCCTATAAACACCCCCTACACCAGTCATCTGATGGACTCCCTGAGTTAGACCAAATTAGAGGCAGGTTTTTGTGCTCTGCACCAATACTCACTAGAGGTTGAGTTGGAGTTTACTCTGTGTCATTTTACACTGGAATCTTGCGCCAAACTGACATAGAATCATGGAAAGTTACACAACGGAGATCGGCCATTCAGCCCCTCAAATCTGTGCTGGTGTTTTTCTCCACAAGATCCACCTGGTCCATTCCCATTCTCCTGCTCACTCTCTCCGTACCCTATAATATTCCTGAGTTTCAAACAATAATTCATTCCCTTTTACTTCGGGAAGTGTTTAGTTACGACGCTTGGCCATCATGAGGTGTGGGGCAGGCTTGATGGACCAGCCCGTCAATTTCGTATGTTCCCTCAGAAAGCCAGGTGAAGGGTCGGAGGCCATAGCTCAGGGCACCACCGAGGTCGGAGCGAGTAGGAGAGGTGAGAAGATAAGTTAACCAGTCCTGGTTGGGTGACAGCAAGCCTGGCTTTTAAGAGCCTGCGGATTGTAGAGTCCACTTGCAGGTTGAGTAATGTCAGTACTCCACTGATGCTCATGCATGCTACCCCTGCGTTAGACCAAAGTGATTTTGTTTAAGTGAGTCCTGTCTGTGATTCCTCTGTGACCACACTCACTGCACCGTTAATCTTAACGAACAGAAGAAGTTACTCCCTTTACCTCATAGGATTCTTCGTCCCCTGCTACCATGCCCACAGTCTTGATGAAGGGGTGTCCAGGGTTGTCCACTCCGGTCTGGATGCACTGATCCAGGGTGTAGCCACTGGGTGTGGTCTTATCTCGAAGTTTGGCATATATACCAGGGGTCATGCAAGATGACATGCAGTTGTTGTGCTTTCGGAGGTCAGGGTAGTCAGCACTGAGAATATAAGGCAGAATGAAGACACAACCACAGCAACTTGCATTTATATAGCGCCTTTAACATAGTAAAATAGCCCAAGGGCGCTTCAAAGGAGCGTTATCAGACAAAAGTTGACACCGAGCCAAATAAGGAGGTAGCAGGACAGATGACCAAAAGCTTGGTCAAATCTCTCTGTGTATTAGATACGTCAGGGGTATAAGCTTGGTGGGAGATTTAGGACCTGATATTACTATTGGGTCAATTCAGCAAGGCTGTGCCCCCCCAGTGCGGAGCCTCACTAGACTAAGCATGGGTCGGAGAATTGAGGCTATTAGGTTATAAAATGATCTCTGACCCCGCACTCGCGTCAAGGGGGCGCCCTTTTAAATCGGAGATGAGGAGGAATTTCTTCTCTCAGAGGGTCGTAAATCTTTGGAATTCTCTTCCCCAGAGAGCTGTGGAGGCTGGGTCAGTGAATATATTGAAGGTGGAGATAGACAGATTATTGAACGATAAGGGAGTCAAGGGTTATGGGGAGCGGGCAGGGAAGTGGAGTTGAGGCCAAGATCAGATCAGCCATGATCTTATTGAATGGCGGAGCAGGCTCGAGGGGCAAAATGACCGACTCCTGCTCCTACGTCTTATGTTCTTATGAGTGACGTTGTGGGGCCACTGTCTCACTGAATTTGCCCCTGTGTTTGAAATGTGTTTAGGTGAAATCATATCTCAACCATGACACCTGGGCCCAGTCCTATCCTCATCTGCCAGACACATAGACACAGACTGAGTGTCCAACGGGAGTGACTGAGTGGTGAACAAGAGCAGGACCCCCGGGTGATGTATGCCCTGGCAGACAGCGTGAGCAGACAGCAGGAGCGCTGTAATTTCAATATGCTAGAAGTACCTTTATTAATGCAAGTACTGCGCCTACAACTCGATGATATCAACAATTGTATTAATGGAGCAGGTGGTGTTTTTAAATTTACATCTGTAACTTAGCTTGGGGAGAGTGAGTCATAGAGTCATAACGGCACAGAAGGAGGCCATTCGGCCCATCGAGTCCGTGCCGGCTCTCTGTAGATCAATCCAGTCAGTTCCATTCCCCCGCTCTATCCCTGTAGCCCTGCAAGTTTATTTCCCTCAAGTGCCTATCCAGTCTCCCCTTGAAAACATTGAGTGTCTCCGCTTCCACCACTTCCGTCGGCAGCGAGTTCCAGGTCCTCACCACTCGCTGCGTAAAAATGTTTTTCCTCACGTCCCCCCTGCATCGCTTGCCCAAAACCTTAAATCTGTGTCCCCCTGTCCTTGTACCATCAACTAGTGGGAACAGCCTTTCCCCATCTAGCCTATCCAAACCAGTCATAATCTTGTACATAATCTATCAAATCGCCCCTCAACCTCCTTTGCTCTAATGAAAACAAATCCAGCTTCTCCAACCTGTCCTTGTAGCTAAGATCTCCCATCCCCAGAACCATTCGGGTAAATCTCCTCTGCACCCTCTCAAGGAACTTCACATCCTTCCTAAAGTGCGATGACCAGAACTGGACGCAATACTCCAGTTGTGGCCTAACCAGCGCTTTATAAAGGTTCAGCATAACTTCACTACTTTTGTACTCAATACCTCTATTTATGAAGCCCAAGATCCCATATGCTTTGCTAACCACTCTCAATATGTCCTGCCACCTTCAGGGACCTAAGCACATTAACTCCCAGGTCCCTCTGTCTCTGCACACTCTTTAAAACGGTGCCATTAAGTGTATATTGCCTCTCGTTGTTCCTTCTGCCACAATGCATCCACCTCACACTTCTCTGTATTAAATTCCATCTGCCACTTGTCTGCCTATTCTGCTAGCCTTTCTATGTCCTGTTGCAGTCGATTGATATCATCCTCACTGTTTGCCACACCCCCAAGTTTGGTGTCATCGGCAAATTTAGAAATTCTACTCTATATTCCAATATCCAGGTCATTTATATATATCAAAAAATTTGGTGTATTTCATTACACCAAATTAGTTTTTAATTCAGGAAAGGAGGCCAAGGGCAGCAGTGGTTTTTGCAGCCGTCAAGATACCACAGGCTCGACAATGTTGTTATTAATGATCCCGATTATTTCTTTCTGTATCGAGTTATCTTCCAGTGTGTTCGATCTGTAAATCTGAAATTTAAAGCAATTTATTCTGGAGGACTGGACATGGGATGGAATTCTATAGTCCACTGGCCACAAATCTCAGGTTCCTGTTGTGTGGCAGCAGGTAGATATTAGGTCAGTGGGCAGCACTCTTACCTGACTCAGGTTGTGGGTTCGAGCCCCACTCCAGGGACTTGAGCACACAATCTAGGCTGACACTCCAGTGCAGTGCTGAGGGAGTGCAGCACTGTCAGAGGGGCAGTACTGAGGGAGCGCCACACTGTCAGAGGGGCAGTACTGAGGAGTGCAGCACTGTCGGAGGGGCAGTACTGAGGGAGTGCAGCACTGTCGGAGGGGCAGTACTGAGGGAGCGCTGCACTGTCGGACGGGCAGTACTGAGGGAGCGCCTCACTGTCGGAGGGGCAGTACTGAGGGAGTGCTGCACTGTCGGAGGGGCAGTACTGAGGGAGTGCTGCACTGTCGGAGGGTCAGTACTGAGGGAGCGCTGCACTGTCGGAGGGGTAGTACTGAGGGAGCGCCACACTGTCGGAGGGTCAGTACTGAGGGAGCGCTGCACTGTCAGAGGGGCAGTACTGAGGGAGTGCCGCACTGTCGGAGGGGCAGTACTGAGGGAGCGCCGCACTGTCGGAGGTGCCGTCTTTCAGATGAGACGTTAAACCGAGGCCCCGTCTGCTCTCTCGGGTGGACGTAAAAGATCCCATGGCACTATTTTGAAGAAGAGCGGGGGAGTTCTCCCCAGTGTCCTGGCTAATATTTATCCCTCAATCAACATCACTAAAACAGATTATCTGGTTATTATCACATTGCTGTTTGTGGGAGCTTGCTGTGTGCAAATTGGCTGCTGCGTTTCCTACATTACAACAGTGACTACACTTCAAAAAAATGCTTCATTGGTTGTAAAGCGCTTTGGGACGTCCTGAGGTTGTGAAGTGTTCTACATAAATGTCAGTCTTTTCTTTTATAAAGTTGCAAATTACTGCCTTTTGTCATGTGACACGTGTAGACACAAGCCTCAAATTCACGGCAGCTGTGTATAGGATGTCTCCTCATCATCCAACTTCCTTTCACCTCAAGGGAGGAAGGAATAGAAGGTATGTTGATAGGGTGAGATGAAGTAAGTAGAGTGGGAGGAGGTTCATGTGGAGCAGAGGGTGTTGGGTCGAATGGTCTGTTTCTGTGCTGTATTACATCCTTCATATTGCAGAACCTCACTACTCACAGCCTTCATTCCTTTCACAAGTGTAATGGCTGAATCATTACATCTTCACCTTTTTTATGCCTTTTGATAAGGCAATTAAAATCTTGTTTCTTTTATTTCTTCAAAGATATGCTCTCTCCAATGCTCGCACATAACTCGCCAACAGGTGCCACCTCTTATCTTTGATGGCTCCACCTTTAAGTCCATTTATATTCTTGGCCTCACTAATTCTTTAGATCTCAAATGCAGCTCCCCCATCTCCTCTGTCACTAAAGCTGACTCAAAGAAGCTCAGTTTCCTGTTTTATACCAAAACACTTTGGGCTGGATTTCCATAGGGCTGTGGAGGCGGGTTTGGAGGCATGTGGGGGGTTAAAATTGCGAAAAGTGGTGGGCGGACCTGATCCCGCCTCCATTCCGCCTCCACACAATTTTGATAAAATCGTGTGCGGTGTTCCCGACTCCGTCCTGCCTCCAAGAGGCGGGAGAGGCCATTAAAGCCCTTAACAAGCCCTAAATTGGCTCTGTAATGCCATTTTGAAACGTTTTAGCTAGTTTAACCCTTTTCTGACGTGAAGCACGCCTGATGTGAAACACGCCAGTGAAACCTGGCGGGAGCACAAGTGGATAGCTGACTATCAGCTGCAGGTCCACTATTACAACGGAGATGTGATGAAGGTAGTAGTAGTATTAGGTCTGAAAGTCACCTCTGATGCTGCTGCATTGAATGTCTTCAGAGACTGCCTGGCCTTTGCTGTGAGAGGACCTGGATGCAAAAAATTTTCTCTCTCTCTCTCTCTCTGTGCGCTGCTGCTCATTTTGCATCCAGGTCCACTCACAGACTGAAACCATGCTGGAACTCAATTGCCCAATTAGGTGAAAATTGCATCAATCTCCCACATCCAATTGCAGTCGGGTGGATAACACGACCCCAACCCGCCCCAGTATCAAAATCCAGCCCTTTGTTTCTCCTCAGCAACTCTTATCTCTGTAAAATAAAATGTCTGTCCAAGATTTGAATACTTTTCTCATACTGGGCAATTCTCTCCAAGCGCCTCGATACGAGACCAGTTTTCAAATCTTGGACAAGTTACAAGAATAGGTTTGTCATGTGACAGGAGATCACTCCCTTACCTCTTTCTTGTCTCTATTTTATTTGTCCTGCTATAATCATTGCTCTGGACTTTACTCTCTTGTTAATGCCAAGACCTAAATAAGGCACCTTGCACGCTCTTTTGTCCTCTCTGTATCTCACGGTGTTGAAATCAAGACTCATGTCACCATCTCCTATTCTTTCCAGGGTCACATACTGTGGGATTCCTCACCTCCTTCCGTCTTCCCTTTTCCCCTATAAAACCAAAAATTGGTGTCGCCTAACTCCACTGTTTCTAATTTGACCTCATCTTTTCCTCTTTTCACCTTCAGTGAAGTCCTGTACTGTGGATCTTCTCACTAAACCTGGGGTTCGTAATTATTTTTTTTGAAATGGAGCGCAGCCAAGTATACATTGAGCAACACACTTATCTCTGATTGACCAGCAGATGATCTCATTAACTGATTTCCCAACAAGCAACGTGCTCCTGCACACACTTAACCTACAGACAGGAAACCTCCACATCTGAGTTTACTGTAGATTACTGACTGTGGCGCCTGAGCACTTGTATCAGCGATGAAGACAAAGATTGATGCAAATTATTAACAATATATTTTGAGGGTGACCACTATAAAATTGATCAGAGTAGATACATAGGTCTAATGATCTGCTGCTGCCCTCTGGGTTCCAATGCTGATCATGAGCTCCAACTCGGGTTTCAGTAACATGTGTGAAAAAGCACTGCAATTAGAGATGATGTTCTTCGAACCGTGGGCTGCGTTTGGGGAAAGCATTGAGGGCTGAGGGAGGCAGGTGTGTCATTGGTGGTGGCAACAATTTGAAGCGACGAATTAAGAGGACCGCCCAATGTTACAGCTCAGCGGATTGACTGTAATCTTCCCCCATAGTGGATGGAACCGAAGGCTAAACAAACCCCAAATATATATCAACATGTTTAATTCGTTGCATCTGACGGACAGTTCTAGCTGTGACCCTGGCGCAAGATTAACTCCGGATTAGAGGGTTTAATAAAAGGTGAATGCTGTCTAGTCCGCAGATGTCGGATTTAACGCAAGCCGGTTTATAGGGAAAGAGAGAGGCGGAATGTTAATAACCTCCGCTCGCACTGCAGCTCCAGTTCATTCAGATTATCAATCTCTTGTTTTTTCTAACATCCAATATTGTAAGGTGATGTGAATGAAGCATTCTTCACTTTTCCAGCATCTCAGAAATAAAATTCCATCCCCCCTGTTTATTATTGCTGATCCTTTAATCTCCTGATGACCAACGGATACCTTGGCTGGCTGTATTGATGTTCCCCTCAGCCAGTCCCTGGTTCCGCCCGAGTCCCAGGCTGGATTCTAACTGTATAAAATAATCAGAGTATTTGGGACTGTTCCTAAATCCCGGGAGACTCCCGCTAACTGTAAAACAATCGATATCAAGTGAATCAAGGAAACATTCAGTGAGATAAATCCACGCAGGGGAAAGATTTTTAAAAACATGCTTTTTATTCAGGTTATGCAGGTTTTGTGTTTGGAGCTGGGGATCAAGGTTTGAATCTTGCGGTTTTAATCAGCGTTCGTCACAACGGTTCTCTGGAGATGAGCTAAACATGGCTGCGGCCATCTGCCACTCAGCCTTGGTTGACTAACCCAAGATGGTCAGGTCAGGATGTAAAGTTTGGTGAGATGAGGTGTGGACCCTGTTACCCTGGGGCTGGACCTCTGGAGCTGGCCCGCAGTCCCGGGGCCCTTGGTGGGGGAGGCTTGTGGGCACAGACTGGATTGGGTGCAGCATTTGTTTGACCTTGGGGAGGGTCACCCGTTTCACTTCAATAGGAAGATTTAACAAAGAGACAGTCTGCAACGATGTGAACCAGACAACCCGGCTAACCGCTGTCCAATAATCAAACATCCATCATTTTTTACCAATAACTTGTTGAGATGATTCTGAATTGTCAATGCATTCATTCCATTGCAAGCCCGGCTGATTATTCTCCAGGTCTCCCTCTGCCCCCTCCTGAGTTGTATTTGTTCCTTACCTGGCGGGGTAGAGTTTCCGATGCTCTGCCTTCACATATTCACTGGTGAGCAGGAATCCGGTCGCCAGAGCGCCGGCTCCCAACAGGGGCAGGAGGCGTCTAGTCCTGCTGAACATTTTCAGAGCGATACCCAGGAACCTGCGAGAAGAAGACGGCGGCGAGAGGGTTGAGAGAGGGAGGACGCGACGTGATGAGAATCGAGACTAACCCGGAGTAAGCGGCAGGCGGATTACACAACGTGCGCAGGCAAAATACCGCAGTGAGCGCATTCCAGAGGCTCTCACCACCCAACACAGACCAGGCAGCACTGAGAGGGCAGAGACAGGGCACTGAGACAGGGGACACTGAGAGAGGGGGCACTGAGAGAGGGCAGAGACAGGGCACTGAGAGAGGGGGCACTGAGAGAGGGGGCACTGAGAGAGGGCAGAGACAGGGCACTGAGAGAGGGGGCACTGAGAGAGGGGGCACTGAGAGAGGGGGCACTGAGAGAGGGGGCACTGAGAGAGGGGGCACTGAGAGAGGGGGCACTGAGAGAGGAGGCACTGAGAGAGGGGGCACTGAGAGAGGAGGCACTGAGAGAGGGGGCACTGAGAGAGGAGGCACTGAGAGAGGGGGCACTGAGAGAGGGCACTGAGACAGGGGACACTGAGAGAGGGCAGAGACAGGGCACTGAGACAGGGGACACTGAGAGAGGGGGCACTGAGAGAGGAGGCACTGAGACAGGGGGCACTGAGAGAGGGGGCACTGAGAGAGGGCAGAGACAGGGCACTGAGAGAGGGGGCACTGAGAGAGGGGGCACTGAGAGAGGAGGCACTGAGACAGGGTACTGAGAGAGGGGGCACTGAGAGAGGAGGCACTGAGAGAGGGGGCACTGAGAGAGGGGGCACTGAGAGAGGGGGCACTGAGAGAGGAGGCACTGAGACAGGGCACTGAGAGAGGGGGCACTGAGACGGGGCACTGAGAGAGGGGGCACTTAGAGAGGAGGCACTGAGAGAGGGGGCACTGAGACAGGGCACTGAGAGAGGGGGCACTTAGAGAGGAGGCACTGAGAGAGGAGGCACTGAGAGAGGGGGCACTGAGAGAGGGGGCACTGAGAGAGGAGGCACTGAGAGAGGGCACTGAGAGAGGGGGCACTGAGAGAGGAGGCACTGAGAGAGGAGGCACTGAGAGGGAGGCACTGAGAGAGGAGGCACTGAGAGAGGGGGCACTGAGAGAGGGGGCACTGAGAGAGGCGGCACTGAGAGAGGAGGCACTGAGAGAGGGGGCACAAGCCAGGGCACTGAGAGAGGGGGCACTGAGAGAGGAGGCACTGAGAGAGGAGGCACTGAGAGGGAGGCACTGAGAGAGGAGGCACTGAGAGGGAGGCACTGAGAGAGGAGGCACTGAGAGAGGAGGCACTGAGAGAGGGGGCACTGAGAGAAGAGGCACTGAGAGAGGGGGCACTGAGAGAGGGGGCACTGAGAGAGGAGGCACTGAGAGAGGGGGCACTGAGAGAGGGGGCACTGAGAGAGGAGGCACTGAGAGAGAGGGCACTGAGAGAGGGGGCACTGAGAGAGGAGGCACTGAGAGAGGAGGCACTGAGAGAGGGGGCACTGAGAGAGGGGGCACTGAGAGAGGGGGCACTGAGAGAGGAGGCACTGAGAGAGGGGGCACTGAGAGAGGAGGCACTGAGAGAGGGGGCACTGAGAGAGGAGGCACTGAGAGAGGGGGCACTGAGAGAGGAGGCACTGAGAGAGGGGGCACTGAGAGAGGGGGCACTGAGAGAGGAGGCACTGAGAGAGGGGACACTGAGAGAGGAGGCACAGAGAGAGGAGGCACTGAGAGAGGAGGCACTGAGACAGGGCACTGAGAGAGGGGACACTGAGGGAGGAGGCACTGAGAGAGGAGGCACTGAGAGAGGGGGCACTGAGAGATGAGGCACTGAGAGAAGAGGCACTGAGAGAGGGGACACTGAGAGAGGAGGCACTGAGAGAGGAGGCACTGAGAGAGGAGGCACTGAGAGGGAGGAACTCAGAGAGGGCACTGAGAGAGGGGGCACTGAGAGAGGGGGCACTGAGAGAGGAGGCACTGAGAGAGGGGACACTGAGAGAGGAGGCACTGAGAGAGGAGGCACTGAGAGAGGAGGCACTGAGAGGGAGGAACTCAGAGAGGGCACTGAGAGAGGGGGCACTGAGAGAGGGGGCACTGAGAGAGGAGGCACTGAGAGAGGGCACTGAGAGAGGGGGCACTGAGAGGGAGGCACTGAGAGAGGGCACTGAGAGAGGGGGCACTGAGAGAGGAGGCACTGAGAGAGGGGGCACTGAGAGAGGGGACACTGAGACAGGAGGCACAGAGAGTAGAGGCACTGAGAGAGGGGGCACTGAGAGAGGGGGCACTGAGAGAGGAGGCACTGAGAGAGGGGGCACTGAGAGAGGGGGCACTGAGAGAGGAGTCACTGAGAGAGGAGGCACTGAGAGAGGGGGCACTGAGACAGGAGGCACAGAGAGAGGAGGCACTGAGAGAGGGGGCACTGAGAGAGGGGGCACTGAGACAGGAGGCACAGAGAGAGGAGGCACTGAGAGAGGAGGCACTGAGAGAGGAGGCACTGAGAGAGGGGGCACTGAGACAGGAGGCACAGAGAGAGGAGGCACTGAGAGAGGGGGCACTGAGAGAGGGGGCACTGAGACAGGAGGCACAGAGAGAGGAGGCACTGAGAGAGGGGGCACTGAGAGAGGGGGCACTGAGAGAGGGGGCACTGAGAGAGGAGGCACTGAGAGAGGAGGCACTGAGAGAGGGGGCACTGAGAGAGGGGGCACTGAGAGAGGAGGCACTGAGAGAGGGGGCACTGAGAGAGGGGGCACTGAGAGAGGAGGCACTGAGAGAGGGGGCACTGAGAGAGGGGGCACTGAGAGAGGAGGCACTGAGAGAGGGGGCACTGAGAGAGGGGGCACTGAGAGAGGGGCCACTGAGAGAGGGGCCACTGAGAGAGGAGGCACTGAGAGAGGGGGCACTGAGAGAGGGGGCACTGGACCCCCTCGACAAACACTCTTCGATACCAGTTCTCTATGTCCAGCAAAGCTTTATTTCTCCATCCCAGTTGATGTCTGTATGTCCCGAGCTCGCTTTTCGTGCACATTTTACATTAATATCACTGAGGCATTTTATCCACCCACCTTTTGTTGGCCTTTCCTTGATTATTTATGCTCCTACCCACCTACATCTGTTTATCAATTAAGCCATATTCTGTTTCTTGTTTTTTATTTATATATGCATAAAACGTGCTATTGGTACTGGAGTGTTTCTTACAGTCTTTTTAATTCTAGTGTTGAAACAGTACATTGGATTGTTTGCCCTCTCGGTGATGTTGGAAACATTCCGAAACTGGGTTGTTTGTGCGGTGGGATGTTGGTGTTTTTGAAAAGCTCGGTGAGGTTGGCGGAGAGCGCCGCTTTCAGCACCAGGCTCCGCGGACAGCGCCCAGTGTCCACCAGGCTTGTCTGGCCAAGGCAGGAGGTGCTGGAGACCTCGGGCAGGTCGGGGAGAGGTCGGTGGAGAGTGTTAACCATTGATGCTTCACCAGGACTGTTCGGGAAGGCTGTAGATCTGAGAGTGTCAGAAACCACCACCCCCCCCCCCCCCCAAATCCTGCAGAGATTATTCTCTCTCCCGAAACACAAGCATTCCCGGTGCCCCAAATCAAACGCGGCTCAAATCCATTCAGCGGCACGGTGCTCCCTTCAGCCTAACGCCACACAATCCCGTTTGATCGCCAGCAACAACTGCAGAAGTGGCTGCATCAAAGCTCGCCGCACAGCGCACTCTGCATTCAACCCCCAGACCGTCCCCTGGTCCAGTCACCGCAGGATGTGCCAGCACACCCTTCACTGAAATACAGCGCAACACACAGGGCACCCGCTCTCCCAAAATATAACAGCACCTCACCAGCACGCTTTCCGTCTGAATGCAGCGGCACCACTGCCTTCCAATTCACTGCACAACATGCGCCTTATATCCAAATGGCCTTCAACATACAGGAATCTCTCCAGCCATTGAAAGCTCTACAATATACAATAGTGCTTCCCCCTATCAAAACCACATCATTTACCAGCACTCCCACTCCTTCGGAATGTCCTCCAACACACTAGTATCCCTCCTGTCCAAATTTTTGTTCAGTGATCCACCCCCCCCCCCACCCTCCTGAATTCAGGAGACACTCCTTTACCTAGAGAGTTGTGGGAATGTGGAATCGCTGCCACAGGGAGTGGTTGAGGTGAAGAGCAGAGATGCATTTAAGGGGACACTAGATAAACACATGAGGGAGAAAGGAATAGAGGGATATGCTGATGGGATGAGATGAAGAGGGGAGGGAGGAGGCTCGTGTGGAGCATAAACACCAGCATGAACCCATTGGGCCGAATGGCCTGTGTCTGTGCTGTACATTCTATGTAATTCTATGAATCCAAACACCTAGCGACATGCAGGTCTCCCTCCATCACACCATCATACAACAAGCAATTTTCTTCAGCTAAACAGTAACATAGAAATCCCTCAAGCTAAACATCATACAAGATAGGGGGATTCTCCACCTAGATAGTAGTACTTACAACACACTGGAACTTCACCCACCCCAAGCCATCCAACAGCCCACCTTTTCTCCTGTCCAATTCCATTACAACACAGAGAAGCCCCTTCATCCAAATATTATAGACCACAGCTGCAAGCTTTTCCCTGCCAAATGTCCTATAATCCTTTCCTCCAAGTAATGACAGTATAATTTGTCCATCTATGCATTCTACAACATACAGCGTTCTTCACCCAATTTCCTTACCAGTGCTCCCACTGTTCAAACACCACATAACGCATCCATGTACTGACATACCCTATAGCCAGATGTATCAGCATTCTCTCCTTGCCAATACATGTTCTCCATCAAAAGCTTTCTAATGCAAATCAGTATTTCTTCTATCAAAACTCCCTCCAACACACTAGCCCCACCACTACTTAAACATCATAAAACATGGCAACAATCTTCCCAGCCCCAGGGCTACCTCAGTACAAACAGTGTGCAACATACTCAAACTCCCAGCACCCAAACACATTAGAACATGCAGTACCTGCTCTCGCCACATGTCCTGAAACACACTACCATCCCTCAATCCTAACAGCAGGACACAACACACAATTCAGAGATATCAATGGGTCTTGATGTTCTGATTTAGGACTCATTAACCAAAGAAGCAATGGCACCAACAGTGACCCTTACCAAACCCAGGCCTGTAAAATTCAAACAGCGGAAAAACCAGCAAATGAGAAATATAGAACAGAAATAAAACAATGTTGCCTGGGCATCAAGAGCCAGATTGGCAGGGTAAGGGGGCAGCATGTGGCCAGAGGGCATTAGTTTGGATGTCCCTGGATTAGGGGATATGGTGAAAAGTTGGGTAGGTGGGGTTAGGCTTGATGGACCTTTTTCTGTTCTTAAAAATTGTTATATTCTTAAGATATATCTGACTTTATTTTGATAGCTTGCAATGCATACCAGTTCAGTAGAGTAAGCCCCAACAAATATCCTTAACCAGCTAAACCAGTATCTCAGCAAAAATAAAAAAGATTAGAGATAAATAGAAACACACAGGAGTTCAGCTTCCCCATGGTGCTTCTTCCATTCCAAGGAACAACAAAGTAAACATAATATCCAGTGAAGCAATGGAAGGCTTTAATGCTCAAATCGCAGTACTACAGCAACTAATACTGCTCATAGGTGACCACATTATTGCTGAAGAATTTGGTTCACTTCTAAAAGCAATAACGTCGCTTACATAAATATTCCCAGTTGAGTTCCTCAATGACATCAGGGAGAATACCAGCCTAAATCGAATGCATTTGTTTAACAGTTTTTACAATGTTTAAAGCAGTATTTGTTCATTTTTGATGAATAGTTATCCTGTTTATTTTGCTGGTTGCATAGTTACTCATTGTTAATAACCAGACACCTAATTGCAAGTGAAAATTGCCACATTAGAATTTAAAAAAAACAATTTCAAAGCCCGTTTATAGTTTAAATGCCCAGGGTTAATAAATACAATCGATAAGTTGTAACGGAGGAAATGATCATGGGGTATTTTGTTTTTAATTTCCCCCTCCTCCCCTGAAGGCACCGACTCATGCTGGGATACAGTTCCGTGGACACTGGCTCCACTCAGGTATTCCCTCCAAGTGGCCATTCTGCATGTATGAGCCTAGGTAATGATTGTTGGAAGGCTATTCCATCATGGACGCCATCACAGGTGAACCTCTTTCCCCCCGACCTGACATGGAGGCATTCAAAATGATGAGGGGTGTTGATAGAGTAGAGAGGGAGAAACTGTTTCCAGTGGCAGGAGGGTCGGTAACCAGAGGACACAGATTATAAATCATTGACAAAAAAGCCAGCAGGGAGATGAGAATTTTTTTTACTCAGTGATTTGTTGTGATCTGGAATGCGCTGCCTGAAAGGGCGGTGGCAGCAGATTCAATAGTAACTTTCAAAAGGGAATTATATCTCTACTTAAAAAAGGAAAAATTTACAAGGCTATGGGGAAAGAGCAGGGGGGAGTGGGACTAATTGGAGAGCTCTTTCAAAGAGCCGGCACAGGCACGATGGGCTGAATGGCCTCCTTCTGTGCTGTTTGATTCTATGATTCTGTACATCCACTTTCTAGCAGCAGTCACGAGATCAGAAGCATAAAGCTTAGCCATTTTTCTTTTAGATGCCGAGGCCAAAAGATGTCGAGGCCAAAATGCTGTGTTCTCCTCCCGCTGCGGGCCCCTTCAGGGGCTTTTTATAGAGATTTTAACGACATCAAAAGTTAGACCAAAAATTGAAAAGTCAACAAGAGATTTGCACATTCTGAGTTACCAGGATTTAACACAATTTGAAAAGCACAATTGAAGGGAGCGGCAATTCGAGCAAAGTCCTTCTGGATTCAGGCCAGCTACAGTCACAAGGAAAAGATCTCCAAGCTTTTCAATCCTTTAAGCCATGGAAAACGTGCTTTAAAATTCAATTAACATTAAAAAAAAAAACAAATGAGCTAAATTTTCGATAGTCTAAATGTGGAGTTAACTAAAAGTATTCCAAAAGGAGATATCGGTTAAATTAAAATTAAATTAAAATGTGCTGTTTCATCTGTAATTAAAAACAGTTTCAAAATGTTTGTACAACTAAAACATGTAAAGTAATATTCAAACATGGTTATAATATACTTTTCTCCTTTCCTTGAAGATCATTGTGTATAATTGTGTTTAATTAAAATGGTCATGTAACGCACTAAACCAGGAAGTTTAATTAGCAGACAGATAGAAAACAATACAATGAGAATTAAATACATATAAAAGTGAACCTGCTTCAATAAGAACGCAGCGCACAGTAAACCAAGAATCCTCGTAAAGAGGGTATTGTAAGTTAAAAGAGTGACCAATTTAACGAAGATAATCTCTCACCGTAAGAGGAGTTGAGTTTCAGTTGTTGAGCTTCAGTGTGGAAAGAATGACGAGAAAGGGAAACAGGCTGAGGTGTTCCAAGCACTTTGCTGCAATCTGATTGGAGATGGGATGACCTATATTGCCATGTTAGGAAAGGTAGGCAGATCTGCTTTTAGAGCAGTGGATCACTCACACAGTAGTGACTTTACACTCTTGCCTTTCATCAGTGCCTCCTGCCAGTCGAAGCAGTCTGTCATCCCTCACTGGCTGGTTCCTTGTGGCTGTGGGGAAGTTTGAAGAAGACGAATTTTCTTCCAATAAGGATATTGTAACAATAGCCTTTCCGATCCTCCTCATCGTAACTCTGGATGCCAAGCTCTCCCTGCTGCAATCCCTTGTGTCATTCTCTATTCTGCTGACACAACTATGGCAGCGCAAGAGACAGGCATCGAACTCCTAGCTAACATGGAACAAATCAGAGTTCCATGGCTGTGTGTCACTTCACGTACTTGGCCCAGGAGGATTTGATGGTGATGGTGGGTATAACAAGTGGAGAAATATTCCATTACCCACTACTGATATTACTCAACCCCCACCTACTCAATAGAGGGAACGGGAGAGTAGCCCGAAAAGACACCCATTGAAACTCATAAAAGGTCACTTTGGGACTGATGTTCATCTTTACACCAAGAGTGGTCAACACAGGAAGAGTTACAGAGGCAAAAATCCTGGAATCATTTACAAAACAATTGGGCAGAACACTGGGATCTTTCTGGATAAATAAGCTAAGATGGGCTGAATGGCCTTCCCCATCTGTAATTATCGCGATCTGCTGAAGAGGCCAGGATTAAAACCAAAAGGTTGTTTAAATAATGAGTTTAATTCCCTTGGTAATGTTCACAATTTCTAGTCTTGACAAAGATTTGTGACTTTTTCCATCCAGCTTCCTCCCGCTCTCTCCGGAAGGTGCTGACTCTTGCTGGAGGACAGCTCCACAGGTGCTGGCTGCTGCTCCACTATCTTGTCCAAGTGGGCATTCATCAAATGTAAGCCTAGAGATTGAGGGGGGGGTAATATCAACGTAACTCACCGAGCAGGAATCGCATGGGATCGGGTGGAACGCCATGTTTTACACCCCGCCCGATATTGGTCTCCAATAGAATCGGGCGGGGGGGGGGGGGGGACTGGTGGTGGGTGTCAAATCAGCGTTGCTCCCGATCCCGTCAGTTTTCCGACAGGCGCATTAGGTTAAAATTGCTCCCCTGAATGTTAGTGGGACATTCGAGGTGAGGGCATCAAAGGTAAACTCAATGCCTTCCTCACTCAGCATTCCACAGGTGGGGCCCTTTCCTGTAGGAGTCACTGGACAGATCTCAGGAGCAGGGACCCTGGCTGATTTATTTTCCCTCTCACTCGCCCTGGGGAGCTTAGCACAATTGTGGTGCTCAAACCACCACCTTAGTGAGATCAGTGAGCCATTCCCCAAGTGGGATATCAGGCAGCTGAATGATGCCTTTAAATGTAAAGAGGCTTGTCCCGTTTAATCAGCCTTTATCAGAGTCTAAGCAGTTTGCTTGTTATCTGGGCAAGGTGTGCCTGCGGTTTGTTTGCAGAATGCCAGGAGACGGGCCCTAATTTACTGACCTTTGCAACTGACTACGTGCTACAAAGTGAAACCTGTAAACGATTCATTCATCAGATAGCCCAGATACAAAGATCACAATTTAAACCTTTCCAGCCCAGGGACATCGAGGCTAATTGCAACACCCCACCTAACTGACCTCAGCAAACTCAACGCACCTGGATAGTTTGAGAGCAAATCCTCAACCGTCAGTTGTGTGTTGCTCAGTGTAACTCTGGGTGCTGCACGTAATCCCAGTTAGAAACACGGTGAGAGAAACACGGCGACAGACAAACTGTGACAGAAACACGGTGACAGACACACTGTGACAGACACACGGTGACAGAAACACGGTGACAGGAACACTGTGACAGAAACACGGTGACAGACACACGGTGACAGAAACACGGTGACAGACACACTGTGACAGAAAAACTGTGACAGACACACGGTGACAGACACACGGTGACAGACACACGGTGACAGAAACACGGAGACAGACACACTGTGACAGACACACAGTGACAGACACACTGTGACAGACAAACTGTGACAGACACGCGGTGACAGAAAAACTGTGACAGACACACGGTGACAGACACACGGTGACAGGAACACGGTGACAGACACACTGTGACAGACACACAGTGACAGACACACTGTGACAGACAAACTGTAACAGACACGCGGTGACAGAAAAACTGTGACAGACACACGGTGACAGACACACGGTGACAGACACACGGTGACAGAAACACGGAGACAGACACACTGTGACAGACACACGGTGACAGACACACGGTGACAGACACACGGTGACAGAAACACAGTGACAGGAACACGGTGACAGAAACACGGTGAGAGAAACACGGCGACAGACACACGGTGACAGGAACACGGTGACAGGAACACGGTGACAGAAACACGGTGACAGACACACGGTGACAGAAACACGGTGACAGACACACGGAGACAGGAACACGGTGACAGACACATGGTGACAGACACACGGTGACAGAAACACAGTGACAGACACACTGTGACAGACACACGGTGACAGGAACACGATGACAGGAACACGGTGACAGACACACTGTGACAGGAACACGGTGACAGGAACACGATGACAGACACACTGTGACAGAAACACGGTGACAGAAACACGGTGACAGACACACGGTGACAGAAACACGGTGACAGGAACACGGTGACAGGAACACGGTGACAGACACACGGTGGCAGGAACACGGTGACAGACACACGGTGACAGAAACACGGTGACAGACACACGGTGACAGGAACACGGTGACAGAAACACGGTGACAGACACACGGTTACAGGAACACGGTGACAGACACACGGTGACAGACACATGGTGACAGACACATGGTGACAGGAACACGGTGACAGACACACGGTGACAGGAACACGGTGACAGGAACACGGCTACAGGCACACGGCGACAGGCACACAGCGACAGGAACACGGTGACAGAAACACGGTGACAGACACACGGCGACAGGCACACGGCGACAGGAACACGGTGACAGGAACACGGTGACAGGCACACGGTGACAGAAACACGGTGACAGACACACGGTGACAGGAACACGGTGACAGAAACACGGTGACAGACACACGGTTACAGGAACACGGTGACAGACACACGGTGACAGGAACACGATGACAGACACACTGTGACAGAAACACGGTGACAGAAACACGGTGACAGACACACGGTGACAGAAACACGGTGACAGGAACACGGTGACAGGAACACGGTGACAGGAACACGGTGACAGACACACGGTGACAGGAACACGGTGACAGAAACACGGTGACAGACACACGGTTACAGGAACACGGTGACAGACACACGGTGACAGACACATGGTGACAGACACATGGTGACAGGCACACGGTGACAGACACACGGTGACAGGAACACGGTGACAGACACACGGTGACAGGAACACGGTGACAGGAACACAGTGACAGGAACACGGTGACAGAAACACGGCGACAGGAACACGGTGACAGAAACACGGTGACAGAAACACGGTGACAGACACACGGTCACAGGAACACGGTGACAGAAACACGGTGACAGACACACGGTGACAGGAACACGGCGACAGGAACACGGCGACAGGCACACGGCGACAGGAACACGGCGACAGGAACACGGCGACAGGAACACGGCTACAGGCACACGGCGACAGGCACACGGCGACAGGAACACGGCGACAGAAACACGGCGACAGACACACGGCGACAGGCACACGGCGACAGGAACACGGCGACAGGAACACGGCGACAGGCACACGGTGACAGACACACGGTGACAGGAACACGGTGACAGACACACGGTGACAGAAACACGGTGACAGGAACACGGTGACAGACACACGGTTACAGGAACACGGTGACAGACACACGGTGACAGACACACGGTGACAGACATACTGTGACAGACACACGGTGACAGACACACGGTGACAGGAACACGGTGACAGATACACGGTTACAGGAACACGGTGACAGACACACGGTGACAGACACACGGTGACAGGAACACGGTGACAGACACACGGTGACAGGAACACGGTGACAGGAACACTGTGACAGAAACACAGTGACAGAAACACGGTGACAGACACACGGTGACAGGAACACTGTGACAGAAACACGGTGACAGAAACACGGCGACAGGAACACGGTGACAGGAACACGGCGACAGGCACACGGTGACAGGAACACGGCGACAGGAACACGGCGACAGGCACACGGCGACAGGAACACGGCGACAGGAACACGGCGACAGGCACACGGTGACAGGAACACGGCGACAGGAACACGGCGACAGGCACACGGCGACAGGAACACGGCGATAGGCACACGGCGACAGGCACACGGTGACAGGAACACGGCGACAGACACACTGTGACAGACACACGGTGACAGGAACACGGCGACAGGCACACGGCGACAGGAACATGGCGACAGACACACTGTGACAGACACACGGTGACAGACACACTGTGACAGAAACACGGTGACAGAAACACGGCGACAGGCACACGGTGACAGGAACACGGCGACAGACACACTGTGACAGACACACGGTGACAGGAACACGGCGACAGGAACACGGTGACAGAAACACGGTGACAGACACACGGCGACAGGCACACGGTGACAGACACACGGTGACAGGAACACGGTGACAGACACACGGTGACAGGAACACGGTGACAGACACACGGTGACAGAAACATGGTGACAGAAACACGGTGACAGGAACACGGTGACAGACACACGGTGACAGGAACACGGTGACAGACACACGGTGACAGAAACACGGTGACAGGAACACGGTGACAGACACACGGTGACAGGAACACGGTGACAGACACACGGTGACAGGAACACGATGACAGACATACTGTGACAGACACACGGTGACAGACACACGGTGACAGGAACACGATGACAGACCCACGATGACAGGAACACGGTGACAGACACACGGTGACAGAAACACGGTGACAGACACACGATGACAGGAACATGATGACAGACACACGGTGACAGACACACGGTGACAGGAACACGATGACAGGAACACGATGACAGGAACACGGTGACAGACACACGATGACAGACACACGATGACAGCAACACGATACAGAAACACTGTGACAGACACATTGATGTAAGAAAACTACTAGGCATTTGGTCTAAGCGTTAAACAAAGCTTTAATCAACTGTTTTACAACATGGAGGTCTAGTTGTGTCCTTAGCTAGTTCCTGTTAAGAATGTCCTGCGCAAGCTGGGCCCGTGCCCAAGTATTTATACTCTCCCTGGACAGCGCCACCCGCAGGCCACTCAGTATTACTTCATAAGTCTTTCTTTCATGAATGACAGATTCATGTAACACACGATGACAGAAACACGGTGACAGGAACACGGTGACAGGCACATGGTGACAGGAAAACTGTGACAGACACATGGTGACAGAAACACGGTGACAGACACACGGTGACAGAAACACGGTGACAGGAACACGGTGACAGACACACGGTTACAGGAACACGGTGACAGACACACGGTGACAGACACACGGTGACAGACATACTGTGACAGACACACGGTGACAGACACACGGTGACAGGAACACGGTGACAGATACACGGTTACAGGAACACGGTGACAGACACACGGTGACAGACACACGGTGACAGGAACACGGTGACAGACACACGGTGACAGGAACACGGTGACAGGAACACTGTGACAGAAACACAGTGACAGAAACACGGTGACAGACACACGGTGACAGGAACACTGTGACAGAAACACGGTGACAGAAACACGGCGACAGGAACACGGTGACAGGAACACGGCGACAGGCACACGGTGACAGGAACACGGCGACAGGAACACGGCGACAGGCACACGGCGACAGGAACACGGCGACAGGAACACGGCGACAGGCACACGGTGACAGGAACACGGCGACAGGAACACGGCGACAGGCACACGGCGACAGGAACACGGCGATAGGCACACGGCGACAGGCACACGGTGACAGGAACACGGCGACAGACACACTGTGACAGACACACGGTGACAGGAACACGGCGACAGGCACACGGCGACAGGAACATGGCGACAGACACACTGTGACAGACACACGGTGACAGACACACTGTGACAGAAACACGGTGACAGAAACACGGCGACAGGCACACGGTGACAGGAACACGGCGACAGACACACTGTGACAGACACACGGTGACAGGAACACGGCGACAGGAACACGGTGACAGAAACACGGTGACAGACACACGGCGACAGGCACACGGTGACAGACACACGGTGACAGGAACACGGTGACAGACACACGGTGACAGGAACACGGTGACAGACACACGGTGACAGAAACATGGTGACAGAAACACGGTGACAGGAACACGGTGACAGACACACGGTGACAGGAACACGGTGACAGACACACGGTGACAGAAACACGGTGACAGGAACACGGTGACAGACACACGGTGACAGGAACACGGTGACAGACACACGGTGACAGGAACACGATGACAGACATACTGTGACAGACACACGGTGACAGACACACGGTGACAGGAACACGATGACAGACCCACGATGACAGGAACACGGTGACAGACACACGGTGACAGAAACACGGTGACAGACACACGATGACAGGAACATGATGACAGACACACGGTGACAGACACACGGTGACAGGAACACGATGACAGGAACACGATGACAGGAACACGGTGACAGACACACGATGACAGACACACGATGACAGCAACACGATACAGAAACACTGTGACAGACACATTGATGTAAGAAAACTACTAGGCATTTGGTCTAAGCGTTAAACAAAGCTTTAATCAACTGTTTTACAACATGGAGGTCTAGTTGTGTCCTTAGCTAGTTCCTGTTAAGAATGTCCTGCGCAAGCTGGGCCCGTGCCCAAGTATTTATACTCTCCCTGGACAGCGCCACCCGCAGGCCACTCAGTATTACTTCATAAGTCTTTCTTTCATGAATGACAGATTCATGTAACACACGATGACAGAAACACGGTGACAGGAACACGGTGACAGGCACATGGTGACAGGAAAACTGTGACAGACACATGGTGACAGAAACACGGTGACAGAAACACGATGACAGGAACACGGTGACCTCACGACCTCAGGATGTCCCAAAGTGCTTTGCAGCCAATTAAGTACTTTTTGGAGTGTAGTCACTGTTGTAATGTAGGAAACGCAGCAACCAATTTGCGCACAGCAAGCTCCCACAAACAGCAATGTGATAATGACCAGATAATCTGTTTTTAGTGATGTTGATTGAGGGATAAATATTGGCCCAGGACACCGGGGAGAACTCCCCTGCTCCTCTTCGAAATAATGCCATGGGATCTTTTACGTCCACCTGAGAGAGCAGACGGGGCCTCGGTTTAATGTCTCATCCTAAAGACGGCACCTCAGACAGTGCGGCGCTCCCTCAGCACTGACACTGGAATGTCAACCTGGATTTTTGTGCTCAAGTCCCTGGAGCGGGACCTGAACCCACAACCTTCTGACTCAGAGGCGAGATTGCTACCCACTGAGCCACGGCCGAACAATTGTCCAAAAGTGGGAATAGGAGAAAATAAAACCCCTCCAAGAAAAACAGAGCAGAAATAGCCTCCAAATTCTCCTAACAACAGGCCTCTTCTGATGCTCTTCAAACTTAGCATCGGAGAATTGGAAGTGATGTTCAATGGGCAGTGATCCCACGTCATGGATTGCTGCCTCCGTCTCTGCTCAGTTTTTCCCCAAATTACTCCCGTTGTTTGGGTGAAACCCACCCACAGAGCTCGGCCACCGTGTGCACAGCATTACGGAAAGGATGTAGATTTTGGAGAGGGTGCAAAGAAGAGCAACAAGAGTAAGCGTGAGTGTAAAGGGGATGAACCACAAAGAAACATCAGAGAAGCTGTCCGGATAAAAGGCGAGAAGGGGGACATCATCGCGGTATTAAGTGGCATCGATAAGGCAAACACAGAATGTTATTTTGACAGTCAGTAGATCCAGAGGATAGAAACAATTTGTGAAAACTAAATCTGAACAGGTGTTACGAATAACTTCTTTACTCAGAGTGAGTAAAGGTTGAAATGATTTATCAGAGAGGGTAGTAGAGATTAAGAGAGTAAGGGGGTGAAATTGGTTGCCTTTACACCTCCCGTTAGTGCCCCCAGGGGGCTCTGCGACCGGGCGCGGCGATGACATCGACTCCCGCCATATTCGGTGGGAGTTTTGCGGCGGCGCTACAGCGTTGCGCCCTGAGCTCCTTCACCCGGAGATCGTGACGTCATCGCCGTGCGCGTCGCCCCGGTAGCTCCCCGGACCCGAAATTGACTTCCACCCCCTGCAGCAGCGCCGGCCGCAAACACCGACAGCTGCAGGAGGCGTGTGTCGGGCAGCCGGCCCCTTCGGGGGCGATGATTAAAGGCGAGGTGGCCAAGGTAAGTAAAAAAAAACCCTTGCCTTTCTTTTTCCGTTTTTTTCCGCGGGTTCCTGCCCGCGATCGATCAGCCCGGCACGCTGCCTGAGTGCCGGGCTGATCGCGCGGGAACGCGGCTGCCTTGGTGGTCCAGGCAGGTACTTTTTAAATTGCAGAGCCTGCAGCGATGGCCCTTCCCTTTAAGGGAGGGACGGAGCCTTTGAACGCGGCGGTGATGCACGGCCCAGTGTGCAGCGCTGTTGAAGTCTCCGCCCTGCCTGCTGCCGATTGCGCCCCGAGGAGGAAGCAGAACGCTTGATTTAACGCTCCACTTCCTTCTTGGAGAGCAAAACCGAATTTTTTTAAAGTTTGGGAACATTCGCGCCTGGTTCTAACTTTCCAAACTTTAAAAAATTTAGCGCCCCAAATGGGGCGATAGTGAATTTCTCCCCCTTAGATATTAGGCACTTTCAAAATGAAGCTGGATTCTGGGCTGGTGAACTGAGGGTCAGAGGGATGATCTTTCATCAGCTAAGTGACCTTAGTGACCTTGGTCTTGTCCTTTACTCTTATGTTTCTTATTGATGAGCGTTGTGCGCCTAGAATCCGAAGGAAGCTGACGGATGAGGTTGGATGCTGAGTGGTCAGGGAGGGAGAAGAATCGGCCAGGGTTCCAGCGCCTGATTCCAATCTGTGACTAGCGGCGGTTTGTGTGTGCACGGAAGTGGGGTGAGATTTAGGCTTGGCCATGTCATCCCTCCCCCCCACACCCTGCTGTGGTCAGATAACCTGCCGGGCTCGGGCTCACAGATCAGGAACAGAAAGTTGAGTAAGTTACTGAAGGCTCCTGTGGAACCTGACCTTAAGAGCCAGTGAGGGTAAGGAAGAGGAGAGAGGCGGAGAGAATAAGGGAGAGGAGTGACAGGTGGAGAGAGTAATGGAGAGGAGAGAGAGGGAGAGAGTAAGGGAGAGGAGAGAGGGACGGAGAGAGTAAGGGAGAGGAGTGACAGGTGGAGAGAGTAATGGAGAGGAGAGAGAGGGAGAGAGTAAGGGAGAGGAGAGAGAGAGGGAGAGAGTAAGGGAGAGGAGAGAGGGACGGAGAGAGTAAGGGAGAGGAGAGAGAGATGGAGAGAGTAAGGGAGAGGAGAGAGACGGAGAGAGTAAGGGAGAGGAGAGAGAGAAGGAGAGAGTAAGGGAGAGGAGAGAGATGGAGAGAGTAAGGGAGAGGAGAGAGAGGGAGAGAGTAAGGGAGAGGAGAGAGAGATGGAGAGAGTAAGGGAGAGGAGAGAGAGACGGAGAGAGTAAGGGAGAGGAGAGAGAGGGAGAGAGTAAGGGAGAGGAGAGAGAGAGGGAGAGAGTAAGGGAGAGGAGAGAGAGGGAGAGAGTAAGGGAGAGGAGAGAGAGAGGGAGAGAGTAAGGGAGAGGAGAGAGAGACGGAGAGAGTAAGGGAGAGGAGAGAGAGAAGGAGAGAGTAAGGGAGAGGAGAGAGAGAGGGAGAGAGTAAGGGAGAGGGGAGAGAGATGGAGAGAGTAAGGGAGAGGAGAGAGAGAGGGAGAGAGTAAGGGAGAGGAGAGAGAGGGAGAGAGTAAGGGAGAGGAGAGAGAGGGAGAGAGTAAGGGAGAGGAGAGAGAGGGAGAGGGTAAGGGAGAGGAGAGAGAGAGGGAGAGAGTAAGGGAGAGGAGAGAGAGGGAGAGAGTAAGGGAGAGGGGAGAGAGATGGAAAGAGTAAGGGAGAGGAGAGAGAGAGGGAGAGAGTAAGGGAGAGGAGAGAGAGGGAGAGAGTAAGGGAGAGGAGAGAGAGGGAGAGAGTAAGGGAGAGGAGAGAGAGAGGGAGAGAGTAAGGGAGAGGAGAGAGAGAGGGGAGAGAGTAAGGGGGAGGAGAGAGAGAGGGAGAGAGTAAGGGAGAGGAGAGAGAGGGAGAGAGTAAGGGAGAGGAGAGAGAGAGGGAGAGAGTGAGGGAGAGGAGAGAGAGACGGAGAGAGTGAGGGAGAGAGTAAGGGTGAGGAGAGAGAGAGGGAGAGAGTAAGGGTGAGGAGAGAGAGAGGGAGAGAGTGAGGGAGAGGAGAGAGAGGGAGAGAGTAAGGGAGAGGAGAGAGAGACGGAGAGAGTAAGGGAGAGGAGAGAGAGAGGGAGAGAGGGAGGGAGAGGAGAGAGAGGGAGAGAGGGAGGGAGAGGAGAGAGAGGGAGAGAGTAAGGGAGAGGAGAGAGAGGTGGAGAGTGAGGGAGAGGAGAGAGGCAAGAACTGGAAGAATAAAGTACTATCCAAATGAATTGCTTGACTGAGCCCTTGAGCACCATTAGCCCAGTCCTGTCTCCAATTCACTCCAACATTTTATACACGCCAACTTAAATATCAGAATATCTTGTCAACTATTAACTTGTTTGAGCCTTTATGGGATTTACGGGCGTCCTGTGTGTGCACTAACTGACGGTGTAATACCCGCTGAAGGATCTTTCTTTCGTTGCCTTAGTACAACGCAGCAAATAAACACTCTCGGCTCCGGGACTTACACAGTGCCTCGCATCAGCAGCGGACAGAGAGACACAGCTTCACCCTCGGAGGAAGCCACATCTCTCTTCTTTCATTTAACGTAAAGAATCTTCTTAGCTGGAGGGAGGAGCTTTAAGAGGCCGGCAATAAGGTGAATTACACCTTTATTGTGCTAAAGTGCACGTAATACACTTCTGTCCTTCCAAGGTGAGATATTTCACAGTTCATGTGATCCCCTTCTCCCTTACCCAAAACCTGATTAACTCCAGCATAGGCGGAACAATCCATTATCAGCCTGTGCTGGGCTGAAGTTTAGAGATTACAGCTCCGATCCTAGCAGCTGAAAGATAGATGGTGCCAAGGTGAAACTGCCCTCGGTACCTTGCCCAAGGAGCCATATTTTATGTGCGAGTCTAGACAGTGAGCATCAGCAGCCCGGTAAAGCCAATGGTCGGAAGATCGGGTACCCCTTACACCCAAAATTCCAATGGGCGAGGCTCCCTGCCAGAAGTGACCATCACTTCCGTGAACTGTGTGGGAGAAAGAGGGGAGAGGGAGGGGAGGAGAGGAGGAGGGAGGGGAGGGGGAGGGGAGGAGAGGAGGAGGGAGGGGAGATGGGGAGGAGGGGGAGGGGAGAGGAGGAGGGAGGGGGATGGGAAGGAGAGAAGGGAGGGGAGAAGGAGGGAGGGGAGGAGGGGAGGAAGGGAGGGGAGGAGGAAGGGAGAGGAGGAGGGGGAGTGGAGGGAGAGAAGGGAGGGGAGAAGGGAGGGGGAGGGGGAGGAGGGAGGAGAGGAGGGAGGGAAGAAGGGGAGGGAGGGGAGGAGGAGAGATGGGGAGGAGGGGTGGGGAGGGATGGGAGGGGGGATTGGGGGAGAGAGGGGAGGGGGAGGAGGGGAGGGATGGGGGAGGGGGGGAGGGAGGGGAGGGGAGGGAGAAGGGAAGGGAGGGAGGGGAGGGGAGAAGGGAAGGGAGGAGGGAGGGAAGGGAGGAGGGAGGGAGGGGAGGGGAGGAGGGAAGGGAGGGGGGAGGGAGGGGTAGGGAGGAGGGGAGGGGAGAAGGGAAGGGAGGAGGGAGGGAGGGGAGGGGAGAAGGGAAGGGAGGAGGGAGGGAGGGGAGGGGAGAAGGGAAGGGAGGAGGGAGGGAGGGGAGGGGAGAAGGGAAGGGAGGAGGGAGGGAGTGGAGGAGGGAGGGGAGGGGAGAAGGGAAGGGAGGAGGGAGGGAGGGGAGGGGAGGAGGGAAGGGAGGAGGGAGGGAGGGGAGGGGAGGAGGGAAGGGAGGGAGGGGAGAAGGGAAGGGAGGAGGGAGGGAGGGAGGGGAGGAGGGAAGGGAGGAGGGAGGGGAGGGGAGGAGGGAGGGAGGGGAGTGGAGGAGGGAAGGGAGGAGGGAGGGAGGGGAGTGGAGGAGGGAAGGGAGGAGGGAGGGGAGGGGGGAGGGAGGGGAGTGGAGGAGGGAAGGGAGGAGGGAGGGAGGGGAGGGGAGGAGGGAAGGGAGGAGGGAGGGGAGGAGGGAGGGGAGGGGAGGAGGGAAGGGAGGAGGGAGGGGGAGTGGAGGGAGAGAAGGGAGGGGAGAAGGGAGGGGGAGGGGGAGGAGGGAGGAGAGGAGGGAGGGAAGAAGGGGAGGGAGGGGAGGAGGAGAGATGGGGAGGAGGGGTGGGGAGGGATGGGAGGGGGGAAGGGGGGAGAGAGGGGAGGGGGGAAGGGGAGGAGGGGGGAGGAGGGGAGGGATGGGGGAGGGGAGGAGGGAGGGAGGGGAGGGGAGGGGAGAAGGGAAGGGAGGGAGGGGAGGGGAGAAGGGAAGGGAGGAGGGAGGGAAGGGAGGAGGGAGGGAGGGGAGGGGAGGAGGGAAGGGAGGGGGGAGGGAGGGGTAGGGAGGAGGGGAGGGGAGAAGGGAAGGGAGGAGGGAGGGAGGGGAGGGGAGAAGGGAAGGGAGGAGGGAGGGAGGGGAGGGGAGAAGGGAAGGGAGGAGGGAGGGGAGGGGAGGAGGGAGAGGAGGGAGGGGAGAAGGGAGAGGAGGGAGGGGAGTGGAGGAGGGAGGGGAGGAGGGAGGGGAGGGAGGGAGGGAGGGGAGGAGGGAGGGAGGGAGGAGGGAGGGGAGGAGGGGGAGGGAGGGGTAGGGAGGGGAGGGAGGGGAGGAGGGGAGGGAGGGAGGGAGGGGAGGGGAGGAGGGTGCAGTCTGTCCTGATAACTGGACAATATAAATTTTAGATCATCACCAAAAGGAGGGGCTCGGAGAAATTTCCTTTAGCCGAGGATGGTCAGGACGTGGAATGCATGACCAGAAACAGGATCCATAATAGATTTTAAAAGAGAAGTGGATAAAAGTATGAAAAAGAAATAGGCCTGAGAAAAGGACAGGGCAATGGGACGAAGTGGGCAGCTGGTTTAAGAGAGCTGCCACAGGCTGAGTGGGCCAAATGGCCTCGTTCTGTGCTGTGAAATGCTATGATTCTGACCCTGGGATTTTCCTGCCCTGTTGATTCAGTACAAAACTGGGCAATTTACTTACCCACTCATTCACTGGCTCGCTATTTCACAGTGTTATCGTAACATCTTTTTAAAACTGCCGCCTAACTATTAGCAGTCACCTGTGCTGCACTGAGGACTAATAAATCATTGTGTTGTACTGTAACCTTCACTGCTCTATAATTATAACAGCAACTCCCTCTATTTGCCAGACTAATACATATCATTATTATCTATAGCCTGGGGCAAACTAGTTTCCATGGTGATCATGAATTTCTCCATCATTTTGAGAAGGTTCAGTGGGAAAACTTAATTAAGTGCTTCTCAACGGTGAAATTGATTGAGACAAGAAGGCGTGCAGACCGGGTAGGGTCCAGATTTGACTTGGAGCTGGCGGAGCTCAGACAGAGCAGCGTCGCTCTACAGCCCGAGTGCCTTTGGGCCATGGAGCGGGTGGAAGTCAGCCAGGGTTCTCGCTGCTGTCCGCTACCCAGTGGGACCCGGCCGGAAAGTGTGCATGTGAGCACCGTCTTGGCTGATTCATGAGGAGCGGCCATAAGGGGCATTTCTTCAGGCTGAGGCTTGGTGCCCCGGCCGACCAATTTAGACCACACTCGGAGTGCGATGGTTGGCTCGAGCAAATAGGCATTGGTGACCGACTTGATGCCCTTGAGCTCTACCGATGGCTACAGAGATATGGGAGATGTCCCCTGTAGCACCCTGGAAGGATCCTGAGGGCAGCGATATACACACTCTGTGCAGTTCTGGTCACCATATTATAAAAAGGATATCGAGGCACTGGAGAGGGTGCAAAAAAAGATTTACAAGGACGATACCAGAACTGCGAGGGCATACCTATCAGGAAAGGATGAAAAGCTGAGGGGTGACCTAATAGAGCTCTTTAAAATGATGAAAGGTTTTGATAGAGTGGATACAGAGAGAGTGCGGGGAAGAGCAAAACTAGGTGCCATCAATATAAGATAGTCACCAAGAAATCCAATAGGGAATTCAGAAGAAACTTCTTTACCCAGAGAGTGGTGAGAATGTGGAACTTGCTACCACAGGGAGTGGTGGAAGTGAATAGTTTAGATGCATTTAAGGGGAGGCTAGACAAGCATATGGGGGAGAAGGGAATAGAGGGTTATACTGATAGAGTTAGATGAGGAAAGACGGGAGGAGGCTCAAGTGGAGCATAAACGCCGGCATAGACTGGTTGGGCTGAATGGCCTGTTTCTGTGCCGTATATCCTATGTAATTCTAAAATTCCATTGCGATTGGGCCTCATACCCAACTGTTGTATGGTAATCTCTGTCTGAAGGTGAAATTGACGCAAAAACGACATCTTGACCTGTGCAAGCACCGGAACCTGTTTTCTGGGTGCTGATGATGCGTTCCAGGGTGGTCCCGGGTCCTACATGTGTCTCAGTCTATCGCTGATCACCTCTTGTTCGTGGCTGTCTCAATGAAGTCATGAGCTCAGGGTTACCCTTGGTCGCCTAGGAACCGTTCATCCAGTCTTTCTCCTCTTTCAAATGAAGGTGGCATGACCACAGGAAAGGCAATGGCCTTTCACTCGCATCATTTGGTCATATATCAGCTGCATATTAATGTAATGGAATCCCCTTTCTGTTCATCAGTTCATGGGAATCAGCCAGATTGAAGTCGCCTCATACTAATGGGGTTTCCACCGGGAAAGGCCGTCCTGCCAAGCAACGCTTCTGCCCCTTGCTGTATGCACTGGTGTACTGCACATTGACTGATTTGACACATAGCTTCCTCAGCTGGCTAGGAATCTTCCAATGGCATAAAAGTTCAAAGACTGTCCTCACCTTCATAGCCACCAACGGAAGTATCCCAATTGAAAGAAAGACTTGCATTTCTACAGCGCCTTTCACGACCACCGGACGTCCCAAAGCGCTTTACAGCCAATGAAGTACTTTTTGGAGTGTAGTCACTGTTGTAATGTAGGAAACGCGGCAGCCAATTTGCGCACAGCAAGCTCCCACAAACAGCAATGTGATAATGACCGGATCATCTGTTTTTGTTACGTTGATTGAGGGATAAATATTGGCCCCAGGACACCGGGGAGAACTCCCCCGCTCGTCTTCGAAATAGTGGCCACGGGATCTTTTACGTCCACCTGAGAGCAGACGGGGGCCTCGGTTGGGGAAACAAAATCAACGGAAAATTTCAAACCCTGAGGCAAAAAGCAAACGCAATAAAAAATGCAAGAAACAAAATGGCAGCTACACATACTCCAACATACCTTCAAGACCACAAGCTTCTAAAGACTAGTGAGTGCCTTCTCAGCAGTGCCCATTTAATACAGGCTTCATTATTACACAGTGCATTCTTAGCAAGAAACTCAGGAAATATTGCCTTCAGGTCACTTATATTCATTGGCATATTTTGGGGCCTTTAGTGAGGATCTTGCACATTGTACGTGAGAACTCTGCCATCTCTCGTGGCCTCGCTACTCCCATCGTGTCAATCGCAGATAAGGCCATCTCTGACCACTTCCTCGTATTGCTCTCCACCCTTCCACCGCCGCACCCCCCCAACCCTACTTCCTTCTGTGTCCGTCCCTGGAAAAAACTCTCACCCAACTCTCTTATAACTGCACTTATGAAATTCCAACTATCCAGCCTTTGGTCCTCCATTCACCATGACATTTCTGCAGCTACCGATCTGCTCAACCACACTCTCACCACCACCTTTGATGCCCCAGTCCCTATTAAAACAATTATTCTCTCTCACCCTGGCCATTCCCTCTGGTACGGCCCTCATCTTCACTCCCTTAAGTACAAGGGACGCAGAGTTGAACGGATGTGGCGGACAACTGGTTTAGCCATTCATGATCTGGCTGGACCACATAAAGCATTATCGGGTCCTGCTCTCGTCTGCCAAAACTGCTCACTATTCCAGAATCATTCTGGAATGTAAAGATAAACCCCGGCTCCGATTCTCTACTGCTATCCGTCTTCTTAACCCCTCTCCCCTGTCTCCTCCACCCTCACCAAGTGTGAGCAGCTCATGGACTTCTTTGTCTCTAAGATTGAGACCATCCGTTCAACTGCCTCTGCCACTTCCCTTCCTTCCTCTAGCCCACCGGGCCAAACTTCCTCTGAGGTTTCCCCCTGCCCTAGCCCTGAACTCACATCTTTCTCCATTTTCTCTCCGATCTCCCCTCATGACCTCTCCACGCTCATCTTGTCCATGAGACCCACTTCCTGCTCCCTCGACCTGTCGAAGTTTGACTTCCGATTAAAGACTCTTGTAGACAATATCGTCAAAGAAGGCTTTTTATTATATTTTACTTGCAAGGAGACTGCAACCATAGCCCAATTAGCTATGATGACAGACTGCCGAATCACAGAAAATGGAGTATTCTTATACAGTATAATATCACATGACATGTTGTTTAAGGTAAGCTAAGTTAACAATTAGAAAAAACACATTAGAAATGCCTTACAATGAGACTAGCTAATCTCTATAAAATGGAGTCTATCTATTTTACTTCTCTCACCAAGGCCAAGGCGCCTGGTTTGTTTACTTTACTAGCCCTTGGTTATCTCAATATTAAGCCTGTTTTCTTTTGTGCAGGCAGTCTTTTGCTGACAGCATAGTCTAAGAATTTAAAGTTATTTTCAGAAAAGAACATAACAATGGATTTTTTCCCTTTTCCACACAAGTCAGAGTCGGCCATTTTATTAGTTTAAATTCAAGGACACCATTTTGTCCGAGACAAAAACTGCACTTCCACATTCCCCCCTTTTTTGTCCTTCTGGGACAAAATAGCTCAATTTAACTTTTTCGGTCTTTCTTGTCGGTTCCTGTACCAAATTTGGATTTTGGCCAAGGATGCCAACTTCTTTTCTGTTTTAACCATCCTCGGGATTATACCTGTATTGATGGCTGACCTTATTTAAGATCGTCCTTCTTCTCTGTCTAGTCTCGGTGTTTGGGCGTATGTTCTTGTAGGGGTTTTAGTTGTGTTTTGGTGACTGTGGCGTACTTTTGTGGTTCATTAGTCTGCTGTTCTCTAACTTTTCCTGCAGCTTTTACTAGCCTGCAGTTCAGGTGTCGCTATACACCCTCTAAGGAGATAGGGTACAGCAGCTCATAGAGGAGTTCTAAGTCATGGCCCACACAGTTTATGCCTAACCTGTGGGGTTCTCCTAGGGAACTGCAGCTTATAGAGGAGGACTGATTCATGACCCACACAGTTTATGCCTAACCTGTGGGGTTCTCCTAAGCACAAGTGCTTCTACGTGAGCGTCCAGAGTGCGGACCAAGTGATATACAAGGTCGACGTCACCGGCAGTTGAAAGGAGTCCTCTCTCTTTCCCTAGCCTGCAGATCCCATTTGGGTGGAAGAATATGTTTACCGAAAGTGGGGAGCATGCAAAAATGTATATATATCTATATGTATATTTTGTCTAGATTGTCTAATCCTCAAAATTGTATGTTATTCAATCGCCTCAGTTCCTCCCCGAAGGGACCATACTTTTCTTCTTCGTCATTTATTTCTTTCTGTATCATTATACTTACTTCAGGTATGACTACCTTGCCTAACCTAGCAAATCTTTTAATCATCTTAAACACCTCGATCAGGGTTCACGTTGGTGTGGAAAACGGTAAAACCCATCTGATTGTCAGTATTCAATCGTTTAGTCCCATTCCATGGTCTGTTATTAGTCAAATTCATCAAACTGGTAGTATTGAACCACCAGCTTTCCATGGAACTTCCTGTCTTGTACGTAATAAACTTTTGTATGCAACGACTTTTCCCCATATTAACTCTGTTCCCTTTAGTCTGTCCTAGATCGCGTTCCCAGCATATATCCCCGATTGGTCGGCCCTTTCCCGATGTATTGGTAAGGGCTAGAAAAGGAGGTTCTTTCGTATAAGCATACGTCGGCTTGTACCATCCCTTAAAATTTTCTAACGAGTATCCTCCCCCCTTAAACTCGTTTCTTAGGCTAGACCACTTTTGTTCCCATTCTTTCCCGAAGGTGGATAGGGTGGTATCTTTCTGTTTCATATGATTTTTATTAATTATCCATTCTGCCATATCTGTGAGGTTCAAGGGTATCAGTCGCAGAGGTATTCCTCTTTTCACATGGGTAGGAATATGGCTACATACCCAACAGGCGTTTATCCCACTTTTTTTTTGGCATACTTATATGACATATACAAAAAGGTGTTCATATGTAATTCTCGTTTCTTTCGGGGTTCTTTTCCTTTCCCTTGGCAGGCTATACATATCAGTCCGATTAGTAGGTAAAACGTAAATAACAGCTTCATTGTTTAAGTCTTTTCAAATTCAAATTCAACTGTCCTTATCTGATACTTTCTTGCAATGGGATGCGTGGATCCAAGTAGGTCTTTCCTTGACCTTTACGGCTGTATTTGTTGTCAAGAGTACTTGATATGGCCCTTCAAAGCGTGGCTGCAGACCGTTCTTCCTCTTATAGACCTTTACGTAGACGTCATCTCCTGGTTCCAAGTTATGGCACTTTCCTTCGGCCGGTTCCGTTTGAGCTTCCTTTACCTGTTGGTGAAAGCTGGAAATACATCTAGTTAATGCAATGCAATAGTTTAGCATATTTTCATCCATTTTATGAATGTCCATTTGTTTAACCGTAAAGGGTGCTGAGAATGGCAGCCTTTGGGGTCGTCCCATAACAATCTCATGTGGCGACAGTCCAGTTGTCCTGTTAGTTGCTGCTTGCATTACCATCAATGCTAAGGGTAACAGTTCAACCCATTTTAGTCCAGTTTCATTGCAAAGTTTAGAAAGTTTATTCTTCAGCATTCCGTTATATCTTTCTACTAGTCCCGCGGATTGCGGATGATAACTGCAGTGGAAATGCTGATTAATCTGCAAAGCCTTACATAGTTCCTTTATGATCATTCCAGTAAAATGTGATCCATTGTCGCATGAAAGTTGCATAGGTATTCCAAACCTTGGTATGATTTCTTTTAACAAACACTTTGCAACTGTTACAGCATCATTCTTTTACATGGAAAAGCTTCAACCCATCTTGAGAACATATCTATGATTACCATTGTGTAAGTCCTTCAAAATGTAAAAAAATTTTTTTTTACTCCCTTTTTTTTTCTCTTACTATTACCCCCCCCACCCTGTGTTGTTTTGCATTTTACGATTCCCTTATCACTTCTATTTGTCTTTTGATGCTTGATATTCGACCTTGCTGGCATTTCTGCTATCTATTCCTGGCTGCATGTTGTCAGTTTCTGTTCTAAGAATTAAAACCCATCTTTGAATCTAACAGCTATTTCTTACAATTCCCTTCTTTGAGAAGGAAATAACCCTTATTGACTTCTCACAATCGGCTCTTGACTAATCTAGCTAGTTCTTATTGCTCTCTCTCAACTTGGGCATTAGTTAGTAGGGAGTCTTGAAGATTTCTCCCTTCTAATAGTCCATTCCGGTGTTCCAATTCTGCCCCGCCTGGGGTATCCTCTGTTTCTTCTATCTTCCTGATGTTACCCCGCCTGGGGTCTCCTCTACATTGCTTCGGATCTTCTCTTTCGGTGTGCTCAATTTGTTAGTGCTGGTTAGTCATGGGCATGAGTACCCAATTGACTTGTGTATCTTACTACATAGGTTACATATATCAAATACACTATCATTACAAGTTGGAGAACTACCAGAGCGTGTGAAATAATACAAATCTAAGTGTGTGCTGATATATTAAGCCCAATTATCCCACCAGTGTGAGTTGTCCCCTATGCTGTCAATTTCAATATCTATTCTCGAGTTGTCTTCCTTCAGAACATAAAAATGCTTTAGGGAGGAGTTCAGTCGCATCATGAGCTCACTGATAACCTTAGACAACAGGGGAATGTCGTATCCGAATTATGCCACATAATTGTGCAGCTCATACTTAAATACTTCATTTACTGTCAGTTTCACTTGAGCATAGGTTTCGATATTATGTAAGATGTGTTGGTTAACGGGACAGGTCCTGTTAGACCCGTAAAGCATAGTAGTTGCAGTAGTAGTGACACAGGAGGCACCACCAAAACCACCTCACACTGTATTCGCACTGGTTTTTCCCACGCTCTGTTACCTACAAAACACAATTATTACAGTCATAGTTAAATTCAGTCTTACAATCATTTCAAGCAACATTACAGTTTAACATCTAATCAACAAATCATGGACTTAAAAGATTCTCCAGATCTCTCTTTTACTCGTATCCATCTTGTGGATAATTCTTACTAAACATGATTTCTCCTTGGCCCTCAATTGTCCCAATCCAGATTCCATGTAACTCTCCACTTCAACTTCAATTTCAATCCCTCTAACAGGTACCAGTGTATTTAACTCTATTCTGATTGTTTCATTAATTAGATAGTTTCTTGATGGAGTATGTGTCAATGCTTTAAAAGTTGTTTCACTCTCCTGAGCCACATTAACCATTTCATGTTTTGCTGTTGTCAAGTAACTGAGCATGTCTGAGACCCGTTCTTCAGTGCAAATTCAACATACATTTCCAGATGGTAATTGCTTCATACGTAACAAATCACATTTGCACACTCATACCGGTATCTCAATATCATGCCACATGTGCCCCTCTCGGGCTCCCAGGCATCTTATCAAAAGATTGTCTTTGTTCATCTTCCTCTGCATGGTCCCGATATCTTGGATAGTGGCCAGGCTATCAAATTCAGTTTTCTTAAAAGTTCATTATAGGCAGGGACACAAATGTCTCCAAGGGAAAGCTATCAATTTACTATTCTTAGCTACACTTTCCTGACTTTCACTAGCAAGTTTTTTTTAAATTCCCATTCAGCAGTGCAATTTCTCCTGTTTCTATCTTACACATCCCATTAATTACCATTCATATCTCATTCATGAGCCCTGGAGTAACTTTACTGTCCAGTATAATATTTAAGATTGAAAACATAGATCAAACATTCTCACTAGGTCCAAGTTACTAACACTTTTTATTTATCATTATTTTAGAGGATCTTTTATTTTCCCAAAAGTAACCCCATATATATATAGTGCCTGAGTCCATTTTGTTATTACAAAATTATCCCAAAATCCAAACAGCAGTACTGTTGAACTGATAGGTTTTGTCAATGTTCAATTTCATTTCTATCAATTTATCTTCCATTTCCAATTTCAGAAACAAATGATTTTTAGGCTAGGTGGCTTATACAGTGTTTTAACATTAGAGACAGAAGTGCTGCAATTAGTTTACAAAGTAACTTCCATATAACAAAAGAAAGAAGAGAATCCATTGTGACTCTGCTTAGAGCCCAAGGGGTTAATTTATCAAATCATAATTTTCCTTCTGTCACTGTGGGGACATATTAACTTAAAATTAAGAAACTTATATTTAATAATGTCCAATATCTTTAAATTTCATACTAAAGTTGTTGCTCGATGAACTTAATCAGCTGTCAGTGGAAAGGGTTAACTCCTTTGCAGGTTTTTTAAGAAGCTGGAGCGAAACATTATCAGGCGCACGCAATTGCGTCACTTTACGTAAATTAAAAAAAACTTTCCCGATCCAAAAAAAAGCAGTTGTGTTTTCACACTTTAACTGATCATGAACAGAACAGATAAAACAAAACAAACTAGTACATGCTTGTAGAAAACCATAAATTACATCATATTTCTTATTGTCCTTTCTTCAGATGTCTTTCCAAAATACTATAACTATAAATTAGTTTTTCACATTTAAGCAAATCAAATCAAATTGCTTTGGAAGATTTTACCATAGCAACCGCGACTCCAAGGTTAAATCTTAGACCGAAACTTAATCTTTTGTTAAACAAACTTTTTTCGTTGTTCTTCTCAGTTTTTACACACCAGCTTAACTTAAATTGTAATTCAAATTAGTTTTTTTTTTCTCTGGCACAATGCTTTCCCTGCAAAGTCTGATATAAAATTCCTGTCTATCCCTGACAGTAAAGGCGAATTTCCTTGTGATTCCTCTACCAATGGTATGGACCAGAACCCGTTCTGTATCCAAGACTGTAAATATTTCAAAATCTGGTTTCAGACCATTAAATATCTTATTCAATGCGGTCTACACAAATTTACACCAACCAGAATTTCACCGTGCACAATGAAAGTCTGTTTTTTAATAGGTTAATTAACCTCAATAATTCCAATTCAATCCAGATCAATTTTTTTTTTAAACTAACCAGTGTCAGTTGGAAAAGAAAACCATAGTCACATTAACAAAGAAACAATTACCATGCCTTGTAAACATTCAAATTAATTTTCTTTCCAGGCACATTGGCAACTGTGACTTCAAGGCTGAAGCTTATACCTCTTTTGTAAAACAATTAACAAACTTAAAACAACACACTTGAGTATCATTCAAGACAAGTCTTCAAAGAGTTAAAAACAGCTTTTAGCTCTCTGTACAAAAGAGTGGGTGGAGCTAAAACATAAACAAAATGACTAACACCCTTTTTTTTTTGCAGAATTTTTTTTTCTCAGGGTCTCGGACAAAAATAATACTGTAACTTTCACACTTTTCATACACACTTTCACACAACTGAAATTCCAGTATTCCTTTTAAGATTCCTTTCACTCAACAAATCTTGTATATTAGCTTTTATCTCGGCACAGACATTAATAACTTCCATGCCGGTAAAACTTTTCTCAGCAGCTTTTCCTGGCTTTCCAAATCCCTTTTTTTTTGCTTGAGTTTCAGATTTCAATTCTGGTCCGTCGGTGTTGCGGAAGCTGCTTGCTCCATTAAGAGGGAAACTTTATTCTTTTGGTCCCTATTTGTCTAACTTCATTTTGTTTAGCCAATTTACTCACAGGGTCTTTTCTCTTATTTTTAATGTCAGATCTACTGGCTTGTATACTACGGTCCTTACGCCTTTCTGCTTCCTTTTTCCAGTCTGAAAAGGCTGACCAATTTATTGACTTTTTACCTCTTCTTTGTGGCTCTCTATTTGCGAGACAGTCCTCTAGACATGTAATTCTTCTATTCTTAGTAAAGTTTTAATTATACTAGGCATTCTTCTTCTAAATCGCAAGTTTTACCCTTTACCCCCTTACGATTATTTCTGACCATCCAATTCTATTACAAGACGATAACAAGAAGTAACAACAATCAAGACAATTATAAGTAATGCAAAAAAAACCAAATAGGCAAACAAATCAAATAATTAAACATTTAACCTTATACTTTAAACTAGACAAATAGTCAATTCTCAGTTTTGCATTGTTCTTCATAACAAACTGAGTCCTTAACATTTAACTTATACTCTATACTCTGCCGTGAGATTCTCAATAGTCAATTCTCAGTTATCTTTTCACGGCTCAAGGGCCCCAGCCTTGATACTGCAGTTTTATTTCCTGGTACCTTTTATACTGCAGCTTTCGCTGCTCAAGGGCAAGGGACCCACCCTTGAGACTGCCGTTTTAATCAGTCCGGGATATAACCCTGTCGACTTTTTCCCTTGCCTTCTTTGCCCGACAGTTTTTTTTAAAATTTCCTTCCCTTTTTTTTTTCCAATTTGTCTAAATCAAAAGCTACAAGATTCAACTCAAATCTAAACAAAAGTCTTAACAATCACAGTGTACCTGTCGGAAGAAACAGACATACACCATTCAGGATCTAATGAGAAATCCCTTTTTTTTTGTGATAAAAAATCACTGTGGCCATAGGATTTGTCACTAGAAATTCATGATGCCTTGTCCGTGACTTACCGAAAGGTAGCAAGCGATCTCGGTGGAACCTCCAAGAAACTGTCGAAGTTTGACTTCCGATTAAAGACTCTTGTAGACAATATCGTCAAAGAAGGCTTTTTATTATATTTTACTTGCAAGGAGACTGCAACCATAGCCCAATTAGCTATGATGACAGACTGCCGAATCACAGAAAATGGAGTATTCTTATACAGTATAATATCACATGACATGTTGTTTAAGGTAAGCTAAGTTAACAATTAGAAAAAACACATTAGAAATGCCTTACAATGAGACTAGCTAATCTCTATAAAATGGAGTCTATCTATTTTACTTCTCTCACCAAGGCCAAGGCGCCTGGTTTGTTTACTTTACTAGCCCTTGGTTATCTCAATATTAAGCCTGTTTTCTTTTGTGCAGGCAGTCTTTTGCTGACAGCATAGTCTAAGAATTTAAAGTTATTTTCAGAAAAGAACATAACAATGGATTTTTTCCCTTTTCCACACAAGTCAGAGTCGGCCATTTTATTAGTTTAAATTCAATGAAACCATTTTGTCCGAGACAAAAACTGCACTTCCACAGACCCTATTCCCACCAAACTGCTGACCACCCAACTTCCTTTTCTGGCTCCCATGTTAGCTGACATTGTTAACGGTTCTCTCTCCTCAGGTACTGTCCCCCTCTCCCTCAAATCTGCCATCATCACCCCTCCTCAAAAAAACAAACCTTGACCCCCTCCATCCTTGCAAACTACTGCCCCATCTCCAATCTCCCTTTCCTCTCCAAAGTCCTTGAACATGTTGTCGCCTCCCAAATTCGTGCCCATCTTTCCCGCAATTCCATGTTTGAATCCCTCCAATCAGGTTTCCGCCCTTGCCACAGTACCGAAACAGCTCTCATCAAAGTCACAAATGACATCCTTTGTGACTGTGACAAAGGTAAACTATCCCTCCTCATCCTTCTGACTTATCTGCAGCCTTTGACACGGTTGACCACTCCATCCTCCTCCAACGCCTCTCCACCGTCATCCAGCTGGGTGGGACTGCACTCGCCTGGTTCCATTCTTATCTATCGAATCGTAGCCAGAGAATCACCTGCAATGACTTCTCTTCCTGCTCCCGCATCGATACCTCTGGTGTCCCCCAAGGATCTATCCTTGGCCCACTCCTATTTCTCATCTACATGCTGCCCCTTGGCGACATAATTCGAAAACACAGCATCAGTTTCCACATGTACGCTGAGGACACCCAGCTCTACCTCACTACCTCTTCTCTCAACCCCTCCACAGTGTCTAAATTCTCAGACTGCTTGTCCGACATCCAGTTCTGGATGAGCAGAAATTTTCTCCAATTAAATATTGGGAAGAGCGAAGCCATTGTTTTCGGTCCCCGCCACAACCTCCGTTCCCTAGCCACTGACTCCATCCTTCTCCCTAACATCTGTCTGAGGCTGAACCACACTATTCGCAACCTTGGTGTCATATTTGACCCTGAAATGAGCTTCCGACCACATATCCGCAGCATAACAAAGACCGCCTATTTCCACCTCCGTAACATCGCCCGTCTCCGCCCTTGCCTCAGCTCATCCGCTGCTGAAACCCTCATCCATGCCTTTATTACCTCTAGACTTGACTATTCCAACGCACACCTGGCCGGCCTCCTACGTTCCACCCTACGTAAACTTGAGGTCATCCAAAACTCGGCTGCCCGTGTCCTAACTCGCACCAAGTCCCGTTCGCCCATCTCCCCTGTGCTCGCTGACCTACATTGGCTCCCCGTTAAGCAATGTCTCGATTTCAAAATTCTCATCCTTGTTTTGAAATCCCTCCATGGCCTCGCCCCCTCCCTATCTCTGTAATCTCCTTCAGCCCCACAACCCCCTGAGATATCTGCGCTCCTCTAATTCTGCCCCCTTGAGGATCCTTGATTATAATCACTCAACCATTGGTGGCCGTGCCTTCAGCTGCCTGGGCCCTAAGCTCTGGAATTCCCTGCCTAAACCCCTCCGCCTCGCTACCTCTCTTTCCTCCTTTAAAACGCTCCTTAAAACCTACCTCTTTGACCAAGCTTTTGGTCACCTGCCCTAATATCTCCTTATGTGGCTCGGTGTCAAATTTTTTGTCTTTTAATATTCCTGTGAAGTGCCCTTGGGACGTTTTACTACGTTAAAGGCGCTATATAAATACAAGTTGTTGTTGTTTGTGGCTGTGCAGAAACTCCTGCCGGCAGAAGATTGCTCTTTGAGTGCGTCAGGCATGAAATGGGCTTAAAGCTTCTCACCTGATTTCCCAATCCACACCGATGCCACCGAGGCCACACTCTGGCCACGATTTTCCCAGCGGAGGCGGGTTGGAGTCGGGTTGGCTGGTCGGCGGCTTCCGGTCCCGCTGCCGGCTTCAGCCGCTCCGGAATAACGATTTTAATTTAACTGGGCTTATTACGCCCGCCATGTGCGGTACCCGGCCCAATCAGTGGGTTTGGGTGTGCTGCTCCCCTCTGCTGACATCTTCCATTCAGGAGCTTTTAAGGGGCCCCTGTAGCCTTAGCATTTCATTTGGTTTATGCTGCTCCTGAAAACGGTTCTTTTGAACATGACTGCTGCAAGATGGAAGGCTGCTCCTCGATTTGATGATGACTCCCTCCATTCTCCTGTGGAGGGAGTAAGAGGGGGCAGGGAGGTTCTGTTCCCTCCCGATGGCCGGAGGAAGCCTCCTCAGCAGACAAAGGCAGCCTGGCTGCACATTGCTGAGGGGGTAAGCACAAGGTCGTTGTGCTCACACACCTGGGTGCAGTGCCGCAAAAGATTCAATGATCTGCTATGCTCAGCAAAAGTGAGTCTGACATCACACTTACCTTCAATCTGCTTCCCATCTGATGTCATCACCAGCACTCTGCATTGTCAACCTACTCCTCCACAGCCCAACTTGCCCTCACCTCCCTTGCACCCTTACCTATCCCTCTCTCTCTCTGTGTACAGAATCACTTCACCATTCTACTATGCACCCCTCACACTCGCTCTCACTGTTATGCAATGACAACAACTAACAACGCACAGGGAGGGCCCTTGGTATTGGCACCTCACTCCATCTTTGTCTCCCTCTAAGCTTCTATGTTATGGATTCTTTACACTCACTCCATCAGTCTCGCTGAAACTCCACTTGTGTCCCTCATTGCAGGAAAAGAGAGCCCACAATAAGAGGGAGAGAGCGAGGACAGGAGGAGGGCCACCATCCCTGGCGACTTTAACAAACGCTGAGGAGGCTGCTCTCGACATCGTCAGAGGTGCAGAGGAGCTGGAAGTGGGGGACGGAGAGACGGGCGCAGTAGAGCAAGCTGGTGAGAGAATAGATTTGCAAACCTCTCATTTCGATTTCATGACTGATATGGCTTCTGATGTTCATACAGATTGACTTCTGATCATCTGCACAATAGGATGTGTCTGCTACCTAAATATCAGATGTCTAACTCATGCCATTACTCCCCCACAGGACCATCGAGAGCCCCCCTCCCCACTGTCCAGGAGGAAGAGCCGGACAACTCCTCAGAGGAAACTGCAGCCTCTGAGGGAGCAGCGCCACCAGGACTCAGCGCACCCAGCTCTAGCGCAGAGACGCACACCTCGGAGGGTCCTTCGCGACATAGAGTAGTGTTGTCACCTGGTGTATCGCAGCTCACAAGTGAGCATCAGCAGATGGTGGAGACAGGGACAGCAGTGGAGAGTCCTCGTCGGAGGTCGCAGGGCGCTCCCAGCTCTGCTCAGCTGCATGTAGATGCTGTGCCTCTGGGGCCAGCCAGAAAGAGAACTCCAGGAACAAGTGCAGGAGTCTTTGACAGGGTTTGCATCCATGGTAACTGTGAGTGTGCAGGGAATGGAGGAGTCCATCTCAAACATGAGCAATACGGTGGTGCGCTCAATGGCGAATGTAGGGGCTGCCATGGAAAGGATGACAACCTCCATGGAGGACATAAATCGCCAGACTCAGGAGAACATGGTCTGCTATGGAGGATAGATGGGCATCTATTGAGGAGAGACACCAGAGGTACATGGACGTCCCCGTTATGAGGACTGTCAGTACTGATACGGGTCCTTATGGCCCCACTGATGTGCAGCAAGGTGCTCTCCAGCCACTTGCTAGCAGTGAAGTGCGGGTGACCCATGAGAGGGATGTTGGTGGTCCACAATAAGGAAGTGTGGGCTCCTCTCCAAGCACTCACACTCATATGCCATTGCGGAGCCCTCGGTCAGAGTCCCTGATTCCTCACCAACTGAGATGGCCGTCTCAGCCCCTGCACAGCCGCAGGAGAAGCAGACTGTTGTGTAGCCCTCCCAGGCTCCCAATCCCAGAGGACGCCCGCCAAAGGCGTCTAAGCAGGCGCAGCATAGAAGTGAGCAAGGTGCCTCTACATCTGCTGAAGCCACAGGGGAAGCACCACGTAGAAGCACGTGTAAGAGAAAGTTAACACACAAATAGTCACAAGGGTAGTCACTTGGGTGTTTTATCTGTTACAAACGTTTGTCATCGTGATTATAAATTTATTAAAGAAAAGCGATGACAAAGATTCAAAGAGTTGGCCTATGTGTGCTCAGAAATGGAAGTTGCACAGTGAGGGGTCAGGGCGCCTTTCATCTGTAATGATGGTGGTGCGAGTGATAGAAAACTACAGTTTATTGTACAGATGCTGTATGGTGTGTTAAAAAGGTCGGCCAGACATTCATTTCCATGTACAATAGCAAAATACTGCGGATGCTGGAAATCTGAAATAACAACATAAAATGCTGGAAACACTCAGCAGGCCAGGCAGCATCCGTGGAGAGAGAAACAGAGTTAACGGAGGGTCACAGACTTGAAATGTTAACTCTGTTTCTCTCTCCACGGATGCTACCTGGCCTGCTGAGTGTTTCCATTCATTTCCATGTGCCAGCCATATGTGGTTGATGCGTAAAATTACGCGAATCTGGCATGGATGAGTGCATCCCTTGCCTCATGGCCAGCAATGTGCTCACATGCTGGTGGGTTTGGCACATCCGCCCCCGAAAGGCATCCCTCATCTGCCGCCTCCTCCTCCTCCTCTTCCGAGGCGGCTGTGCGCTGAGCCACTTGTTCCTCAGGCAGCACTAAGCCACTCTGCTGTGCGATGTTGTGCAGGGCACAGCAGACCACGATGATTCTGGAGACCCTGGCTGGTGCATACTGCAGGGCTCCACCAGATCTGCCGAGGCATCGGCATCACATTTTGAGCAAGCTGATGGTTTGCGCTATGATGCTTCTGGTGGAAATGTGGCTCACATTGTAGCGCTCCTCAGCTTCGTTTGATGGCCTCCTCATCGGTGTCATTAACCACCTCTTCAGGGGATAGCCCTTGTCTCCAAGGAGCCATCCGGAAAGTTGGGTTGGCGGATTGAAGAGCTGAGGCACAGTAGACTGCCGCAGGATGAACGAGTCACGGCAACTGCCAGGGAACTTGGCGCAAACATGCATGATGCTCTTCCTGTGGTTACACACCAGCTGGACGTTAAGGGAGTGGAAGCCCTTGCGGTTGACAAATACAGCTGGGTTGTGATGGGGTGCCCTAATGGCCACATGTGTGCAGCCTACGATGCCCTGCACCCTTGGCAAGCCTGCCATATTTACAAAGCCAACCGCACGCGCAGTTACACTTGCTTCATCCGTGGAGAAGTGGATGTAATTGTGCAACTTTGCAAAGAGGGCATCGGTAACCTGCGTGGTGCAAGTGTGTGCAGCCGACTGGGAGATGCCGCTGATGTCTGCTGATGATCCCTGGAAGGACGCCGAAGCAGAGAAGTTGAGTGCGGTGGTGACTTTTACAGCCACTGGTAAGGAGTGTCCACCCGCTCCTCTGGGCTCCAGGTGTTGGTGCAGCATTGCGCAGATGTCAGCGACTACCTCTCGCGAAAGTCTCAGCCTCCTTTGGCACTGCTGCTCACTCATGTTGAGGAAGCTGATCCTCGGCCTGTAAACCCTGTGTTGGGGGTATCTCCTGCGGCACAGTGCAGCCCTGCGCTGACGCCCTCTACCCTGTGCATCGTCAGGTGGCTGAGGAGAAGGTTGGCGCTCCTGTTGTTGCTGCTGCTGTTGTGCCTGGTCCTGCTGCTGCCGCGGCTGCTCTTCCTCCGGTTCCGAGGACCAGGATGAGAGGGTATAAATGGTTCCCATTCTGCTGGTATATATCTCAGTTGAGGAAGAGATGTTATAAGCGCTCAGTCAATGTGGCCAGAGGGTTTTCCAAGGAGGTCACATTGCATATGGATCTCAGCTTAAACACTCACAAGCCCAATAGACCAGCAAAATGTGTTCCAAAACCTCAAAGCACAAAGTTCTGGCATCTGAAAGTGAGCAATGTTGCACGTGTGCTTTTATGCTGCAGGAGCAGCTGTCAACAATTCAGCTACTTGCTGGACCCGGCACAATCAGCAGGTGTGTTTGTCACATGACGGGCAACACGCTGAAAATGTTGTAAAATGGGAAGAGCCAGTAAAAAAGGGATTATCTAGGCAGTTAACAATACAGTTTTGGTGTCCATACTTAAGAAAAGACATACTTTCTCTCGAGGCAGTACAAAGAAGGTTCACTCGGTTAATCCCAGGGATGAGGGGGTGGACATATGAGGAGAGGTTGAGTAGATTGGGACTCTACTCATTGGAGTTCAGAAGAATGAGAGGCGATCTTATTGAAACATATAAGATTGTGAAGGGGCTTGATCGGGTGGATGTGGTAAGGATGTTCCCAAGGATGGGTGAAACTAGAATTAGGGGGCATAATCTTAGAATAAGGGGCTGCTCTTTCAAAACTGAGATGAGGAGAAACTTCTTCACTCAGAGGGTAGTAGGTCTGTGGAATTTGCTGCCCCAGGAAGCTGTGGAAGCTACATCATTAAAAAAATTTTTAAACAGAAATAGACAGTTTCCTAGAAGTAAAGGGAATTAGGGGTTACGGTGAGCGGGCAGGAAATTGGACATGAGGCTGAGTTCGGATCGGTCAAGGCCCTGTGGGTGGCGGAGAGGGCCCAGGGGCTGAGTGGTCGGGTCCTGCTCCTACTTCTTGTGTTCTTTAGATTTGAGGTTAGGATCAGATCAGCCATGATCTTATTGAATGGCGGAGCAGGCTCGAGGGGCCGATTGGCCTACTCCTGCTCCTATTTCTTATGTTCTTATGTTCTTATATTCTTAAGTGTCTCTCCCGCCGCTTGGTGTCGGGTTTGATCGGGACTCGCAGACCCGACACTTTGCAAAGTTGTGTGGAGGCGGAATGGGGGCGGGTTCGCAACCCGCCGTCAATCATTTGGATTTTAACTCCCGACCCGCCTCCAAACCCGCCCTCTGGGCACCGTCAAAATCGCGGCCTATGTCTTTGATTTCAAATAAAGTTCCCACATCTCCTCCATTGCTAAAACCGCCTTTAAACAGTTTCAGTTTCCTCTTTTCTGCCAACTTGGTTCAATATCAGCCCTCTTACATCTGATTCAGAGATTGTGGGGGTCAAGCCCCATTTCAGAATGGAGCACATATTCCAGGCTGACACTTCAGCGCAGGACTGAGGGAGCGCTGCACTGTCTGAGGCACTGTCTTCCATGTGAGACACTAAACTGATGTCCTTTCTGCTTGTTCAGGTGGTTGTTGAAGATCCCATGGCCACTATTGGAATAAGTTCAGGGTGTTCTGATTAACATTCCTGGGATGAGAGGGTTGTCCTAAGATGAGAAATTAAGTAGATTGGGCCTATACTCTCTGGAGCTTAGAAGAATGAGAGGTGATCTCATTGAAACATATAAGATTCTGAGGGGATTGACAGGGTAGATGCTGAGAGGTTGTTTCCCCCTGGCTGGAGAGTCTAGAACTAGGGGGCATAGTCTCAGGATAAGGGGTCGGCCATTTAGGACTGAAATGAGGAGGAATTTCTTCACTCAGAGGGTTGTGAATCTTTGGAATTCTCTGCCCCAGAGGGCTGTGGATGCTGAGTCGTTGAGTATATTCAAGGCTGAGATCGATGAATTTTGGACTCTAGGGGAATCAAGGGATATGGAGATCGGGCGGGAAAGTGGAGTTGAGGTCGAAGATCAGCCCTGATCTTACTGAATGGCGGAGCAGGCTCGAGGGGCTGAATGGCCGACTCCTGCTCCTAATTCTTATGTTCTTACGTTACATTCTTCCCTCAGCCAGCACCACAAAAAATCTGGTCATTATCTCATTTATTATTTGTGGGACCTTGCTGTGCACAAATTGGCTGCTGCGTTTGACATTAAAACAGTAGTCACTACATTTCAAAAGTAATTCATTGGTTGTGAAGCAGTTTGGGACATCCCGATGACATGAAGGGTGCTATAGAAAGGTAAGTTCTGATGGATATTGCCAGGTTTGTGGCTGCAATTGAGACTCTGTAGTGTCAGCTGTGGCTCAGTGGGTAGCACTCTCACCTCTGAGTCAGAAGGTCGTGGGTTCAAGTCTCACACCAGAGACTCGAGCACAAAAATCTAGGCTGACACTCCCAGTGCAGTACCGAGGGCGTGCTACATTGTTGGAGTTACCGTCTTTCAGATGAGATGTTAAACCGAGGCCCCGTCTGCCCTCTCAGGTGGATGTTAAAAGATCCTACAGCACTATTTCGAAGATGAGCAGGGGAGTTCTCCCCAGTGTCCTGGTCAATATTTATCTCTCAACCAACATCGCTAAAACAGATTATCTGGTCATTATCACATTGCTGTTTGTGGAAGCTTGCTGTGCACAAACTGGCTGCTGCGTTTCCCACATTAAAACAGTAACTACACTTCAAAAAGATACAGAAAAAAGCTCCCTCTACACTGTCCCATCAAACACTCCCAGGGCAGATACAGCACGGGTTAGATACAGAGTAAAGCTCCCTCTACACTGTCCCATCAAACACTCCCAGGGCAGGTACAGTACGGGTTAAGATACAGAGTAAAGCTCCCTCTACACTGTCCCATCAAACACTCCCAGGGCAGGTACAGCACAGGTTAGATACAGAGTAAAGCTCCCTCTACACTGTCCCATCAAGCACTCCCAGGGCAGGGTACAGCACGGGTTTGATACAGAGTAAAGCTCCCTCTACACTGTCCCATCAAACACTCCCAGGGCAGGTACAGCACGGGTTAGATACAGAGTAAAGCTCCCTCTACACTGTCCCATCAAACACTCCCAGGGCAGGTAACAGCACGGGTTAGATACAGAGTAAAGCCCCCTGTACACTGTCCCATCAAACACTCCCAGGGCAGGTAACAGCACGGGTTAGATACAGAGTAAAGCTCCCTCTACACTGTCCCATCAAACACTCCCAGGGCAGGTACAGCATGGGTTAGATACAGAGTAAAGCTCCCTCTACACTGTCCCATCAAACACTCCCAGGGCAGGTAACAGCACGAGTTAGATACAGAGTAAAGCTCCCTCTACACTGTCCCATCAAACACTCCCAGGGCAGGTACAGCACAGGTTAGATACAGAGTAAAGCTGCCTCTACACTGTCCCATCAAACACTCCCAGGGCAGGTAACAGCACGGGTTAGATACAGAGCAAAGCTCCCTCTACACTGTCCCATCAAACACTCCCAGGGCAGGTACAGCACAGGTTAGATACAGAGTAAAGCTCCCTCTACACTGTCCCATGAAACACTCCCAGGGCAGGTACAGCACGGGTTAGATACAGAGCAAAGCTCCCTCTACTGTCCAAACAACGTGCCTCAACCCAAATTGCAACAGTGACTGCACTTCAAAAGTACTTCATTGGCTGTAAAGCGCTTTGGGATGTCCTGGGGTTGTGAAAGGCGCTATAGAAATGCAAGTCTTTCTTTTCATTTTCTGGATAGTGCCAGGTTTGTGGGTGCAGTTGGGGCTCAGGATAGTGCCAGGTTTGTGGGTGTAATTCGGGCTCAGGATAGTGCCAGGTTTGTGGGTGTAATTCGGACTCAGGATGTTGCCAGGTTTGTGGGTGCAATTGGGGCTCAGGATAGTGTCAGGTCTGTGGGTGCAGTTACGGCCGCACACCACAGAGTGTTGAGCTGGCGCTGTTTCCCTGGTAATCACCCGCTGGGATTGGCAGCTGACGTCAGAGCCCCGCCCCCGGACTCTCGGGCCCCGCCCCCGAGCCGCCATGCCCCGCCCCCAGACCCCCGGGCCCCGCCCCCGGGCTGCTGTCAGGTTAGGATGTCAATCAGGCGGCAGACCATTTCCGGTCAGGTTGGGTTGGCCAGGAGGTTGTCAGGGGCGTTTCTAACCGGGGCCTAAACGCTGAGTGAAGCCTGGAAGATGGAGGTTAGACAGAGTGAAGCAAACTTCACACGGAAATGAATATTCCCGGCCGTGCAGTGAGTATTTCAGATTAAAAATCACTGTAGATTCATTTTTTCCTTTGATAGGATTGAGCTGATTTTGCAAGAAATCAACCTTTATGACTGCGCTCAATATTGTCATTGTTTTTAACTAGTATTGTTTTTATTCATTAAAACCTCTTAAAAGTGACAAATAAAGAGAGTTTTTGCATTTTGATCTGTTAGAGCTCCTGGGGTGCAATGATGTGGGCTGTGCAGTGGTGATGTCGCCCCCACCCCTGATATCAGAGGGTGGGGGTTACCTGCTCTATATTGCAGGTTGGGGTGAGGGAGTTGACTTTTATCATCTAATGTCATGCACCAGGGTTTTTGTTGTTGGCATTGAAGGGCTTCAACCAAAATGGTGCACATCAGCCTTTCCATTTGGAGGTGCAGGTGCCCCTTGTCGTTGGGACCTCTGCATTGGGAGAGGTGTTTCAGCCTGATGGTGGGACAGCCTGAAGTCTCGTAGCAAGTGAAGCAATTATTCTGGTGCCCCTGCCAAATAGTTTAATATTGTTTGTTTGTTTTTAAAGAGTTTCTTTTTTTTTAAATACGTGACATTCAGTCTGTAACTACTGCGGTTGTGAAGTTTTGGGCACTTGTTGATTTCTTTTTAAAAGATGTGTTGGTTTTCTGTTGAATGTTTGTCAAAGCTTTCAATTTGCCAATTTAACAATAAACAGGAAGCGAGCATTTTAAAAATTCGTTTATGGGCGTCACTGGCAAGACAGCATTTATTGCCCATCCCTAGTTGCCCTTGAGAAGGTGGTGGTGAGCCGCCGCCTTGAACCGCTGCAGTCCGTGTGGTGAAGATGCTCCCACAGTGCTGTTAGGGAGGGAGTTCCAGGATTTTGATCCAGCGACGATGAAGGATCGCCGATATATTTCCAAGTCAGGATGGTGTGTGACTTGGAGGGGAACTTGGAGGTGATGGTGTTCCCATGCGCCTGCTGCCCTTGTCCTTCTAGGTGGTAGAGGTCATGGGTTTGGGAGGTGTTATCGAAGAAGCCTTGGCAAGTTGCTGCAGTGCATCTTGTAGATGGTACACACTGCAGCCATGGTATGCTGGTGGTGGAGGGAATGAATGTTTAAGGTGGTAGATGGGGTGCCAATCAAGCGGGCTGCTTTGTCCTGGATGGTGTCGAGCTCCTTGAGTGTTGTTGGAGCTGCACTCATCCAGGCAAGTGGAGAGCATCCCATCACACTCCTGACTTGTGCCTTGTAGATGGTGGAAAGGCTTTGGGGAGTCAGGAGGTGAGACACTCGCTGCAGAATACCCAGCCTCTGACTTGCTCTTGTAGCCACAGTATTTATCCAGTTAAGTTTCTGGTCAATGGTGACCCCATGGATGTTGATGGTGGGGGATTCAGCGATGGTAATGCCGTTGAATGTCAAGGGGTGGTGGTTAGACGCTCAACGGAACTTCAGTTTGGTGCTCTGAATTTTTTTTGGTAAAAGGCCGAACTCGTTGCAGTATTAATGCTAGGAAAATAATTTGTTTTGATGTGTGCTTAAATTTTAAAGTTTTGGTTATCATCTTAGAGGTGACTTCACAAACCTAGTTAGTCTGAATGAGATTGTAGGCAATTAAACATTGGTTGACATAAAAGCCCCATTTTGCACCACAGTACACATCCCTGATATCACATCCACTAGTAGTAAGGTCATGTTTATTGTGATGAGAAAGCTAGGTGAAGGACTAAGACCAATCGTACTGGACACCATCAAGGTTGAAGAGAGCCAAGGCAAATGAAGAAGTCATGATTAGGTGACACCAAGATTGGGTTTTAAATACCTGTAGATTCTAGGATGAGGCCAAGACTGAGGAAGAGAACGAGTTCCATAATTCTGAAGTCTGGGAATAGAATGGGTTACATAGAAGTGTCTCGGCTAACATTCCACTGCAGTACTGAGGGAGTGCTGCACTGTCGGAGGTGCTGTCTTAACATAAGAACATAAGAAATAGGAGCAGGAGTAGGCCAATCGGCCCATCGAGCCTGCTCCGCCATTCAATAAGATCATGGCTGATCTGATCCTAACCGCCAATCTACTATCTATCACAGAAATATCTCCTGCATCTAACAGAATTGCACACACGAAATAGGAGCAGAATCAGGCTACACAGTCCCTGGGCCCGCTCCACTACCCACAGGGCCATGACCGATCCGAACCTAGACTCATGTCCAAATTCCTGCCCGCTCCCCGTAACCCTTAATGCCCTTTACTTCTAGGAAACTGTCTATTTCTGTTTTAAATTTAATTAATGTTGTAGCTTCTACAGCTTTTTGTGGCAGCATATTCCATGGACCTACCACCCTCTGAGTGAAGTAGTTCCTCCTCATCTCAGTTTTGAAAGAGCAGCCCCTTATTCTAAGACTATGTCCCCTAGTTCTCGTCTCACCCGTCATCGGGAACATCCTCCCGCATCCACCCGATCCAACCCCTTCACAATCTTATATGTTTCAATAAGATCGCCTCTCATTCTTCTGAACTCCAATGAGTAGAGTCCCAATCTACCCAACCTCTCCTCATATGACCACCCCCTCATCTCCGGGATTAACCGAGTGAACCTTTTTTGCACTGCCTCGAGAGCAAGGATGTCTTTCCTTAAGTAAGGACACCAAAACTGTATGCAGTATTCCAGGTGCGGTCTCACCAATACCTTGTACAACTGAAGCAATACCTCCCTATTTTTATATTCTATCCCCCTAGCAATGAAAGCCAACATTCCATTTGCCTTCTTAATCACTTGCTGCACCTGCATACTAACCTTTTGAGTTTCGTGCACCAGGACCCCCAGATCCCTTTGCACTTCAGTACTCTCCAGTTTCTTGCCATTAAGATAATAAATTGCTCTAGGATTTTTCCTGCCAAAGTGCATCACCTCACACTTTCCAGTGCTGTATTCCATCTGCCAAATCTCTGCCCACTTACTTAGCCTGTCTATGTCCCCTTGCAGGTTTTTTATGTCCTCCTCACTCACTACTTTCCCTCCCATCTTTGTATCATCTGCAAATTTTGATATGTTACACTTGGTCCCTTCCTCCAAATCGTTAATATAGATTGTGAAGAGTTGGGGACCCAGCACTGACCCCTGTGGAACACCACTAGTTACTGATTGCCAGTCTGAGAATGAACCATTTATCCCAACTCTTTGCTTTCTGTTAGATAGCCAATCCTCTATCCATGCCAGAATATTACCCCCAATCCCGTGATTTTTTACCTTAAGCAATAATCTTTTGTGTGGCACCTTGTCAAATGCCTTTTGGAAGTCTAAATACACTACGTCCACTGGTTCCCCTTTATCCACTCTATATGTTACTTCCTCAAAGAACTCCAGCAAATTTGTCAAACATGACTTCCCCTTCGTAAAACCATGCTGACTTTGTCCTATTAAATTATGATTATCCAAATGTCTTGTTACTGTTTCCTTAATAATGGACTCTAAAATTTTACCTACCACAGATGTTAGGCTAACCGGTCTATAGTTACCAGCCTTCTGTCTACTGCCCTTTTTAAATAAGGGTGTTACATTAGCAGTTTTCCAGTCTGCCGGGACCTTAGCGGAATCCAGGGAGTTTTGAAAAATTATTACCAATGCATCTACAATCCCTACCGCCACTTCCTTCAAGACTCTAGGATGTAAGCCATCAGGTCCAGGTGATTTATCCGCCTTGAGTCCCATTATTTTACCGAGTACCACTTCCTTAGTGATTTTGATCGTGTTTAGCTCCTCTCCCCCTATAGCCCCCTGTTTGTCCAGTGTTGGGATATTCTTAGTGTCCTCTACTGTAAAGACTGATACAAAATATTCATTCAGTGTTTTTGCCATCTCCATATTTCCCACCATTAATTTCCCGGTCTCATCCTCTAAGGGACCAACATTTACTTTAGCCACCCTTTTTCTTTTTATATAACTATAAAAACTCTTACTATCTGTTTTTATATTTTTTGCTAATTTACTTTCATAATCTATCTTCCCTTTCTTAATCAATCTTTTTGTTATTTTTTGCTGCCTTTTAAAGTTTTCCCAATCCTCTGTCCTCCCACTAGATTTCGCTACCTTATATGCCCTTGTTTTTAGTCGAATACTATCCTTAATTTCTTTACTTAGCCACGGATGACTGTCCTTTCTTTTACACCCTTTTCTTTTCAGTGGAATATATTTTTTTTGGAAGTTGTAAAATAACTCCTTGAATGTACACCACTGATCATGTGTCGTCTTACCCTTTAATCTATTTTCCCAATCCACTCTACTCAATTCCGCTCGCATACCTTCATAGTCTCCTTTATTCAAGCTTAGCACGCTTGTTTGAGATCCAACCTTCTCACCCTCTAATTGAATATGGAATTCAACCATGTTATGGTCACTCATTCCAAGGGGATCCTTTACTAGGACATTTTTAATTAATCCTGTCTCGTTACACAGGACCAGATCTAAGGTTGCTTGCCCCCTGGTCGGTTCAGTTACATACTGCTCAAGAAACCCATCCCTAATACACTCAATGAACTCATCCTCAAGGCAGCCCTGCCCCATTTGATTTGTCCAATTAATATGATAGTTAAAATCCCCCATAATTATAGATGTTCCCTTATTACATGCCTCAACTATTTCCTGATTGATACTCCGTCCAATAGAGTTGCAACTGTTCGGAGGCCTATAGACTACGCCCACTAATGTTTTTTTCCCCTTATTATTCCTTATCTCCACCCAAACTGTTTCATTATCATGATTTTTTGACCCAATATCATTACTCTGTATTACAGTGATTCCTTCCTTTATTAACATAGCCACCCCACCTCCCCTTCCTTCCTGCCTGTCCTTCCTGATCGTTAAATAACCTGGTATGTTTAATTCCCAGGCATTGTCACCCTGCAGCCATGTTTCTGTAATGGCCACAATATCATAACCATATGTAGTTATTTGTGCCATTAACTCGTCTATTTTGTTACGAATGCTACGTGCATTCAGATAGAGAACTTTCAAATATGCTTTGTGGCACTTAGTTCCTGCTTTTTCACTTTTTACCAGTTTACCTTTTACTCCACACACTCTGTCCCTTCCTGCCACGCTCTGATTTGTGATTCCCCTACTGCTACCTATGTCTATGACCCTCTCTGTTGTCATTTTTATTTTTTGCTCTCTTGAAACCTCCCCCCCACTAATTAGTTTAAAGCCCTCTCCACAGCCCTAGTTATTCGATTCGCCAGGACACTAGTCCCAGCACTGGCCAAGTGAAGTCCGTCCCAACGGAACAGCTCTCTCCTGCCCCAGTACTGGTGCCAGTGTCCCAAGAAGCAAAACCCATTTTTCCCACACCAGTCTTTGAGCCACGCATTCAACTCCCTGATTTTATTTACCCTAGCCAAATTTGCTCGTGGCTCAGGTAGTAATCCAGAGATTATTACCCTCGAGGTTCTGCTTTTTAATTTGGCCCCTAGCTGCTCAAACTCCCTCAGCAGAACCTCTTTCCTTGTCCTATCTATGTCATTGGTACCAACATGGACCACTACAACTGGATCCTCCCCCTCCCACTCCAAGTTTCTCTCCAGCCCAGAGGAGATGTCCTTAACCCTGGCACCGGGCAGGCAACACAGCCTTCGGGACTCTCGCTCTTGGCTGCAAAGAACCCTATCTATCCCCCTAATGATACTATCCCCTACCACTACAACATTTCTTTTTACTCCCCCTACTTGAATGGCCCCCCTTACCACGGTGCTGTGGCCAGGTTGCTCATCCTCCCTGCAGTCCCCGCTCCTATCCACACAGGGAGTAAGAGCCTCGAACCTGTTGGACAAGAGCAAGGGCTGCGGCTCCTCCAACACTACCTCCTGGATCCCTGTAGCTGCCTCACTCGTAGTCACACCTTCCTGTCCCTGACCACGGGCTACTTCTGAATTAGTTACTCTAATTGGTGTGACTACCTCCTGAAACACGGAGTCCAGGTAACTCTCCCCCTCCCTGATGTGTCGCAGTGTTTGAAGCTCGGACTCCAGCTCATCAACACGGAGCCGGAGTTCCTCGAGCAGCCAACACTTACTGCAAATGTGTTCACCGTGAACATCAATGGTGTCCACCAGCTCCCACATATTGCAGCAGTAACACATCACCTGCTCTCCCATTCTATGTAATTAATTAAAAATGTATTATTTACTGTTCAGTTAATTTATGCCAGCAGTCTCTGCTACATCACAGATACCCGAGAAACAATAAAATTGAAGTTTTGTATAAAAAAAAAAGAGAAATACTCACCAACCAATCACTTACCTGCTTTCTGGTGATGTCACACTTCGATTATTTTTTACCTCTCTCCTGCTCTCGGCTTGGTGAAAGCCTACCTGGTCGCTGCCGCCTTTTACCGCCGCCGCCTCGCCGCTGTTGCTCCACCCAGGTCCGCCTCACTCTCTGTCCTGTGGCAGTTTGTTCTGAGTCTCCTCACTCTCTGTCCTGTGGCAGTTTGTTCTGAGTCTCCTCACTCTGTCCAGTGGCAGTTTGTTCTGAGTCTCCTCACTCTCTGTCCTGTGGCAGTTTGTTCAGTCTTTCAGATGAGAGGTTAAACTGAGGCCCGTCTGCTCTCTCGGGTGGATGTAAAAGATCCCACGGCACTATTTCGAAGAAGAGCAGGGGAGTTCTCCCATTTATCCCTCAACCAATATCGCTAAAACAGATTATCTGGTCATTATCACATTGCTGTTTGTAGGACCTTGCTGTGTGCAAATTGGCTGCTGCGTTTCCTACATTACATCAGTGACTACACTTCAAAAGTACTTCATTGGCTGTGAAGCACTTTGGTACGTCCTGAGGTCATGAAAGGCGCTATAGAAATGCAAGTATTTCTTAGGAGAGGGTCTGATTGCACTGCACTGAGGTGCAATTAGTTTCTTTATGTACCCCTACCGTGACAACTTGCCCTCAGACAATTCATATGCTGAAGGTATTAAATTAGATAGCCTGTATAATATGAATTTGGTGAAACTTAAGCTGCGAATGCTTGATGCAGGCACAGGGTGCTTGAACTGAAGAAGTATTCCATTACCCAGCAGTAACATCCTGCAACTCAGCGAGCACAAAAATAAAGTAACACGTTCAGAGGGGGTAGGGTGATTCGATCAGTACTGTATATATTTTTAAATCAACATCATTTATAAGCAACATTCTGACCATCCTATCCTACATTTTTTTTTCAATCTCCAGACGTTTGCAGTTTTAAATTTATTTTCCTTTTATAATTTGGCAGCTCTTTTTAGAGCTCAGCTGCAACTAAGCACAGGACAGAGACTGCAGATTGTTTGACACAGAACTCCCACTCCCAATGCCTGGTTGAAAGAGTGCAGCATTATTGAGGGAAAGAGGACAGCACTAACTTTCTCTCAAAAACACAGACTGAATTTCAGCCTTGTCTAACTCATGACAATACAATTGGGGCTTGACACGTTAAAACAAATTCCTCGAAATAATAAAACTATCAGTGGGGAAAATCTGGATATTAATGTTTTAAACCTCTACTACTGTGTTTTACTATTACAGCTTAATTTCGGTCAAAATATATTAATCTTCCTTTTTGTTTTAAATGATTTTTTTGTTCTCATCAAGTTGTGTGTCAGTGCTAGGGAATGAAACACTTTCCACTTTTGTCACCCCACGTCAGCATCAAGCATTCCCTGTTCATGTACAACACAATTAGATACAGAGTAAAGCTCCCTCTACACTGTCCCCATCAAACACTCCCAGGGCAGGTACAGCACGGGTTAGATACAGAGTAAAGCTCCCTCTACACTGTCCCATCAAACACTCCCAGGGCAGGTACAGCACGGGTTAGATACAGAGTAAAGCTCCCTCTACACTGCCCCCATCAAATACTCCCAGGGCAGGTACAGCACGCGTTAGATACAGAGTAAAGCTCCCTCTACACTGTCCCATCAAACACTCCCAGGGCAGGTACAGCACGGGTTAGATACAGAGTAAAGCTCCCTCTACACTGTCCCGTCAAACACTCCCAGGGCAGGTACAGCACGGGTTAGATACAGAGTAAAGCTCACTCTACACTGTCCCATCAAACACTCCCAGGGCAGGTACAGCACGGGTTAGATACAGAGTAAAGCTCCCTCTACACTGTCCCATCAAACACTCCCAGGGCAGGTACAGCACGGGTTAGATACAGAGTAAAGCTCACTCTACACTGTCCCCATCAAACACTCCCAGGGCAGGTACAGCACGGGTTAGATACAGAGTAAAGCTCCCGCTACACTGCCCCATCAAACACTCCCAGGGCAGGTACAGCACAGGTTAGATACAGTGTAAAGCTCCCTCTTCACTGTCCCATCAAACACTCCCAGGGCAGGTACAGCACGGGTTAGATACAGAGTAAAGCTCCCTCTACACTGTCCCATCAAACACTCCCAGGGCAGGTACAGCACGCATTAGATACAGTGTAAAGCTCCCTCTACACTGTCCCATCAAACACTCCCAGGACAGGTACAGCACGGGGTTAGATACAGAGTAAAGCTCCCTCCAAACTGTCCCATCAAACACTCCCAGGGCAGGTAGCACGGGTTAGGTACAGAGCAAAGCTCCCTCTACACTGTCCCATCAAACACTCCCAGGGCAGGTACAGCATCTGCAGTGCTTTGCCCTTTATACATTCCCAGGATCTCAAAACTGTGGAACTCTTTACACTCCTGTGTTCCCCACTTCCTACAATCCAAAACTTGGTGCCATCTATTGATTTCTGCTTGATTTACCTTGCCATCTTTCTTACTCTTTCCAACCATGGTATTATCCTGCACTATGGACCTTGGCCCTTCACCTGATTTACCGAAGTTTAAGGGAAAATGTAATAATCTGCACTAGTCCTGTGTATAGTATATTCAACCATGTCAGTGTGAAGTAAAGGTACCGTTACACACTGCTGCGCCAGTTTTGGCAGAGTGAGCGTATACTCGATGCCATTCTCTTCCATTTACGGTTTCACCATTCTGGGAAACTGCAGCCAATATTCACGCAGCTGGTATCGGCCCACTATCCAGATGGAGGGAACCGTGGGACACGCAACATAAAGGACCAACACCTCATCACTGACCCAGCAGCAGAGGTCCCCGGCTCTGACCTCCCTCGAAGACACTGGACAGCGCTCAACCCAATCCGCACAGGCCACGGATGATGCGGCCACAAGTGGAAGGTGAGGGACGGCCCGAAGTGCGACTGTGGCCGAGAGTCCCAGACCATGGAACACTCGCATCAACCTGCCCACTGAGATCTGTTGCAGGAGGCACCTCATTTCTCGGCATCTCAGGAAGCCATCGAATGGATAGCCAAACTAGACATCCCATTATAAACTTTTCCCGTCATACGAAACAACAACTGTTTCACCTGCTGCCATACATGGCCTGAAATGGAGCGAGTGAATCTGGCAGCAATTCACAATGTGACACCCAGAGATAAACCAGTCTGTGCTGCTGCAGCAATGCCAGACAACCCTTTCATATTCCCAAAGGCACCCAATGGCGAGGGAATTGCGCATTTGCCGACAGCTGGTTTTGTATCAAGTAAAAGCAGTTTAAGTCTTAGATTACATGTATACATCAGGAATGCATCGGGAGCCTAAGAATAAAATGAAGCTGCCCCATCAGCTCAGAGAATAAAAAGGTTGCGAGGATCTGGCAGTGATTCATTAGAACTTTGTAATTGAGTCTTTTTCTGGGAGGATGTTGCATATTGTTGTATACTTTATAAAAAGGCACAGGAAATAAAGTCTTTAAGAATCAGTAGATTACCAAAACCTATATGTTTCCTAAGATGCCTCAAAGTAGGGATGCTTTTTAAAAAAAACCAAAACAGTTCTTCTTCAAATCGTTTGAAATGCCAAGTGTAACTTTATCACTTGGGTCAGGCTCTTTGCATTTTTCAGTGTTCTTTCGCTGCCCATCAGGAGGGGTGCAACAGCAGCCTGACCATTGCATCTGTATCTTAAAGAAAGACTTGCTTTTCTACAGCGCCTTTCATGACCTCAGGGCATCCCAAAGTGCTTTACAGCTAATGAAGTACTTTTTGAAGTGTAGTCACTGTTGTAATGTAGGAAATGCGGAAGCTACTTTGCGCACAGCAAGCGCCCACAAACGGCAATGTGATAATGACCTGATAATCTGTTTTAGTGATTTTGACTGACTGATAAATATTGGCCCAGGACACCGAGGAGAACTCCCCTGCTCTTCTTTGAAACAGTGGCATGGGATTTTTTACATCCACCTGAGAGGGCAGACAGGGCCTCGGTTTAATGTCTCATCCGAAAGACGGCACCTCCGACAGTGCGGCGCTCCCTCGGTACCGCCCCTCCGACAGAGTGGCGCTCCCTCGGTACCGCCCCTCCGACAGTGCGGCGCTCCCTCGGTACCGCCCCTCCGACAGTGCGGCGCTCCCTCGGTACCGACAGTGCGGCGCTCCCTCGGTACCGCCCCTCCGACAGTGTGGCGCTCCCTCGGTACCGCCCCTCCGACAGTGCGGCGCTCCCTCGGTACCGCCCCTCCGACAGTGCGGCGCTCCCTCGGTACTGCACTGGGAGTGTCAGCCTGGATTATGTGCTCAAGTCTCTGGAGTGGGACTTGAACTCACGACCTTCTGACTCGGGAGCCAGAGTGCTCCCAACTAAACCAGGGCTGACGCCAATGTTCCCGATAAGCCGTGCCCCCGCGCAGCTGTCTGCCCTTCCCGTGCAGCCCGGGACCGGCTTTTCAAATGTGAAATTTCGTGCATGCGCAAAACTTTGGGCCGCGCAGCCTGTTAAAGGGACAAAGAATTAGGGGGAACATTGGCTGACACTTGATACATAAGGCATCACTACTGTGTGGGACGGGCTAGATGGACCAGTGGGCCTTTTCTTTTGCGTCATTTTCATACGTTCGAAACTCTGTCACCAATTTCTTCCAACCACCCCGCCCCCCAGGCCTTCGCCCCGATGGGTATGGAAGCATGACTGAGATTGCAGTATCAGCAGAATTGGGGGGTGGGGATCAAACTTTATTCCTCCACTCTACGGTACTGCAGTTGGGTGCTTCAGTGCACTGCATCACTGTACGGACAACCTGCACTGCGTTGTACCTGTAGGTGCCTCTCATTTAATTGCAAACTGTTGAGAGTGCCAATTACATAGGTTTGAAGGAGACTTGTACTTGAAACTAATAGAACTTTCTCATTATTGCTGTCCCTTTCTCGAATGATTACTGCTTGTGTATTTGGCCTCTAATTGAAAACAACATCGAATAGGGGACAGGGTGTTGGTCTTGGGCTATCCAGCAATGCCTGGACTGTCACGAATGACAGTGTTAAAGTCCTGTTATAGTATTATGTTAAGCAGCTGTCATATTTCAGCCGGCTAGTCATCTGCAGCTTATGGTATTGTGTTACACGTGTCTCCGAAATAACCGTCCCGGCACGGAATCTCTCTTGGGGATCTCTGTGAGTACCTGAAACCAAAGTCTTTGCTAAATAAGTTCGGCTATCCCTAGAATTTGAATAAAGCTGGGTGAATCTCGCTTTGTGATCCTGGCTATAATTAAGAGTGTCAAATTCCAGCGCGGAAATTGCTAACCGGTGGATTTTCCGCTGAGCTGTTGGCAAGACAGCAAGTGACTGGCTGCTTAATCCACTTATAGGTCCCACTCGGTTTAATGAAAAAGCTGTTGGCAGCCCCTTCAGCTGCTTATTGTACCGTGGTTGTTTAATCAAGGGGAAACAAAAAATAAGAGCGATCACTCCGCTGAGTGTCTCGAAAGACCTTTTAACAGTGCACACTGTAATTGTGTGTCCTCTAGCAGTGACATTCAAAGCAGCATACAACTCGGATAACACGTCTCGTTAACCAAGAAGTGGGTTATTTTGCTACTATTAACAGCAATAAAAGGAGAGTAAAATAACCAGGTAGAACAAGTAATTGCAAGGGAAAGGCAGGTTAACTTTTTGGAATGTATCCTTCATCAGAATTGAAAACTCCACACAAACCAGTGGGAATTGGGGTATGGTAGAGCCTTCGATAAGACTGAGCAAGGCAAGATGGGACCCTTCATCTCAATGGGGACCAGTGTCTCACCTGCTTGATAAGACTGGCCGACACAAACTGCTGGAGAGGGGCTTTTACCCGGGGCTTTAACGGGTCTTTTCACGGATGCTGATGGACCTGCTGTGTCTTTCCAGCACTCCCTGTTTTTATTTCTGATTTCCAGTGTTTTTTTGTCACTTTGTCTAAAACAGATCATTTATTGTTCAATATATTCTTTAGTTTTCATTTTGTATAACTTTGTTTTTCTGCCTCTGTGTGTGTGTGTCTTTTTGTGTGTATGTATTATGGGTTAGTGGGATGGTGTGTAATACATTAGTCCATTTATCACTGTATAATCTATTGTAGCATTGGCACTGCACTCTCAATTCTGCTTTCACAATTGATGTGTCACAATGGAATCTTGTGATATTTTTCACTTTCTGTTTCTGGATCAGCGTTTGTCACGGGGAACACACTTTTTTTTTATTGGCAAAGAACAACTTGTATAAACATTTAACTGAAATCTGTGCTTTTTCCCCCCCCATAAAACGCAATGTATAAAGGTTGAAGTTCCGGGTGAGAGCTGCTCTACTGGACATTGTTTTGCTCAGCACCTGTAAGGAGACGAGATAGGTTAAAGTTTACGGTGTAGACCCTTCATCAGAAATCTTTGCAGTTACTAGTGCTTGATGTCATGGGAATAAATGTTAAGGGAGTTAAAAAGGTACAAGAGAAATTTGACAGTTAATTCAGCTCATTTCCTTCACAGCTGAGCCCCGAGCTTGATCTGATGTCCAGAAAGAAAGAAAGACTTGCATTTCTATCGCGCCTTTCACAACCTCCAGACGTCCCAAAGCGCTTTACAGCCAATGAAGTACTTTTTGAAGTGTAGTCATTGTTGTAATGTTGGAAACACGACACCAATTTGCACACAGCAAGCTCCCACAAACAGCAATGTGATAATGACCAGATCGTCTGTTTTAGTGATGTTGATTGAGGGATAAATATTGGCCCCAGGACACCCGGGGAGAACTCCCCTGCTCTTCTTCGAAATAGTGGCCGTGGGATCTTTTACGTCCACCTGAGAGAGCAGACGGGGCCTCGGTTTAACATCTCATCTGAAAGACGGCACTGGGAGTGTCAGCCTGGATTATGTGCTCAAGTCTCTGGAGTGGGACTTGAACCCACGACCTTTTGACTCGGAGGCGAGGGTGCTGCCCACTGAGCCACAGCTGACGCAATTTCCAGCAGGCGTCCCTGGGAATCTGGCAGATTATTTATTCCCCTCTTATCGAGGAGCAGTGAGAGCAGTTCTACTGTTCAAAGTAGCTCCCTGTCTGAGAAGGTGCGAATCCTCATAGTTCCTGGTGGTGAAAAATGGAGCAGTAATTCATACTGCTGACAACTTATTAAAAATAAAATGATTTAAAGCCCTTGCTTACAAAAGCTGAAGCAGTGAGCCATCTCCTATACCAGGACATCATCTTTTGTAGCAGTGTGAGTGCTGTGTGGTCGACATTAATCTCTGCCTCCCTCCCTTGTACTGTTTCAGCAACAGTATATGTGAGCCTATCATCATTGTTAATTGATGGCAGGGGGTCATGGTGCAATGAAATAGGCAATTAAGTGTGCTAACTTAGCTAAATAAAAGCAGTGGTAATAAAGATTTAAAAGTCACACTTGGAATGTGTGAGTCTTTTTAGTCTAAAGAAGGAGTTTCATACCACACAGTATTTACAGCACAGAAACAGGCCATTCGGCCCAACAAGTTCACATGTTCTTAACATTTTTCATCAAAAATAAGAATTCGGGCAGGAGTAGGCCATTCGGCCCTTCGAGCCTGCTCCGCCATTCAATAAGATCAGGGCTGATATTCGACCTCAACTCCACTTTCCTGCCCGATCCCCATATCCCTCGATTCCCCTGGAGTCCAAAAATCTATCGATCTCGGGCTTGAATATACTCAAAGACTCAGCATCCACAGCCCTCTGGGGTAGAGAATTCCAAAGATTCACAACCCTCTGAGTGAAGAAATTCCTCCTCATTTCAGTCTTAAATGGCCGACCCCTTATCCTGAGACTGTGACCCCTAGTTCTAGACTCTCCAGCCAGGGGAAACAACCTCTCAGCATCAACCCTGTCAAACCCCCTCAGAATCTTATGTTTCAGTGAGATCTCCTCTCATTCTTCTAAACTTCAGAGAGTACAGGCCTCATCTACTCTGCTCCTAATTCTTATGTTTTTAACATTTTTCATAAAAAAAGGTTCTGATGCGAAACTTACAGCATGGACCTGTTGGCCCGAGTGGCCTATTTCTGTGCTGTAAATACTATGTAGTATGAAAATCTACTCAATGTTAACATTCTTTTCTTCCATTCCAACCACCTGTTGGTTTCTTGTGACGTATTCTCGCCAGTGGCTCTCCGGACTGACTGGCTTGTTCCTAAAACGTACAGTATAGGCGTCCAGGTGAAGGGCTAAGGCCGATCGGTTGATGAGAGCAGGAAAGAAGACAAAGTAAATCTAGAGCTAGTGTCGTAAAACTTGGGTTTTAAAGGTAAAAGACGAGACTGAGGGAGTTGAGGAGTTGCACAGTTTGGAGGACTGAGAAAGAATGAGTTTGGGTAGGAGAAGGTACGCGAACTGAAGAGGGAGTACTCTGCATCTTTGTTTAACTTCAGCTCCCTCCCGTGGCCTGCCTCAGGATCCCTGCCAGCTCATTACCTCTGGTGATGGCATCGACGTTTACTGACTAAACAAAGATATTTTCGAAAGTAGCGCAAAACCATGTTAACTCTTAAAACGTAATTCAGTGTAACTGCTTGACATTTGGGAAGAGATTTTACTGGTGAGATTCCTCCTGCCTCCTTCAGTTCATTAAACCCACTGTAGGAAACTTTACCGTCAGACACTAAAAGGTCCAGTTTCATGGCATTTGGTCACTTTGATTCAGTCTATTGCTGCGGGCTCGTGTGTACAATGGCGGGACAACAACAACAACTTATATTTACGTTCGATTGCTTCTGTTTTCTATTAGAATACCAGAATAAGAAGGGGAGAAAATGGACTGAGCCCCCCTAATGGCTCAGTGATTGAATGCACCCTCTAGTGTTGTGCTCACTGTTCTAGTTTAGGACGGTGCTGGGTTATTTAACGGTGATATTTATAATATGGTAACGTGCCTGTCATTGCCTGAGTGGCTGGTACCTGTCTGCACTTTGGATAGCAGTGTTTGTTCTGCATTGCTTACCTGTACTTAGTGCTTCTCTTACAACTGGGATAGTGGGCAGAGCAAAAACAAAACACATTTAATTGGCTCCCCTGATTGTTGGTGAAGCTGTGCGTGTTTGAGCCGTACAGTTCAGAAGGCACCAGGTTCCGGCTCCGGTCTGTGCTGAGTAATCTGAGCTCGGAGAGAGATGGGGGAGGTACATTTGGCCTTGCTACCCCCGAGGTAAGGAGGAAAGGATCAGGTTAATGGTTTCTGCTCCTGATTTCAACAACAACAACTTGCATTTATATAGCGCCTTTAACATAGTCAAACGTCGCAAGGCGCTTCACAGGAACGTTATCAAACAGAATTTGACATCGAGCCACATAAGGAGATATTAGGGCAGGTAACCAAAAACTTGGTCAAATAAGTAGGTTTTAAGGAGTGTCTTGGAGAGAGAGGTTTAGGGAGTGAATTCCAGAGCTTGGGGCCCAGGCAGCTGAAATCCCGGCTGCCAATTCTGTAACAATTAAAATCGGGGATGCGCCAAAATTGGAGGAATGCAGAGATCACAGAGGATTGTAGGGCTGGAGGAGATTACAGAGATAGGGAGGGGCGAGGCCATGGAGGGATTTGGAAACAAGGATGAGAATTTTAAAATTGAGGCGTTGCCGGACCGGGAGCCAATGTAGGTCAGCGAGCACAGGGGGTGATGGGTGAACGAGACTTGGTGCGATGGGAGGCCAGCCAGGTGTGCGTTGGAATAGTCAAGTCTAGAGATAACAAAGGCATGATTGAGGGTTTCAGCAGCAGATAGAAAGAAAGACTTGCATTTATATGGCGTCTTTCATGACCTCAGGACATCCCAAAGCGCTTTACAGCCAATGATGAAGTACCTTTGAAGTGTAGTCACTGTTGTAATGTAGGATATGCGGCAGCCAATTTGCGCACAACAAGATCCCACAAACAGCAATGTGATAATGACCAGATAATCAGTCTGGTGAACCTTGGTTGCACTCCCTCTAAGGCAAGTATATCCTTCCTTCGGTAAGGAGAGCAAAACTGAGTTTGTATGGGTGCTGTTATTTGCATGTGGTTGCTACTGAAAACAATACGGATACCAGGAAGGTCCATCCCTCGACTGTGCTGAGTTAGCTGATCTTGGCCAAAGCTGCTCTACAATTGGCCTCACTGTCCCAATGTTAGGAGGGTCAGAAGTCAGCCAGGGTTCCTATTCTAGATCGTTACATATTCTTCTCCCACCTCCCTATACACCTCCCATCCATGCTCTGGAAGTGTATGTACGTGGGTGCTGAGCGTTACAGGACTGGGCTTGGTGTGATTGTGGATAGCTAGCTGCCACTCGCTGTCCCAAGTTTACACGTAAATAATGGCAGCTTGGGAGCGGTTCTGTACGGTGACCATCAGCTGCAGAACCATACCCCAGTGGGCGAATCATTGCCTTCAGGGCAGGAGAGAGAAAAACAAATGGATTATTCCGTAGACTGCATATTACTGGGACAGGCTGGAGCCTTTAAATTAAAGGGGCAGTACTATCCCTCTTTAAAGGTGCTATGGTAAAGACTCAGAGGGTGCAATTATGATCATTTGATGCTATACAAGCCCGATGTGCAGTGGCATGATTTGTTTGATTATTGTAGTCACGTAGGTCTGGTCTTGAATGCTGAGTCATCGAGAAAGGGAAGGAAAAGAATGTTGCTAACTCTGGGATTCTGCTGCTTTATTGCTTAGGTTTGTAATTAGCGTGACTCGCGACTGCTGATACACCTGGCTGTGGTGGAGCAGCCACAAATGTTTTACTAGTAAGCAGTTGCTGTTTGTCTGCATTAACCCATAGACCCATCTTGAGCGGAAAGCTCTGCGACAGCGCCAAGTTTCTGGCGGCCGTGAAGTTGTCTCGGCATGTCGCCTTTTAGTGGATGCAGTGTGTCTTAGTCCGCGCAGAACCATTTTGGCTTTGAAGTCTTGTGCCGTGTGTTTACGCTCCTTTTGAGAGAGCTCTTTTATTGGATTTCACATGGGTTAATGCTTCATAGCAAGTCCGTATAGAAAGAACCTGCATTTATATAGTGCCTTTCACAACCCAAAACACTTTACAACACTTCAAAAGTACTTCATTGCTGTAATGTAGGAAAATGTAGCAACCAAATTGCACACAGCAAGTTCCCACAAACCGCAATGTGATAATGACCAGATAATCTATTTTTTAGTGATGTTGGTTGAGGGATAAATATTGGCTGGGATACCGGGGAGAACTCCCCTGCTCCTCTTCAAATAGTGCCATGGAATCTTTTACGTCCACCTGAGAGAGCAGACCTTGGTTTAACGTCTCATCCGAAAGACGGCAACTCCGACAGTGCAGCACTTCCCTCAGTAGTACACTGAAGTGTCAGCCTGGATTATGTGCTCAAGTCTTGAACCCACAACCTGACACCATTATCTTTTTAATGGTTTTGCTAATATGGCTGGTGTTTGAGGGGACTGGGTGCAGAGTGGATCAACACTCTCTATCCAGCTGATGCCTCTGGGCTCTGGCTTCAGTTTCAGCTCAAATTAATGTGATGAAAGTCTAATCTGTCTGCTGGCTGTACGGGCATGCTTGGTGAGTTTGGACAGGTTCCTAATGGGTATGGACCCACAGCACAAAATTACCCTTAATTTGGCATGAGCTGATACTATACTGGCTCTCTGTCAGGGAGGGAATAGGTTGGCTGATGTGGAAAATACTGATTAATAGGGGATCCTGTTTTAAAGAAAGAAAGACTTGCATCTATACAGCGCCATTCACGACCACCGGACATCCCATATCGCTTTACAGCCAATGAAGTACTTTTTGAAGTGTAGTCACTGTTGTAATGTAGGAAACGTGGCAGCCAAATTGCGCACAGCAAGCTCCCACAAACAGCAATGTGATAATGACCAGATCATCTGTTTTATTGATGTGAGTTGAGGGATAAATATTGGCTGGGACACCGGGATCTTTTACATCAACCTGAGAGAGCAGACGAGGCCTCGGTTTAACGTCTCATCCGAAAAATGGCAGCACTCCCTCAGCACTGCACTCGGAGTGACAGCCTAGATTTTTGCTCTCGAGTCTCATGGAGTGGGACTTGAACCCACAACCTTCTGACTCAGAGGCGAGAGTGCTACTCACTGAGCCACGGCTGACACTAAGGGTTCCTGTTGCTGTCCAGTGACCCATCATGGAAGCTGCATGTGTGAGGATTGTGTTGAGAAAACACGGTTCAAGGCGATATAACACAAATTTCACACGCTCATCGTTAAACATTACTGAAATCCTTGTGGCGACACTGCCAGTGGAACTCCATCGCCCTGTGTTAGGGTACGGGTTTGTGCCCGTGACTCCTCCACTCCGCGCTGAGTTCCAGATCGCAGCTGTACTGGTGATGATGTGGTGAGGTTGGAGGCTAGAACTAATTGTAGGGGAACCTCCTCGCGCTGTCTTGCACCTTCCAGTGGTCGGTTACAAAATAGCCCGAGCCCTTCCAATGGCTTGGTGTATAAATGCACTTTCAAAAAGTAGTACTGCGCCACAGACCATAAGGTCTAGTGTTCGATCTCTGATCTGTGCTGAATTTGCTGATCTCGTGTCACCCCAACCCCTCCCCCCGCCCCCAAGAAAAAGAGAGGTGGAGAAAATTGAATAATGTATTTATTTTGTTTCAAGTCCAGTCACAAAATGCAACACGGGAGAAATTGTAATGCTCGGAGAAGAAGATCTTGTAAAGTTTCATCCTTCAGTGAATTGTCCGACTTGGACTGGCTGGTCCGTTCTTGAATGAAAGTTCCTCAAACCTTTGGCATTGAAGGAGGAGGCGATATTAAAATACGTGTAAAACAGCTGAAATATAATTTATCAGTGACTGCTGTTAAAATAATTAATCTTCAGTTCCCAATTTTGTTTGCTTTCTACTGCAGATCGCTACTCTCGGGACGAAGAGGAGTTTTAAAGAAGTGGGAGGAGACTTTGCACAAGGACAGTTCTAGTTAGACTCCACCTGTGCAAGCCTGAAGTTGTTGTGCTGGTAACACTTGAGACCTGGACTGTGCCCCAAAGGCAAAACATAAACTCAGCAAGATTGTTGGAATAGCGATGATACCGAGGCTGGAATTAGTACTATGGGATGTTTAGTTATCTCTCTCTCGCTCTCTCTTTTTAAACTATGACTAATATCCGTGATGAAAGGTCAACCAGGTTGTCATGACAACCCCCACCTCTCTTGAGGTGGATCACTCGGCTCCTAAATTCTTTGTTGGATGCGAGGAGGATGAAATTGACGACCTGGAATCAAACATGAAGGCAGACGACCTGGACCTTTACGATGATGAAAATGATTCGGACTCGGTAAGGAAATGCATTACCTTTTTTTAAAAAAAAAACTTTGCTCACTTTGAACCTCTCGGTTGGCGTTCAAATAAAAACAAATTGCTTAGCCCCGTTAAAGCAATAAAATGGTCTATGTTTCACTTTATTTAATTGGAAAAAAAAGACTTTAGCAGAATGAACAAAGCGGTTTTACATCGGAAGTAATACTACTTGAAACGGTTGATATGATTTTATTTAATGGGTTGTACCTGACAGAAAGGCGAGATAGTTTTGTGTTGTTGTTCTGTGTTTTGGTCTTTATATCGTGGAAGGAAATTATCTTTTACCTGCAGTTGTTAACCTTTGATGTTGATACAAAGTTAACTCAACAAAGTACTTCCAGAAGGTGCTGTTATTAAGGGTTAGGTGCGCTGTTTTAGGGAGGGATTCTTAGTGCTTTTGAATAGCTGAACGCCACTTTCATCATTATCATTGAAAGAGAGATTTGCATTTCTACAGCGCCTTTCACGACCTCAGGACGTCTCAAAGCGCTTTACAGCCAATGAAGTACTTTTTGATGTGTAATCACTGTTGTAATGTGGGAAACACGGCAGCCAATTTGCGCACAGCAAGCTCCCACAAACAGCAATGTGATAATGACCAGATCATCTGCTTTTTAGTGATGTTGATTGAGGGATAAATATTGGCCAGGACACCGGGGATAACTCCCCTGCTCCTCTTCGATATAGTGCCATGGGATCTTTTACGTCCACCTGAGAGAGCAGACGGGGCCTCGGTTTAACATCTCATCCGAAAGACGGCACCTCCCCGACAGTGCAGCACTCCCTCAGCACTGCACTGGGAGCGTCAGCCTAGATTTTTGTGCTCAAGTCTCTAGAGTGGGACTTGAACCCACAACCTTCTGACTCAGAGGTGAGAGTGCTACCCACTGAGTCACAGCTGATATTACATTGTATGTGTCTTTGAAGCGCTTTTTTTCCCTCTTCTCTCCTCTCCTGAAGGAGTTGATTCCTTGCTCAGGTATAGTTTTGTGGATGCTGCAGCCCTCTGTCACCTGGCGCATTTCCCATCTGTGAGTTTAGACGGTGAAAGTTGGCAGGCTATTTGACCATGTAGATCATCGCCCTTGAATCTGATCCTGTTCTCGCCCAGAGCTGTAGTTCAGTTCCACATGCACTGGCAACTTACCCTGTCACCCTCCCAAATGGCCATTCTTCATGCCTGAGCTCTACAACTGCTGTTTGACTGTGGAGGCCATCACAGCTGAGCGTAATTTGTCCTTGCTCCATATCCACACACTTCACAGCAGGGGTTAATGGATAGCAATGAGGAGTGGAAACCCTGGATGCTTTCCCCCTCCCCTTAATTTGGGGAGACACAAAGGCAAATCATGGAGGTCACCAAACTGGCTGAGATCAGTTAACTTCCCCTGGACAGAGATGGAATCGGGGGACTTGCTGTTTATGTTTGAAAGGACTTCATTAATGATTTTGATAAGTTGGTACACTCATAACTGTTTTGTTCTATTTTCAACCATTGCCTCATGCAGATCTATAGCTGTATTTAGTATGCTGTGAATTTAAAAAGAAAAGAAAGACTTGCATTTATATCGCGCCTTTCACGACCACCGGGCATCCCAACGCGCTTTACAGCCAATGAAGTACTTTGTGTAGTCACTGCTGTAATGTAGGAAACTTACTGCACTTGTGCGTGCAACACAGACTTGGAATTAAATGTGCCATTTCAGCGATCGCTCGTGTAAGAATGGATATTAAACTGCATCTAATTCATAACTTTTTAATAATATGTGTTTATTTTTATCCTGTTTTATCAATTTTTCTTGCCTCCCCTCCTCCCCCAAGCTGATGACTTATTGTGCGGTATGTTTCCCTTGGGTGGCAGGTGCTGTCCAGTACCTTGCCTAAGTAGCCGCTTTTCATCAGCAAGCCTAAAGCGTATAGGGCAGAAATCGCAAGGCCCTGTTGCTGGTGCAGAGCCCTGCTAGACGCGTACATGGGGTGTAGAATCTGACGGCGGGGGTCTCGCAATTTATGCGCTTGCGTGTCAGCAGGCTATTCGCTCGTGAGCAGGGATCACAGCTGAGCCCAATCCTGGCCTTGCCCGATGCCCACACACAGGCACTGGAAGTGAGCAGTACTACGAACCGCAGCTTATGTTGGTTCCTCCTCACTAGTCACTGAGGCTGACGGTCGCGCTTCCGTACCTTAGCTGAGTTCAGCTAATTCTGCCCAGGTCAGGGTTCAAACCTGGGCTCTCTGATGCAGTTCTATACCGGGTACTGTACTTACCAGCTGAGCTATTGACCTGTTTCATGATGCTGCTGCAAGGAATACACTTTGATAGTCTTGCCCCGTGTAAATCTGTTGTTGCAAATGCCTTTTCCTACTAGTGTCAGCTGTGGCTCAGTGGGTAGCACCCTCGCCTCTGAGTCAGAAGGTTGTGGGTTCGAGTCCCACTCCAGGGACTTGAGCACAAAAATCCAGGCTGACACTCCAGTGCAGTACTGAGGGAGTGCTGCACTGTCGGAGGTGCCGTCTTTCAGATGAGACGTTAAACCGAGGCCCCGTCTGCTCTCTCAGGTGGACGTAAAAGATCCCATGGCACTATTAAGAAGTCAATGATGCGGAGATGCCGGTGTTGGACTGGGGTGGACAAAAATGAGAAGTCGCACAACACCAGGTTATAGTCCAACAGTTTTATTTGAAATCACAAACTTTCGGAGCTATCGATCGCCCCTTCACCTGAGGAAGGGGCGATCGATAGCTCCGAAAGCTCGTGATTTCAAATAAAACTGTTGGACTATAACCTGGTGTTGTGCGACTTCTCACTATTAAGAAGAGCAGGGGAGTTCATCCCGGAGTCCTGGCGCATATTTATCCCTCAATCAACATCACTAAAAAACAGATTATCTGGTCATTATTACATTGCTGTTTGTGGGAGCTTGCTGTGCGCAAATTGGCTGCCGTGTTTCCTACATTACAACAGTGACTACACTTCAAAAAGTACTTCATTGGCTGTAAAGCGCTTTGGGACGTCCTGAGGTCGTGAAAGGCGCTGTAGAAATGCAAGTCTTTTTATTTCTTACCCTTCCAACGTTTTTGTTGCATAACCATTTGCTCTTCCTGATCGCTATCTCTAGGGGCCTCTGATGCCCCATTTTCCAGTCCGCGGAGTGTTTTTTATCTCGGGGGCAGGTGGTTTGCACTCTGGGACAAACCTATCATTTACTTCACTGGAGCAAAATGGCAATGAGGGTGAACCTACAGGAGAGTCTTCATGTTAGCAGGAAAATTGATAGCTTTAAAACAAGTTAAATTTAATGTGAGTATTTTCTTCTACCAACCTTCAGAGGCGAGGGTGCTACCCACTGAGCCACGGCTGGCACAAGTAGGAAAAGGCATTTGCAACAACAAATTTACACTGGACAAGACTATCAAAGTGTATTCCTTGCAGCAGCATCACTTTGAACGAAAAGTTCCATCCCCCTAAATTTTCCTTCTCCCCCCACCCCCCCACCGCCTCTCCCCATCCCACCTTTCTCTTCAGTGGGACAGTTTACATTTTTTGAAGTTAGTATCCTTTCAATATTTTTTTAAAATTGGTGACTTGAACTTTGGTAAGACACCGACATGAACAGTAATTATTTGGGGGAGGTGGAGGCGATACGGGTGGGAGGGAGACTTGCCTTTGCCCGTGGACCCTTACCCCAGCAATATTCGCTGCCAGTTAGGAGAGGAAGGGGAGGCGAATAACTCTGATAAAGACCATACACACAGCAAGCTGCCAGCTCTTGTTCAACAAAATGCTTGTGCCATAGGTTACAGTTACAGTACATCATAGGAATTCCTAGACAAAAAAAGACCAGGGTCCATCTAGTTCGCCCACTACCATCCTGGTAGTCACTTGATACAATGATAATGGATCAATCAATCTCTATCAATGAGTCTACAACAGACCCAGGCATGAGGCGAGGGAAACCCCCAGTGGTGGAGAGCTTTGGGCACCAGAGGTCCAAAGTCACCTGTTCCTCCCGCGCACACTGTGCTCACCGAATACTCGTACTGTATCCCAAAATGTCACTTTCTGAAAGAAAACGATCTAATTTTCATTGTAATGAATCAATACTAACTGCTTCTCCCAAGGGAGCCTGTTCCATAGATTGACCACTCGCTCACTGAAATATTGTTTCCACAGATTAGTTTTGAATTTACCCCCTCTTCAAGCGCAGGCCGTGTCCTCTGGTTCCCCTGTTCTGGACAGGATGAGACAGCTGGTCATAGTCGACATTATTCTGACAGATATCATGATTTTTAAAACATTTTTACCCTGACAGCAGACACATGGTTGTTGTGCAGACGGCACAGCTGAACATAAATGCCCCCAATCTCAACAGTTGACAGTATACTGCGGCTCCAATTTCTGTTTGTGGTTCCTCAGCTTTGAAATGTTGGTCCATCCTGAAATAGCATTGTGCAATTTTAAAACATTGCTACATGCTTAATAAATTCTGAGAATGAAGGAATTTAGCTTTTACCATTTGCTTTATCTTTTGGTGGTAATAAGCAGAACAGAATAGAGAGAAATGGATTTTGTATATTACCACCCCCCACCCCAAACTTCTGAACATGGCCTTTTGTGTCATGTGAGTGATCTGTTGTGTGACATCTCAAGATAGATCCTGTGTTCTTCACAACTTAGCATAAGGATCCTGAATTTTTTTTTTTTGCTAAGACCAGGAAGTCGGCAGATTTCCCAAGTGCTGGTCCTGAAGCACACATGTTTTTTTTGGTGGCGGCTGCTGCACTTCCACTTATATTTTTAGTCTACAACTTTGCCAAGGAATTGCAGTATTATTGAAGGATATCAGTGCTGGGGTATGACGCAGCTTTCATTTTGGGAACTTTGTATCAACCTCGAGCAGTAATGGTAGGTATAATAAGGTTGAATGCAGAGGAGAGGGAGCACAGAGTAAAGCTGCCCTGTTTTCTACCCAGACTATATCTGGAACAGATGCTCAGCAATGTTCGCTGTGAGCTGTGCTTTGTTCTGTGCGGCCTGTTTCTTTTAATGCGCGGTCCCTTTAAGTTTCTGCGCATGCGCGGTATTTACAATGTAAAAGCCGGTGAGCGGCCTGCGCGAGACCTTTCAGATCACTGCGCGGCTGCTCAGAGACTAGTCAACTAACCCCTTCAAAAAGGAGCTGGATAGATATGTGATCAGGAGTAGGTGGCCCCTAGAACAAGTCATTGTTTTGCGATTTGGGCTCATGGCAAAAATATTTTATAAGTGAACGAGTAACCCTGGATTAGAGAGTCTTGCAATAACTGAGACTGCCATTACTTACGAATGCGTCAGGCAAATAACTACTTGGTCACATGCAGTTCATAGGTGTATAAAATTGCTTGGCTGTCAGTTTACATAATATCCTGAGTTGTCAGCTCCTGAGTGATTATTAACCGAACTTGCTTGCTTTGATTTTTGAGTTGCTCCCGTCAGTACTGTGAAACCTGAATATCGGGTACGGCACATTGTGACAAACATGGAGCATTTTTCCTGTGCTTTCTTATTTTTTATCTTTCCTATGTCTCGGGGTGACCTGATAGAGGTTTTTAAGATTATGATAGGGTAGACGTAGAGAAGATGTTTCCATTTGCCAGGGAGACCACAACTAGTGGTTATAAATATGAGAGAGTCACTCATAAATCCAATAGGAAATTCAGGAGAAACTTCCTTACCCAGGGAGTGGTTCGAATGTGAAACTCGCTACCACAGGGAGTGGTTGAGGCGAATAGTATAGATGCATTTAAGGGAAAGTGAGGTAAACACATGAGGGAGAAAAGAATAGAAGGTTATGTTGATGGATTTAGATGAAGAAGGGTGGGAGGAGGCTCGTGTGGAGCACAAACACCGGCATGGATCTTGTTGGGCTGAATGGCCTGTTTCTGTGCTGTAAATATTATGTAATGTAATACTACGTAATTTTAAAACATCACGCTCAAAATTGAAGTTATGCACGGATAGAAAGACAAAAAGATCTACAGTAACCCTTTGTAGGGACAGAAGTATCTGTAAATGTGCAGATATTTTGATGCCAAAGTTTGTTAGGAATGAAAGTACCTCTGGAAACGGACACTGTAGTCTAATCACGGAGGCTGCTCGTGTCCGGTCCAAAATAAGTCAATTGAGCTAATGGTGTTTTGAACCAAATGTGTTTGGAACATGCAAAATAGTCTGTTTATCGTTTGTGTAGATTATCCTTTCAGTAGACTAGCTCAGTGTCACATGGTATAAAGATCCTGCAGATTTCATTTGTCAGTCATCGGCCCAGATTTTGCGGTGGGTAATGACGGCGAAACTGTCGGCGTTCGCCATCATTACCCCTCTGAAACTGACAGCGACTTCAGGGTTTAGCGCATGCGCAGATAAACGTGGAAATCCTGAAGTTGCAGTCAGTCAGTCACTGCTCCGCCACAGGTTGCACTGTGGAACTGCCCATAGCCAGCAATCAGTTGAAATCAGATACATAAATTTAAAACAGAAATAGACAGTTTCCTAGAAGTAAAGGGAATTAAGGGTTACGGGGAGCGGGCAGGAATTTGGACATGAGTCTAGGTTCGGATCGGTCATGGCCCTGTGGGTGGCGTAGCGGGCCCAGGGGCCGTGTAGCCTGATCCTGCTCCTATTTCGTGTGTCCAATTCTGTTAGGTTCAGGAGATGGTTCTGTGATAGTAGATTGGCGGTTAGGATCAGATCAGCCATGATCTTATTGAATGGCGGAGCAGGCTCGAGGGGCCAATTGGCCTACTCCTGCTCCTATTTCTTATGTTCTTATGAAAGAGGTGTAACTTTTTTTTAATGGCGTATTGACTGCTGAACAACCTCTCTGGCCCTGAAAAACTAATTTTATATTTGTGGAATGTCAAATTTCTCCATTAACATGATTAAGAATTACATAAGTTTAAAAAAAAATGTTTTTTTAAGTTTGTTTGATATTTCAGCTTCTACCGTAATCCTATGCTTATGTCCCAGCTTGATGAGATCACTGTTGCTGGACGCTGGAGATTCACTTGATTTGGCGCAAGATTCAAACGAAGGTCTGAAATCGACGCCACAGAGATCGCGAGATCTTTACGGGCAGCTTTCTTCCAGGTCAGCGGCGAGCGCCATTGCTTCGCCGCTGACCGCAAATTCCGGGCCATTCAGTTTAGCTCTGGCCATTAGGCTCGGGCTGTAATGCTGTTTGTTTGGGTAGATGCCTGTGTCAATCCTACAAAGACTGCATTCTGTTGGTTCACTGAGGAGCCAGCCTGCTGTCTGGTTTTTTTGAAATGACTTGTTCTATTCCAAGTTCTGCAAGGCAGTTTTCAAAGAATCTTGTCTGACTAGTTTGTCTGTTTAACCCTTCAGGAGCAGTGTTTAGACTGTTGTATACAAACTGATTCAATATTTCACGCGTAGTGTAGTGCAGTATAAACCTGTTTCATCGGTTAATCTGTTGTGGCGTTGTGTGGCTGATAGTCCATCTTCTGAAGTGCTGTGCGATACCCATGAAATTGCTAAGTACTTGCAGCAAAAGAGTTTGTTGTCCCCCCCCCCCCCCCCCCCCCCCCCCCAACCACACCACACCACCAGAATGCTAACCCACATTTCTTTGCACCTTCGGTCACATTTGGATCCACGGGGAGAGAGCTTCCTGGAGTGTGTGAGAGAGTAGGGTACCTTTCTGTACCTGGCCCCAAGCCCACACTTCTGCTGTAGCAAGGGAGCAGAGCGCACTAGGGAGAGAGTGAATGTAAACATCAGGCACATATTATAACACAGGCAAATGTGTTTGGATACCTAGATAACTGTTGTGTCCTCTGCTGATTATATCGGAGAGAAATGATGTGCCTTAAATAGCTAGTTTTAATCTGCCAAGCTCGGCAAGTTACTTTTCCATCTTCTAGGTTCCTTTAGTAAGCCAAAATACAAGGGACCATCATTGTGAAGGACCAAAATGCATATCGGTCATTAACTTCAAATATTATATTGGATTTTCAACATAATTAGGGATCCTATTCTCACCGACTGAGGTCTTTTGGTGTTAAATAAGTTGAACTACTGGTAAACACGAGTGTGCGTGTGTGTGTGTCAGTGTGTGCATGTGTGTAAAAGTGTACATGCAATGTTCCCTTTAATTCTCTGGACCTCCCGCGCAGCCGGCTTGCTGGCTTTTCGACGTGTAAAACCACGCATGTGCGGTATTTTGAATGGGCCGTGCACCCGGCTGCATTGTGCACTAATTTAGCCCTGGCTTAGATTCTAACCATATGACTTTAAGTGACTTTCTTGATCATTCTTTATGCTTGGGGTGTGTTGTCTTGTTCTCAATAAAATTTCCAGGGTTTTAAAAAAAATCTTTTTGACTCGAAATTAACCTAGTATTCCGGGTGTGGACAGACCGATGCACTGTAAAACTTTATTGTGACCTTTGCAGGCTTGTGCACTACTGGTCTGTGGAATATTCTATTAGCTTTTTCAATTGTGTCGCCCACTGAAGCATTGAGTTCACTATCACTTCCAGGCCCTTTCTAAGTTTCCCAAGAGTAACAGTACACCCTCGACCCTGAATGTCCAGACAGTGTTGAGAAGTAATAAAGAAAATTAACTTAAAACTTCAACGAGACGCTAAGTTTATTTGCATCCCAGGAATCCTAAATCGGGTATTCCAAACTGATGCCCGCACTCCACCAGCTGTCCGAACCCCCAGCAATCCAGTTCTGGAAGTCCCAGCATCTCCGGCCTGATGGTGCCTGTATTTCTTGGTGGCTGCTTTGAATTTGGGCTGGAGCTTTGAAGATGGTTCTCGGTGCTAAATCCTGAACCAGAACAGCAGGATTTGTTATCAGCTGCTTCAGATATCTGCAAATCAATGGGGAGGTGCATTCAAATTTTACATGAAAGAAAGAATTGCATTTCTTATAGTGCCTTTCACAACCTCGGGGTGTCCCAATCACGACCTCGGGATGTCCCAATCACAGCCTCAAAATGTCCCAATCACGACCTCGGGGTGTCCCAATCACGACCTCGGGATGTCCCAATCACAGCCTCAAAATGTCCCAATCACGACCTCGGGGTGTCCCAATCACGACCTCGGAGTGTCCCAATCACAGCCTCAAAATGTCCCAATCACAGCCTCAAAATGTCCCAATCACGACCTCGGGATGTCCCAATCACAGCCTCAAAATGTCCCAATCACGACCTCGGGGCGTCCCAATCGCGACCTCGGGGCGTCCCAATCGCGACCTCGGGGCGTCCCAATCGCGACCCCGGGACGCCCCAATCGCGACCCCGGGACGCCCCAATCGCGACCCCGGGGACGCCCCAATCGCGACCCCGGGGACGCCCCAATCGCGACCCCGGGGACGCCCCAATCGCGACCCGGGGACGCCCCAATCGCGACCCGGGGACGCCCCAATCGCGACCCGGGGACGCCCCAATCGCGACCCGGGGACGCCCCAATCGCGACCCGGGGACGCCCCAATCGCGACCTCGGGGACGCCCCAATCGCGACCTCGGGGACGCCCCAATCGCGACCTCGGGGACGCCCCAATCGCGACCTCGGGGACGCCCCAATCGCGACCTCGGGGACGCCCCAATCGCGACCTCGGGGACGCCCCAATCGCGACCTCGGGGACGCCCCAATCGCGACCTCGGGGACGCCCCAATCGCGACCTCGGGGACGCCCCAATCGCGACCTCGGGGACGCCCCAATCGCGACCTCGGGGACGCCCCAATCGCGACCTCGGGGACGCCCCAATCGCGACCTCGGGGACGCCCCAATCGCGACCTCGGGGACGCCCCAATCGCGACCTCGGGGACGTCCCAATCGCGACCTCGGAGACGTCCCAATCGCGACCTCGGAGACGTCCCAAAGTGCTTCTCAGCCAATGAAGCAATTGAAATGTAGCCACTGTTGGGCTGGGGTGCGTGAGTGACTTGTTTCTGTGTCCGAGTGCAGGCAATACTTCTACAAGGCATGGCTATCGTATGGCCTGTAGAGTTGCGTTGTAGAAAACATTAATTTTGTTTCACGTTACATTTAAATGATTCTTTTGATCATATTACTTTTTCTCAATTTTTAAAATATTTTTGAATAAATAAAAACTTTTTTTTTTTAAAAAGCTTTTATTTTTCCCATGGGCCCAAAAAGCAGGTGACTATTTCACTGCCCCTGTGGATGTGTTGCAAATAGTCAGCAGTCTCATTTCCCCAGTTGCCTTGATTCTCCTCAATGATTCCTCTCGGTTGTGTTTTATTTTTACATTATTGTGTCCCCTTGTAGAATCTGCATGCATCGACAAGCCATAGAACAGTGTCTCGTAGGCTACAAGGCATCTGAAGATACAGTGAAGGGCATGGGCTGACTCTGCCAAAAGACATTCTGTTCTAATCTAATTATAGGTTTCAGATGCTGAAGAGGTAAAAGATGATGAATTGGAGATTTTGGCTTGCTGTGCAACAGGGCACTGTTCAGGAAACACACAGCTCTTGTTCTCAATTTGCTGGTGACCAAGTGATATCTTTACAGGAGTAAAAAATACCTTTGCATTTATTATCTGTGACATTTTAAAAAAAAAATGATGCATCAAGTCAGTCTTCTAATGGGGGAAGGAAACACTTTTCAGTGTACCTCCCGTGATATTTCCCTCCCCCACTCGCCGCCTCTTGTTTCTTCGGAAATAATTTTCGACTAAATAATCTGTTCTGCCTCAACCAGCAGATGGTCACTTCATACAAACAACTGCGCTCTGCTGAGACCATCTCTGTGCCGTGTCCACTCCAAGTGTCGACTGATATGAGTCCAAATGTTCCCGTTTACCGGTGTTATCCTTGTCTTACTGTCGCTGTTTATTTAATGTAATATTCCCGATTAACCGTTTCAACAACAACTTGCATTAAACTAGCGCCTTTAACGTAGTAAAATGTCCCAAGGCGCTTCACAGGAGCGTTATCAAACAAAATTTGACACCGAACCACAAGTTTGCAGACGACACAAAGCTGCGTGGGCGTGTGTGCTGTGAGGAGGATGCAGAGAAACTCTAGGATGATTTGGACAGGTTGGGTGATTGGGCAGAAGCATGGCAGATGCAATATAACGTGGATAAATGCGAGGTTATCCACTTTGGTGTCAAAAACAGGAAGGCAGATTATTATCTGAATGGCAATAGATTGGGAAAAGGGGAAGTGCAACGAGACCTGGGTGTCCTTGTGCACCAGTCGCTGAAGGTAAGCATGCAGGTGGTTAAGAAGGCAAATGGTATGTTGGCCTTCGTAGCGAGAGGGTTTGAGTACAGGAACAAGGATGTCTTGCTGCAGTTGTACAGGGCCTTGGTGAGACCACATCTTGAGTATTGTGTGCAGTTTTGGTCGCCTTATCTGAGGAAGAAGGTTCTTGCCATGGAAGGAGTTCAGCGAAGATTCACCAGGCTGATACCTGGGATGGCAGGAATGACTTAGGAGAGATTGGGTCGATTAGGCTTATACTCGCTGGAGTTTAGAAGAATGAGAGGGGATCTCATTGAAACTTATAAAATTCTGAAAGGACTGGACAGACTAGATGCAGGAAGGATGTTCCCGATGGTGGGGGAGTCCAGAACCAGGGGTCACAGTCTAAGGATAAGGAGTAAGCCATTTAGGACAGAAATGAGGAGGAATTTCTTCACCCAGAGAGTGGTGAACCTGTGGAATTCTCTACCACAGAAGGTAGTTGAGGCCAATTCATTAAATATATTCAAGAAGGAGTTGGATATATTTCTTAAGGCTAAAGGTATCAAGGGATATGGGGAGAAAGCAGGGACAGGGTTCTGAATTTGGATGATAAGCCATGATCGCATTGAATGGCGGAGCAGGCTTGAGGGGCCGAATGGCCTACTCCTGCTCCTATCTTCTATGTTTCTATAAGGATAAATTAGGGCAAGTGACCAAAAGCTTGGTCAAAGAGGTAGGTTTTAAGGAACATCTTAAAGGAGGAGAGGTTTAGGGAGGGAATTCCAGAGCTTGGGGGCCTTGGCAGCTGAAGGAGTACTTTAGAATGAAGTACTTTTGAAACGTAGTCACTGTTGTAATGAGTAAAATATAGCAGTGCTATTGTCAGGGCATTTATTATCTCTGGGGCGGGGGGGGAGTGGGGATAAAGAAACGTTGTTGTTCCATGTCTATCTTACTTCTTCGCTCACTAGTTTGTCTTGTGCTATTGTATTTCAAAGATTTTGCTGTTTGGGACTGTAATTCCTCATTTTAATTTTAGTGGAAAAGTCGGTGTGAATAAAAAATGGGATTTACTGTTTTGTACTTACACTGACTCTTCTGCTAAAATTACTATACGGAGGGATATCTCCTCACTGACTTCCCTACTCTTTTCTTTGTCCTTTTTGTTCTTTTGTCATTATACCTTTTTTATTTTTCAATTCAGATTTTACTTTCTCTTTTTCATTTCCGTAGACAATACTTTTATGAATACTTTTCTTTATTTTTGCTCCTTTGTGCTATTTTCACCTTTTCTCCCCCTGTTTGTCCTTCCCTCCTTCATTTCCATTGCTTCCTCACCTCATGAACTCTCATCCGCACTTGTTCCAGTAAATGCCAGCAGTACAGCCTTCTCTAGTAGACATGAGCTTGCGCTGTTGATCTGTAGGAAACTTTGTCAGCAGATTCACAAATGCACAGTTGGACTTGTAGATCTGGATGGGTGTGGTAGCTTTGAAAAGAGCAATTCTTCTTGGCATGGGATATTCAAGAAAGAAAGACCTCAGAACGTCCCAAAGCACTTTACAGCCAATGAAGTACTTTTTGAAGTGTAGTCACTGTTGTAATGTAGGAAACGCAGCAACCAATTTGCACACAGCAAGATCCCACAAACAGCAATGTGATGATGACCAGATAATCTGTTTTTGTTATGTTGATTGAGGGATAAATATTGGCCAGGACATTGGGTTGAGAGTTCAAGTCCCATTCCAGAGACATGAGCACAAAAATCTAGGCTGACACTCCAGTGCAGTTCTTCTCTTTTTAGGCAGTCCCTCGGAACTGAGGATGACTTGCTTCCACACTAAAAATGAGTTCTCAGGTGACTGATGAGTCCAATGTGGGACCTACAGTCTCTGTCACAGGTGGGGCAGACGGTGGTTGAAGGGGCGGGTGGGTGGGGTGCTTGGGTTGACGTGCACTCCTTGCGCTGCTTGCGCTTGGCTTCCACTTGCTCCCGGCGAAGAGACTCGAGGTGTTCAGCGCCTTCCCGGATGCTTCTCCTCCACTTTGTGCGGTCTTGGGCCAGGGATTCCCAGGTGTCAGTGGGGATGTTACACTTTTTCAAGGAGGCTTTGAGGGTGTCCTTGAAGCGTTTCTTCTGCCCACCTGGGGCTCTCTTGCAGTGTCGGAGCTCCGAGTAGAGCGCTTGTTTTGGGAGTCTCGTATCGGGCATGCGGACGATGTGACCCGTCCATCGGAGCTGATCGAGCATGGTCAAAGCTTCGATGCTGTACTGAGGGAGCGCCGCACTGTCAGAGGTGCCGTCTTTCGGATGAGACGTTAAACCGAGGGAGGCCCTGTCTGCCCCCTCAGGTGGACGTAAAAGATCCCATGGCACTATTTCGAAGAAGAGCAGGGGAGTTCTCCCCGGTCAAGCAATGTCACCTTGAGTATTTTGTGTAGATTACATAAAATTTATATCAACCTTAAATACATTAGCTACAAAAATGCCTTTAGACCTTGAAAATTATCATTAGTCCATAAACCAGGACCTGTACGTTTAACTGTGGCAAGGTGACTGACAGTAATCAAATAAAATCAGCTGGGAGAGTCGCTATTTAAACATCACAGGACTGGAGGAATGAAAGGTGTTCCTATCGGCTATTGCTTCACTCTACTCCTAGCATGCTGCGAGACTTAAACTGGCAACTCTCCCTCCCAACTTCAGTCCTGGCTCCTGCTGCTGATTTTAAGCAGTGACGCTGTATTTAAAATTCCAATTCTCCCTCCCAATTTAATGGCTCCGCTCAGTGTTGCAATTTCCATACTGCCATCGCTATTCCAGATATCAGATTCTGAGCAATGAATCGCTAATCCGTGTTTGGTCCAGACCGGTGCAGATTAGTAGCATTCTACTGTAAAGGTGTCATTTAGCCTGAGTGGTAGCGAGAGTTGTAGGTTTGCAGGTTTTTCTTTATTTTTCTCAAGTTTGAAAGAAACATTGAATTCGTAAAGTGAAGCCAGCCAATATCATGCCACTGTTCTGACACTCAATTCTGATGCAAAGAAGGAATGAATCTGCATTTACAGAGGACCTCAGTGCCTCCCCAGGCCATCCTGAAGTGTTTTACAACCAATCCATTATTTTTTTTGAAGTCGGTCACTGTTATGTGACAGCTGGTTTACACTCAGCAAATGACTGTGTGACCAAACAGTGGTGTCGGCCAGGACAGCAGGGAACTCCTTGCTCTTCTTCGTATAGCGCCATGGGATCTTTTACGTGCAGCTGAGCAGGAAACGGGGCCTCGGTTTAACGTCTCGTCTGAAATATGGCACCTCTGACAGTGCAGCACTCCCTCAGTACTGGCCTGAAGTGCTCAAGTCCTGGAGTGGGGCTTGAACCCATGACCACCTGATTCCAAGGGAAGAGTGCGACCAGCTAAGCCAAGAAAATGCAAGCAACAGCTTACTGTGTACGTACAGTAACAGCAAACTATAGCTTCTGTTCTTTTGATGGGTAGACCATTCAATGGGCTGATTGGCCTCCTTCTGTGCTGTACTATTCTATGATTCTATTCACTATTCTATGATCTGTGTACAAGCAGTATTGGAATACATTGTGCTAGATGGACCAAAGTTTTCAAGTAACATTTAAAATATCTCGGCAGTAATGTTTGACTCAACCCATTGTAGAATTGATTTCTCCAGTCAAAATTTTTCTCACAACTGGTTCCACCAGTGGCTTAGTTCATAAAGACAGAGACATGCAGACCAGAATTTCCCAGGGTTCAATCCCTGGCCTGTGTTGTGCTAGCTAATTGAGGTGGCGGTAGCAGTTTGGGCACTAGGCTGCCAAGAAAAGGAATTGGCCATCCAGTAAGTAGCTAAAAAGTGTCTGTGTCTGACCAGTGGGGCCAAGGTCGGGCTTGCCTGTGATCTTTTTACGTGGTCAAATATTCTGCCGACACTCACTATCTAAGCTGACATATGAAGAGACTGCATTTGGACAAGGTACTGGAGAATCACTTACAGCCATACTACCATACTCCAGGACTGGGGAAAAAATTGGATGGGGGTGGGACTTTAAAGAACGTCCATCTGCTGACAATTAAAACTTGAAGCTAATGAGTTATGTACAAAAGAAAGACTCCCATTTCTACAGCGCCTTTCACAACCACCGGACGTCCCAAAGCGCTTTACAGCCAATGAAGTACTTTTTGAAGTCACTGTTGTAATGTCGGAAATGCGGCAACCAATTTGCGCACAGCAAGCTCCCACAAACAGCAATGTGATAATGACCAGATAATCTGGTCACAACTATTGTATTCAGCAGATCTGTTTTTTTTAAAGACTTCTGTTTAAGTTTGAAAGTCTTAACCTATTTTTTTTTTCCTCTTGCATCTAGCCCCCCGAGCGACAAATCCTGGTGGGGATTTGCGCAATGGCGAAGAAATCGAAATCGAAACCAATGACGCAGATCCTAGAGCGTCTGTGTAAATTTGAGTACATCAGTGTAGTGATATTTAATGAGGATGTCATTCTGAATGAGCCTGTGGAGAACTGGCCGGTGTGTGACTGTCTGATCTCTTTCCATTCCAAAGGTGAGAAATAGCACGGATGGTGACTGGAGTTTATTATATAAAAAAATAGTGCCAGGCCTACTGGAGACAACTGGTTTTAGTGATTTACAAAAACATTAATTAAATGGGTGTTGGAAATAGGAACATGAGTAAAAAGAGAAAGACTTGCATTTCTATAGCACCATTCGTGACCGTAGGACATTTCCAAAGCGCTTTACAGCCAATGAAGTACTTTGTGAAGTGTAGTCACTGTTGTAATGTAGGAAACGCAGCAGCCAATTTGCGCACAGCAAGCTGCCACCAACAGCAATGTGATGATGAATGCTGTTGCCCTGGAGAGGGGACATGATATGCTGAAGTTGTGGGGGAGGTTGACAAAAGTTTATCCTGGCAAATTGCTCACGGTGAAGGGTTTAAATGCTACGGTTAATCATTGGGTAGATGGGTGTAAGAATGGAGATTGGGGACTTGTATAAATGGGTTCAAGAGACAATTAGATGTACAGTATTTCTGGAGAAAGAAGGGATTGAGAAACATGGTGAGAGGTTGGATTAATGTGCTAAGGGTAAGGGTTTCTTGGGCCTAATCTTTTTCTGATGCTGAAACCCCTTATGTTCGTTTGCTTCCATGAAGGAATTATTTAACTGTATGAAAATGGGGGAAAAAAAGTCAAGTAAAATGATTGCTTAAAATTTCAAACTGTAATCGGAATCCAAAGATAAAATTACAGTGAGATCCAACAATTAGCAAATGAGATGAATGACCAGTTTTTTGGTGTTGTTGGATGAGGAAGGACTGTTGACCAGGACACTAGAAGAACCACCTTCTCTTCAAAAAGTGTCATGGGAGCTTTAACATCCATCTGAACAGGAAGATGATGCCTTAGTTTAAGGTAGCTTCCAAAAGGTGGCATGCTGCTCTCCCTAAGTACTGTACTGTAGTCAGTGTCAGTTATGTACTCAAGTACTGGAGTGAGGCTTGAACCCATAGCCCTCTGACTCTGAGATGAAACTCCTCCAACTGAGCCAAAATGGCACAGCACAAAATAGCTATTTATATTCCACCATTGTCTCTATGTGGAATGGAATGGAATGGAATCTGTGTGAATCCATTTTGCTGGGATGATTTGGAATGAGGGGTGGATAGTACCGTTTATAGGTAGAAGTTAAGGTAATCGGTAATGGTGACAGTTGAATTAAATGTTCCAAAAACACTCATTATTTGTGGAATACCAGCTTTGTGTTTTGGGTTTCTAATCTCTTTGGTGTGATCAATACAAAGTGTACAAAAGAATCCAGTAGATTTTGAGCTGATATCAATTTTTCCTTGCTCTTTATTCCTCTTCCTCCTAGGTTTTCCTCTGGATAAGGCAGTGGCTTATGCTAAACTCAGGAATCCCGTTCTCATCAATGACTTGAATATGCAGTATTACATCCAGGACAGGTATGTGCCAAGAGTTAAAACTAGGGATTCTTCCATTTCTGTCGCAAATGTCACATTGCTGATGTCCATGAGCATCTATTTTGGATCTGAATTACCTGCAGTCAATTTATGCCATCACAATAGATTTGGTCTTTGGAATCTGAGCTTTCTTTGGTTCTGTATTGCACTAGCCTCAAATATTTCATCCTTGTATTAAACCAGCCAAGGACCATTCTAACACCATAATATGGTTTCCCATTCCCCTTCCTCAAGTGGCTTAATGGATTAGAAACACCATGTGATTGGCACTGAGCCATACGTCCCAGAAAGGTCCCAGGCTGGACCCTGGTCATGCAGAGCTCATCGATTTGTATTAAATGATCAGAAACGCACAGTTGCCCTCACTATTCTCAAACTGAAGAGGGGAAATATTGGCCGACATTCTCGATCTTGACCACCACCATTGACTCTGCCTGAGGTTCATGTGCACGCCCCATCTGGTGGTGAAAGGATTACGTTTTGCTATGATATCCTCATGCAGTTGAGTAGACTGCCAGTGCTCACCCATGCAGAATGGGCACCTGGGCGAGGTACTGGAGCATTAGCATTGCCTGTGGAGCCAAATCCAACACTAGTCTCTCGCCCGCAAAGTAAGGGAAAATATTGGGGGAAAAGAATTATTTAAAATAAAAAAAATTGCAGAGAAAACCCTTGATAATTGTACTCTCTGCTTCTCCCAGGATCAGGCTCGAGGGGCTGAATGCCCTACTTCTGTTCCTGCGTTCCCCATCTCCTCACATGCACACTTCAATTACGATGAAACAGAAAATGGTTTAAAGAACCATATTGATTTAATTTTGATTTTCCGGAGGCTGTTTTGATGTTGTAAATTTCATTAATAACTAATGGCTGGTGCGTCACGATGGAGTCTGGATAACTGGATCTGTACTTCAAGCTCCAATCTGATTCGTGCATTAAATTGCAGTGTGTCTTTCACATTGATTACTAATGTGTGGAAGTCTTAATGTAAGCAGAAAGTTGACAGTTAATTAAATTCCAGTAAGAAACAAATACATATTTTATTGGATGTCTTGTTCGAGCTGAGCCCTGAAGACATGTATGCGGGCAGATAGAAAATAAAACCAATAAAATCCAGTCATCAAGACCAGCCAGAAACACAGAAGTACTTCTGCTTTCAGAGAGGGCGGCACTTCACCCTCCGGGTCGGTTCTAATGGGTGCTCAGCTGGCTTATGTTGATGGATCTCGTTCAGTTTTGATAAAAAGGTCTACCTTAAAGGTTAGAGTACATCCTGTGCTGATTTATTCACAGCAGTATTTGCATGCTGACATGAAAAATGAAGTTACTTATTTTGGTTTGAGCCCTCGGGCAGAAGGTTCAGAAGCTGGTGCAGACTTAGTGATCGCAAAGTATGGGTAAAATGTCTCTCTATAGAGTCATAGGGTTATACAGCACAGAACGAGGCCCTTCAGCCCATCGTGTCTGTGCCGGCCATCAAGCCCTGTCTATTCTAATCCCATTTTCCAACACTTGGTCCATAGCCTTGTATGCTATGGCGTTTCAAGTGCTCATCTAAATGCTTCTTGAATGTTGTGAGGGTTCCTGCCTCTACCACCCTTTCAGGCAGTGAGTTCCAGATTCCAACCACCCTCTGGGTGAAAAAGTTTTTCCTCAAATCCCCTCTAAACCTCCTGCCCCTTACCTTGAAACTATGCCCCCTGGTTATTGACCCCTCTACTAAGGGGAAAAGTTCCTTTCAATCTACCCTATCTATGCCCCTCATAATTTTGTACACCTCAATCAGGCCCCCCCTCAGCCTTCTCTGCTCTAAGGAAAACAACCCCAGCCTGTCCAGTCTCTCTTCATAGCTGAAGCGCTCCAGCCCAGGTACCATCCTGGTGAATCTCCTCTGCACCCTCTCCAATGCAATCACATCCTTCCTATAGTGTGGCGACCAGAACTGCACACAGTATTCCAGCTGTGGCCTAACTAGCGTTTTGTACAGCTCCATCATAACCTCCCTGCTCTTGCCTTCATATGCCGAGGCATAGAATATAAGTATCCCATATGCCTTTTTAACCAGCTTATCTACCTGTCCTGCTGCCTTCAGGGATCTATGTACATGCACACCAAGGTCCCTCTGATCCTCTGTCCTTCCTAGGGTCCTACCATTCATTGTGTATTCCTTTGCCTTGTTAGTCCTCCCAAAATGCATCACCTCACACTTTTCAGGGTTAAATTCCATTTGCCACTGTTCTGCCCATCTGACCAACCCGTCTATATCGTCCTGTAGCCTGAGGCTTCCCTCCTCACTATTTACCACTCCACCAATTTTCGTGTCATCTGCGAACTTACTGATCATACCTCCTACATTCATATCTAAATCATTAATGTACACTACAAACAGCAAGGGACCCAGCACCGATCCCTGCGGTACACCACTGGACACAGGCTTCCAGTCACAAAAACAACCTTCGACCATCACCCTCTGCCTCCTGCCACTAAGCCAATTTTGGATCCAATGTGCCAAATTGCCCTGGATCCCATGGGCTCTTACCTTCTTGACCAGTCTCCCATGCGGGACTTTGTCAAAAGCCTTACTGAAGTCCATGTAGACTGCATCAACTGCACTACCCTCATCCACACACCTAGTCACCCCCTCTCAAAATTCAATCAAATTGGTTAGACATGATTTCCCCCTGACAAAGCTATGCTGACTATCCTTGATTAATCCTTGCCTCTCCAAGTGGAGACTAATTCTGTCCCTCAGAATTTTTTCCAGTAATTTCCCTACCACTGATGTTAGGCTCACTGGCCTGTAATTCCCTGGTTTATCCCTACTACCCTTCTTGAATAATGGTACTACGTTAGCTGTCCTCCAGTCCTCTGGTACCTCCCCTGTGGCCAGAGAGGTTCTGAAAATTTGTGTCAGAGCCCCTGCAATCTCCTCCCTTGCCTCATACAGCAGCCTGGGATGCATCTCTTCTGGGCCTGGGGATTTATCCACTTTTAAGCCCGATTAAAACCGCTAGTACCTCCTCCCTCTCGATGCTAATTTGTTCAAGTATATCACAATCCCCCTGCCTGATTTCTATGCCTACATCGTCCTTCTTCATAGTGAACACAGACGCAAAATATTCATTTTAAAACCTCACCTACATCTTCCGGCTCTACACACAGATTGCCACTTTGGTCCCTAATGGGCCCTACTCTTTCCCTGGTTATCCTCTTGCCCTTAATATACTTATAAAACACCTTGGGATTTTCCTTTATTTTGCCCGCCAGTGTTTTTTCATGCCCCCTCTTCACTCTCCTAATTTCTTTTTTAAGTACCCCCCTGCACTTTCTATACTCCTCTAGGGCTTCCACTGTTTTTAGTCCTTTGTATCTGCCAAAAGCCTCCCTTTTTTTCCTAATCCATTCTTGTATATCCCTTGACATCCAGGGTTCCCTGGACTTGTTGGTCCCACCCTTAACCTTTACGGGAACATGTTGGCGCTGTACTCTCTCTCTTTCCTTTCTGAATGACTCCCACTGCTCTGATGTGGATTTTCCTACAAGTAGCTGATCCCAGTCCACTTTGGCCAGATCCTGCCTTATCATATTAAAATCAGCCTTCCCCCAGTTTAGAACCTTTATTTCCGGTCCATCTTTGTCCTTTTCCATGACTACCTTAAATCTCACCGAATTATGGTCACTGTCACCAAAATGCTCTCCTACTGACACTTCTACCACTTGCCCGGCTGCATTCCCTAGAATTAGGTCCAATACCGCCCCCTCTCTTGTAGGACTTTCTACATGCTGGCTCAAAAAGCTCTCCTGGATGCACTTTAAGAATTCCGCACCCTCTAAGCCTTTCACACTCTGACTATCCCAGTTAATATTGGGGAAGTTGAAATCCCCTACTATTATTACCCTATTATTTCTACACTTCTCTGAGATTTGCCTACATATCTGTTCCTCTATCTCCCCCTGACTGGGGGCCTATAGTACACTCTTCCCCCCCCGGCCCCCTTCTGGTGATCCGAACTTGTGCTGGGTCCTATGGCCCAGCTGGTTTCATGTGAGAGTCGGCAGGTTACTCCACTGCCGAGTGCCTTGAAGCAGAGCCCAACCCTGTCCTCCGCTGGCATCCCCATCCATGCGCATTTTCCATCGAGTTGATGAATATCAATCAGAAGTAGGAACCTGGCTGGCTTTCTACGTTCTCCTTTAGCTTCGGATGCTGAGGCCACTTTTAGATTGTTCCCACCACTATTCCTTGCTGAGATCAGCCATCGAGCTGGGATCTACCTGGACTGTAATGTTTCAATTCCACACTGGCGGTGCACTTTGCAACATAGCCTTTGGAGTAGTGAAAGTCTTTCATTGGCGTTCTTGCTGCCTATTTCCGGATCCTGCAGAACCAAACACATTCTCAAATTGTTGATGGAACAAATCACTAATTTGAGCCGTCTTATGAAAGACTGAATATCTATATAATATGTGAAGAATCTTGCGTCTACACACATTCTATTATAAGCGCCCATGTTCACGTTTATAACAGAAACTGGCCATATAAACTTGTCACTGTGATTACACCCTTGGCGGTGCACAACTGTAGAGCACCCTGGGCCAATTATCCTTTGCCTTCTAACCCCACTTCACCTGAACACTTTGGGCTGGATTTTGATACTGGGGCGGGTTGGGGTGTCGTGTCGTGTCATCCGCATTTCGTGTTATCCACCCGACTGCAATTGGATGTGGGAGATTGATGCAATTTTCACCTAATTGGGCAATTGAGTTCCAGCATGTGGGAACCCATGAACCAATTAGTGGTTTCAGTCTGAAAGTCACCTCTGATGATGTCATCATTGCTGCTGCATTGAAGGTCAGAGACTGCCTGGCCTTTGCTGTGAGAGGACCTGGATGCACAGCTAAGGAGAGAGAATGAGAATATTTTTGCATCCAGGTCCTCTCACAGCAAAGGCCAAGCAGTCTCTGAAGACCTTCAATGCAGCAGCATCAGAGGCGACTTTCAGACTTAATACTACTACTACCTTCATCACATCTCCGTTGTAATAGTGGACCTGTAGCTGATAGTCAGCTATCCAAATGTGCTCCCGCCAGGTTTCACAGTCGTGGTTCAGAACAGGCGTGCTTCACGTCGATCAAGGGTTAAAATCACAAAGGCCTTTCAAAATGGCATTATAGAGCCAATTTAGTGCTTGTTAAGGGCCTTAACAGCCTATCCCGCCTTAAAGGCGGGACGGAGTCAGGACCAGCAGACACGATTTAATGAAAATTGCATGGAGGCGGGTTGGAGGCGGACTTGTGCCCGCCCGCCAGTTTTCGCAATTTTAACCCCCCACACGCCTCCAAACCCGCCTCCACGGGTCAATGAAAAGCCAGCTCTTTGTCTTCATTCCCCTTGTGCAGCATCACATGAGATTAGTATTTATAAAATATTAATAGAATTAAGATGTCAGACAGTTCCTTGGAAGCTTTACTGAAGAATGCAATTCTCACCGGATACACTAGCAAATCAGTTTTAGTTTGAAAGGCTATCTTTGAGAAAATATGAAGCTTTATTTTCATATTTCACAAAAATCCAAATATAATGACTTTTAAGATTTGCAGTTTTGTAGCAATCCTGGTTCAGGCTTCTTTCCTTCCCTCACACCTGGCAAGTTCCAAATGTACGGGTGCTACCTTAAAATAAGAATCATCATTAACAGAAAGCGTTGAAAATACACAGCCGTTCACTCCGCATTGAGAGAGAAAAGGCAGGTTGACGTTGCGGTTGCAAACTTTATCAGGTGCGGTTAGTGTCAGCAAATTCAAAAGGAAGCTGCATAATTTTTTAGTGGTAAATGTGACTTGGGGGTATGCAAAATGGAGTGTGTTTCGAACTTTGAGGTGCTTAAAGTGGTCTTTTCTGGTCCTGTACGTTCCTATGAAAAGACAACCTGCTTTTTCTTTGCTCCAGGTGCTGACTAACTTATTTGGCACTTCCAACCTTTTTTATTACAGGTTATTTTTAATTCGTGGGTTTCTATTCACGGTTAATATTCAGAAATATAATCTGATAAGACATCAACATTTGTCTTTCTAGATTAAAGCGTTAGAATTGGTTGATATGTTTTCTTTTTACTTCTGCAGGAGAGAAGTCTATCGAATTTTGCAGGAAGAGGGGATCGATCTTCCTCGCTATGCAGTGTTGAATCGTGATCCAGACCGGCCTGACGGTTAGTATTGCCGTTTCTACAGTCACTCTTTACAGAGTGAAGTTGAAGGGACAAGGGTTGGAACTTGTTCTTGTACTTCTCTAAACAGGTTATTTCACAAAGTTCACTGCCCAGTTCATTCAGCACATGTTATTGCTTTTTCCCTCTTAGAGGGAATGATTTAGCATAGAAATTTTAACATTTGACCTCTCTGAACCATTTTCGGTAATATATATATATATGGGAGCAGAAATTATCCGAGTTGTGGCTTTTAAAACGATTTGGATCTAAGGTTTGCAGTAACAGTTCATAGGATTTGGTTGGACAGCAAATTCCACACGTCGGTGTTTTAACGTAAGATACCCAATTGCAAACTAGTTACAATTATTCTAATCTATTGTCCATTAATATTATTTTGAAAGCCTCTGATAAACTTGAAATTTACTGCACATACTGCCGTGAAGTTTTAATTTTTTTTTAAATGTTTTCCCATTGTGTTTAGCCATGATGCTCTGGCCACCATTGTGGGTCAGGCTTGATGGACCAGCTGGCCTTTTCCTGCCTGTCAGTTTTGTATGCTCGTGTATGAATTGCTTAAAAGCTGCAATGCCCCACAGATGAAGCTCGTGCCCCCGGGTCAAACGTTTTTCTGTTTCTTTATCTGCAGAATGTAGTCTGGTAGAAGGTGACGATCATGTGGAAGTGAACGGAGAAATCTTCCAGAAACCCTTTGTTGAGAAACCCGTGAGTGCGGAGGACCATAACGTGTACATTTACTACCCTGTGTCGGCAGGGGGAGGGAGCCAGAGGCTGTTCCGTAAGGTACAACAGTACACAGCATCAATGTTCTCTGTAAACTTTTTTGGGGCCGCGCGGCCCATTCAAAATACCGAGCATGTGCGGTTTTTCCATTTTAAAAGCCGGCTGCGCGGGACCTGCGGAGTGTTGCACGGCCGTGCAGCCGCGCAGCTGAAAGGGTACATTGCACAGCAGTACTTCACACAATCATAGAGTCATACTGCACAGAAGGAGGCCATGCGGCCCGTCGTGCCTGTGCCGGCTCTTTTGAAAGAGCTCTCCAATTAGTCCCACTCCCCCCTGCTCTTTCCCCACACCCCAGCAAATTTCTCCTTTTCAAGTATTTATCCAATTCCCCTTTTGAAAGTTACTGTTGAATCTGCTTCCGCCGCCCTTTCAGGTAGCACATTCCAGATCACAACAACTCGCTGTGTTTAAAAAAAAAGCTTAAAACTATTTAAAACTCCCCCCAACATTCTCACTTTGATGAAATCAAGGGTCGTCGCACCCGTCTCCCACTCTAAGTCTGTCAGTGTGGCTCAATGGGTAGCACCCTCGTCTCTGAGACAATAAGGTCATGGGTTAAGCCCCACTCTAGAGACCTGGGCACATACTCTCGGCTGACACTCCAGTGCAGTAACTAAGGGAATCACAGGTGCTGTCCTTTGGATGAGACATTAAACTGAGAGCCTGTCCAGCTGGATGTAATGGAAATATGGCACAGTTAGCATTCTGGAAAGATGTGACCAACAGAATTATGAATTAAAATTTAATTTAAATGTTATTGGTTGAGGGAGGAATGTTGACCCGGATATATTTTAGGCGTGCTTTACCACAGCAAGAACTGTTTCAGATTAAATGTGATGTATTAGATGCCCGTTCTTTCACCAAGATAAACCCACCCTCTCTGGATTGTCTTCAAGTTTCAGTGGGGAAGATAAAGACTTTAAGAAGAATTCAGATGTTGGCTATTTTTCTGTGACTTTCTGTTTGGAAAGGAAATGGTCTACTTAATTATTAGGGCAGGTAAAGCCACAGTCATGAGAAAATACTGAGCACCCCTGTGCTTACTGACCTACATTGACTCCCGGTTAAGCAACGCCTTGATTTGAAAATTCTCATTCACGTTTTCAAATCTCTCCATGGCCCCTGGCCCCTCGCCCCTCCTTATCTCTGTAAACTCATCCAGCCCTACAACCCTCCGGGATATCTGCGCTCCTCTAATTCTGGCCTCTTGAGCATCCCTGATTTTAACCGCTCCACCATTGGTGGCTGTGCCTTCAGCTGCCTCGATCCTAAGCTCTGGAATTCCCTCCCTAAACCTCTCTGCCTCTCTACCTCTCTCTCCTCCTATAAGATGCTCCTTAAAACCTACCTCTTTGACCAAGCTTTTTGGTCATCTGCCCTAATTTCTCCTCATGTGGCTCTGTGTCAATTTTTGTTTTATAACGCTCCTGTGAAGCGCCTTGGGACATTTTACTACGTTAAAGGAGCTGTATAAATACAAGTTGTTGTAGATAAGTATGTGGAGGAACCAACCAGGAAACAGGCTATTCTGGATCTGGTACTGTGTAATGAGAAAGGGCTAATCAATAACCTTGTGGTAAAGGGGTCTTTAGGGACAAGTGACCATAATATGATTGAATTTTACATTAAGTTTGAGAGTGATGTAGTCCAATCTGAAACTAAGGTCTTCAATCTAAACAGAGGAAACTACAGGGTATGAGGGACAAGTTGGCCATGGTAGATTGGGAAACGACACTAAAAGGTATGAAGGTGGACATATAGAAACATAGAAAATAGGTACAGGAGTAGACCATTCGGTCCTTCGAGCCTGCACCGCCATTCAATGCGTTCATGGCTGAACATGCTACCTCAGTACCCCATTCCTGCTTTCTCGCCATACCCCTTGATCCCCTTAGTTGTGAGTGTTATATCTAACTCCCTTTTGAATATATTTAGCGAACTGGCCTCAACAACCTTCTGTGGAAGAGAATTCCATAGATTCACCACTCTCTGGGTGAAGAAGTTCCTCCTCAGCTCAGTCCTAAATGGCTTCCCCTTAATCCTTAGACTGTGACCCCTGGTTCTAGTTTTCCCTACCATTGGGAACATTCTGCCCGCATCTAATTTGTCTAAACCAGTCAGGATTTTAAATGTCTCTATAAGATCCCCCCTCATTCTTCTGAACTCCAGAGGATACAAGTTCAGTTGACCCAATCTTTCTTGATATGTCAGTCCGGCCATCCCAGGAATCAATCTAGTGAACCTTCGCTGCACTCCCTCAATAGCAAGAATGTCCTTCCTTAAGTTAGGAGACCAAAACTGCGCACAATACTCCAGGTGTGGCCTCACCAAGGCCCTGTACAACTGTAGCATCACCTCCCTACTCCTGTACTCAAATCCCCTTGCTATGAAGGCCATCATTCCGTTTGCTTTCTTGACTGCCTGCTGCACTTGCATTCCCACCTTCAGTGACTGATGTACCATGACGCCCAGGTCTCGTTGCACGTCCCCTTTCCCTAATCTGCCACCATTCAGGTAATAGTCCGCCTCTCTATTTTTACCACCAAAGTGGATAACCTCACATTTATCCACATTGTACTTCATCTGCCATACATTTGCCCATTCACCCAACCTGTCCAAGTCACTCTGTAGCCTCCTAGCATCCTCCTCATTGTTCACACTGCCTCCCAATTTAGTGTCATCCGCAAATTTGGAGATATTACATTTAATCCCTTCGTCCAAATCATTAATATATAATGTAAACAGCTGGGGTCCCAGCACCGAACCCTGCGGTACCCCGCTGGTCACTGCCTGCCATTCTGAAAAGTACCCATTTACTCCTACTCTTTGTTTCCTGTGTGCCAACCAGTTCTCAATCCACGTCAACACATTACCCCCAATCCCATGTGCTTTAACTTTGCTCACCAATCTCTTGTGTGGGACCTTGTCGAAGGCCTTCTGAAAGTCCAAATACACCACATCTACTGGTTCCCCCCTGTCCACCCTATTGGAAACATCCTCAAAAAATTCCAGAAGATTTGTCAAGCATGATTTCCCTTTCACAAATCCATGCTGACTTGGGCCTATCATGTCGCCACTTTCCAAATGGTCTGTTATGACATCTTTAATAATTGCTTCCATCATTTTACCCACGACCGATGTCAGGCTGACCGGTCTATAATTCCCTGCTTTCTCCCTCCCTCCTTTTTTAAAAAGAGGGGTTACATTGGCCACCCTCCACTCCATCGGAACTGATCCAGAGTCTAAGGAATGTTGGAAAATGATCGTCAATGCATCCACTATTTCCAAGGCCACCTCCTTAAGTACTCTGGGATGCAGACCATCAGGCCCCGGGGATTTTTCAGCCTTCAGTCCCATCAATTTCCCCAATACCTTTTCCCGACTAATAAGGATTTCCCTCAGCTCCTCCCTCTTACCAGATCCTCTGACCCCTTTTATTTCCGGCAGGTTGTGTGTGTCCTCCACAGTAAACACCGAACCAAAGTACTTGTTCAATTGATCTGCCATTTCCTTGTTCCCCATTACGACTTCCCCTGTTTCCGACTGCAGGGGACCTAGATTGTTTTTACTAACCTCTTTCTTTTTACATATTTATAGAAGCTTTTGCAGTCCATTTTAATGTTCTCTGCAAGCTTCCTTTCATATTTTATTTTCCCTGCCCTAATCAAACCCTTCGTCCTCCTCTGCTGAGTTTTGAAGTTCTCCCAGTCCCCGGGTTTGCTGCTACTTCTGGCCAATTTGTATGCAACTTCCTTGGTTTTAATACTATCCCTGATTTACCTTGTTTGCCATGGTTGAGCCACCTTCCCTTTTTTATTTTTATGCCAGACCGGGATGTACAATTGTTGTAGTTCATCCATGCGATCTCTAAATGTCTGCCATTGCCCTTCCACTGATAGCCCCTTAAATATCGCTTGCCAATTTAACCTCGCCAATTCACGCCTCATACCCTCAAAGTTGCCCTTATTTAAGTTCTGGACCATGGTCTCTGACTTAACTTTTTCCTTCTCCATCCTAATGTAGAACTCCACCATACTATGGTCACTCTTCCCCAGGGGGCCTCGTACCACAAGATTGCTGATTAGTCCCTCCTCATTACACAACACCCAGTCCAGGATGGCCTCCCCTCGAGTTGGTTCCTCAACATATTGGTTTAGGAAACCATCCCTTAAACACTATAATGGCTAACATGCAAGGAAATAATGCATAATTTGCAACAAACATATATTCCTCTAGGGCATAAAAACCCAAAAGGAAAAGTGATCCAACCAGGGCTAACAAAATAAATTAAAGCTAGTATTAAGTCAAAGGAGGAAGCTTATAATGTTGCCAGAAAAAGCGGTCAGCCTGAGGATTGGGATCTTTTTAGAAATCAGCAAAGGGGGACCAAGAAATTGATAAAGAAAGGGAAAATGGGATATGAGCACAAACTAGCGCAAAATATAAAAACGGATTGTAAAAGCTTCTATAGGTATGTGAAAAGGAAAAGACTGGTGAAGGTAAATGTAGGTCCTTTACAGTCAGACAGGAGAATTTATAATGGGGAATGAGGGAATGGCAGATAAATTAAATAAATACTTTGTTTCTGTCTTCACGGAGGAAGACACAAAAAACCTCCCAGAAATACGAGAAAATCAAGGGTGTGGCGAGAATGAGGACCTTAAAGAAATTATTATTAGTAAAAAAAACAGTACCAGCAAAATTAATGGGACTAAAAGTCGATAAATCCCAAGGACCAGATGACCTACATCCTAGGGTTTTGAAAGAGGTGGCCAATGAGATAGTGGACGCATTGGTTGTCATTTTCCAAAATTCTATAGATTCTGGAACGGTTCCTGCAGATTGGAGGATAGCAAATGTAACCCCGCTATTTAAGAAAGGAGGGAGAGAGAAAACGGGAAAATGTGAAGTTATCCACTTTTGGTAGAAAAAACAGAAAGGCAGAGTATTTCCTAAATGGTGAAAGATTGGGGAATGCAGATACTCAAAGGGACCTGGGTGTTCTTGTACATGAGTCACTGAAAGTGAATGTGCAGGTGCAGCAAGCCATTAGGAAGGCAAATGGTATGCTGGCCTTCATTACAAGAGGATTTGAGTACAGGAGTAAAGAAGTCGTCTTCCAATTATATAGGGCCTTGGTGAGACCACAACTGGGGTATTGTGTACAATTTTGGTCTCCTTACCTAAGGAAGGATATACTTGCCATAGAGGGAGTGCAACGAAGGTTCACGAGATTGATTCCGGGGATGGCGGGACTGTCTTATGAGAAGAGTATGAAGAAACTAGGCCTGTATTCTCTTGAATTCAGAAGAATGAGAGGGAATCTCATTGAAGCATACAAAATTATTACAAGGCTTGATAGGGTGGATGCTGGGAGAATGTTTCCATTGGCTGGGGAGTCTAGAACCAGGGGCCACAGCCTCAGGATAAAGGGTAGGCCATTCAGGACTGAGATGAGAAGAAATTTCTTCACACAGAGGGTGGTGAATCTTTGGAATTCTCTACCCCAGAGGGCTGTGGAGGCTCAGTCATTGGGCATATTCAAAACAGAAGTTGATAGATTTCTGACTAGTAAGGGCATCAAGGGATATGGCGATAGGGCCAGTGAATGGAGTTGAGGCAGAAGATCGGCCATGATCTCATTGAATGGCGGAGCAGGCTCGAAGGGCCGAATGGCCTACTCCTGCTCCTCTTTCTTATGTTCTTATAATAAAAATGATGATTTTCTGTAGATATGAAATAAAAACATAAAATACTAGATGACGAGATAAGTTTAGATGACGAAAGCTCCTCAGCCCATTTGGTCCCATTGTTCCAGAGTGCCAACTCTACCACCTCCAGCAAGTTGTCCTCACTAGCACCATTCCAGCTGTTAATATTGCCTGGCAACTGCCCTTGTCTTCACAATCCTCTGGTCTTGCTGTATCTGAAAGTCTTGTTCCATGTGTGTTATCTGTTTCCTGTGAAGTACCTCGTTATCTCTCTATAAGGTGCCCGCAGTGGAAATCCACGTCGGAACAGTTCTGAAGTACGGCCCCTCTGTGAAACTCCAGCATTTTCTGTTTTGGGCACCAGTAGAGCACTCCGGCTTGTGTAATGTTACCTTGCTTCACATTGTGACTTGTCTGCTTTGTCAGATTGGGAGTCGGAGCAGCGTGTACTCCCCTGAAAGCACCGTGCGCAAGACTGGGTCGTACATCTACGAAGAGTTCATGCCAACAGATGGAACAGATGTAAAGGTGCCGTTCACACTCTTTTTTTCACACAGAGAAAAGATTTGTTTGTAGTTTTTGGTTTTATCAAATATGTAACTCGGAGAGAATCCTGCCATGTAGGGTTTCCTCGCTGCTAAGCGCTCTAGTGACAGCACTTGTAGGGAGTGTCCTGAAGAGGCTCCATTGAAAGCAGTGGGTGCCGTGACCTTGGACAAGCCTCTGGGCCAATCTGGGCCACCTTGGAAGCTGGGAAACCATGGGTGGTTGGGGTGGGGGGGGGGGGGGGGGGGGGGGGAAATGACAGCAAAGTTCTCCGTTGCAAACAGGTCAAACTCATCCAGGCCATGAGGGCAGATATGAACAATGGGCAGCTTTAGACACGACTCCAGGACCATGAAGCCAAGATCAGTTTTCATGTTCTTTGACAAATAAAATGCAGAACAACATGTATTTTTTTGTTTGAAAATATAACATTTAGCATTAAATGCAAAATGATAATCAGCCACTCAGTCTTTTGCCAGAGCTGCAAATTCAGGTATCGTAGGGTTACATACTTCAGAATCCGGGTGATTGTTGGTATTGGCCATGGGGTGGGGCCATGTAGCTGGGCTCCTGGGCCACCTGATCTTGTCTCGATATATTATTGGGTCAATCGCTATTCTTGTGCCAGGAGAGGGCGGTACTGCACTCCTAGCTTCTCTCGTTCTTCCCCATTTTGTGGTGAAATCCATGGCCAGTACAGCCTGACGCCCGGCCGATGGTGAGCAGGCAGGGGGGGGTTGAGGGAATATGAATGTGTTTGTATACTGTGCGGGCAGGTTCGTAACACCACCGCGTGTCAGAAGTACGAGTTTTAAACTGTTAATACTCTTCTTGCCGCAGGTGTACACTGTTGGCCCGGACTACGCTCACGCTGAGGCGCGCAAGTCACCAGCTCTGGATGGGAAAGTGGAACGGGACAGTGAAGGAAAAGAGATTCGCTACCCTGTGATGCTAACTGCCATGGAAAAACTAGTCGCTAGGAAAGTCTGTGTAGCTTTTAAGGTTAGTTAGAAATCCAAGTTTAAGAAGCAGCATCCAATCAATGATCCAGAGATGCATGCTGTAGTATTTAGAATGTTTAAATGCAACATACTGCAGGGATGTTTTAAAATGTTGCCTTTATTGTTGCATTTTTGTTAATTAATTTTCAAGCTAGTTTACAAGTCAGCTGTGGCTCAGTGGGTAGATCTCTCGCCTCTGAGTCAGAAGGTCGTGGGTTCAAGCCCCACTCCAGAGACTTGAGCGCAAAATCCAGGCTGACACTCCAGTGCAGTGCTGAGAGAGGTGCCGTCATTCAGATGAGACGTTAAACCGAGGCCCCGCATGTGTTGTCAGGTGGGCGTAAAAGATCCCATGGCACTATTTTGAAGAAGAGCAGGGGAGTTCTCCCCGGTGTCCTGGCCAATATTTATCCCTCAACCAACATCACCAAAACAGATTATCTGGTCATTATCACATTGCTGTTTGTGGGAGCTTGCTGTGTGTCAATTGGTTGACTCAGTTCCCACATTACAACAGTGACTACACTTCAAAAAGTATTTCATTGGCTGTAAAGCGCTTTGAGACGTCCGGTGGTCGTGAAAGGCGCTATAGAAATGCAAGTCTTTCACGTCGTACATTTTCCTCTTTTGGCCATATTGCCCCTGCTCTTTGAACTGTCACCCCTATCCCACAACCTTGCCACTTCCTCCTACGCTTTCAAATGCTTCGTAAGAATCCTTCGACCAGGCTATTTCCCCCCCCCTCCCCCCCTGCCCCCAGCTTTGTATCCTTCCTGTTCGTCGGCTAGGGGTTTCCCATCACCTTATGAAGCACTTTGAGATGTCTTTCGATATGGGAGGGTGCAGGTTCTTCTCGATGCCACTAGGCTGGGTGGAGGAAATTAGCCAGGGTTCCCACTCCTGGTCACAATCCAGTCACCCTGCGAGTGTGGAGGTCGTGGATGAGATCTCGTTTGGGCTCAGCTGTGAGGCCTCCTGAAACTGAATAGTTTGCATGTGGCACTCTCCTGGATGAGATACAGGAGCACAACTGGCACCTGTGAAACCGTAAACCCTGGCAAGACACTGACACCTTTGGAAGAAGGGAAGAGTGGCAGAAAAAGGGACATGGGGCGGGGGGGGGGGGGGAAAGAGATCATTTAAAAAAGAAAAAGACGTTTGGTCTTGCTAAAGATTTTCTGATGGAGTGTCGGGAACTCGTGTCTTTGTCAGATTCCAATTGATGTGGAGCGGGCTGTGTTGATTCGTGTTAATGAGCACATTTTGTTTTATGTAGCAAACAGTCTGTGGTTTTGATCTGCTGCGTGCAAATGGCCACTCCTATGTTTGCGACGTCAATGGGTTCAGCTTTGTGAAAAACTCTATGAAATACTATGACGACTGTGCGAAAATCCTAGGGTAAGCATCAGCTGAAAGTATGTTTGAGCGGCACTGTACATCGACAAATGTGTTTTTAAAATGTGGAATTATAACATTTATGTTGAGAAGAGCGATCTGGTTTTACCACCTAGGAGTGGGTGGTTGCAGAGTGGAGGGGAACTGAGTGGGAACTACAGCTCAAGCAGTTTGGGGTCGGGTGGCAGGGAAGACACCAGGTCAGCTACAGGGTCAGACTGGGCAGGGCAGAGTCGAGAAGCTGGATTAAATGTAACGGCTGGAACTGAGCAAGTGGTTGTCCTGGGCTAGGTTTGGCAGAGAGATAGAGTAGGCTGGGACCTGGTCATATGGGAGAAGGTTTTGCTTAAAAGGGAAGAAAACTTACAAATATAAAGCTAAAAATAAATGTAGCAAATAGAAAATGGCTGTCACGTCATATGTTCTTGTGTGAATCATGGTGCCCCGTAATTAGCATGGAACAATATTGGGATCTGGCCCATGGTGTCCTGTAGTTAGCATGGACCAATATTGGGATCTGGCCCATGGTGTCCTGTAGTTAGCATGGACCAATATGAGGATCTAGCCCATGGTGTCCTGTAGTTAGCATGGACCAATATGAGGATCTAGCCCATGGTGTCCTGTAGTTAGCATGGACCAGTATTGGGATCTAGCCCATGGTGTCCCATAGCATGGACCAATATTGGGATCTGGCCCATGATCCCACATAGTTAGCAAGGAGCAGTAAATGACTTTAACGGCTCAGTACAATGTTACACTAATGTACAGTATTACAGACGTAAGATTTTTAATATGCGTAGATCCTGTACATAATATCCCACATAAGGACGTATGACTCTAATTGCTTCCTTCTCAAGAGAACGAGTAGCTCTCCAAATTTAGACCGCTGTAGTCAATCTTTGTGTTCATAATGTCTTGTCCAGCATCTCAGAGGTGTGACGTCCCCTGTCTGCCGCACGGGGAATGCACTGGCTTAATGTCTGGTCATTTCGCCTGAATTCTGGAACTTGGCTTTTTCCTGTAACTATGGATGATAATGTCGAGCTAACAGGCCCTCAATCGGTTTGTGTTGTGTTCCTGAAATAGGACTTTGCACTCAATGGCCCAGAAATTAAAGACAGAGCCTTCCTGCGGGGGTAAGGCTTCCCCGCGATATCTCACTGCGCGCCTGCCTTTTCATTCCGAGCTCACACGAACTTTACTTTCAAGACTGCAGCTGTGCAGTGCTTGCGTATCCCACAGACGCAGTTAATTCGTGCGAGCTGTGGGATCACGTGATTCAGTTAGAGCCAATGGCAGCACACCATCTTTCATTCATAGTTTTCACAGCAATGGCTGTGAAAGCTATGAATCTATACCCCCCCAAAAGAACAGCTAAACCTCAAGTAAATTTAAAAAAAAAAACATCACATTAATAAAATAAGTATAGTTAAATAAATTAACCACTTTAAACAAAAAATTAAATTTTTGAAAAAATTTAAAATCTTTCTAAAAGTTATAAAAATAAACTTACCTTTCTTTAAAGTCTCTAAAAAAGATATACCTGTTGAAAAAAATTCAAAATAATAATTAACTACTTACCTTGTTAAAAGAGGGTCTTACGCCTCCTTTCTTTATGTGCAAAATCTTCCATGCTTACCTGCGCGTTCAAAGCACTAAGTGCACTGCGTGCGCGCAGCCTGTAGCGCGCACGCGGTTCACTTAGGAACCGCCCCCTTTTGAAATCACCAAGTGCCGGTTTTCAGCGCATGCACAGTGCATGCAGAAAACCGGCAATTGGAGACAGAATACGCGAGAGTACACAGTGCGTACTCTCGCGTAGTGAGACTAATTTTTGGGCCCATGTGTCAGTGAGTATTTCACATATAAAAATTCTGGAGACACTGCAAGAGGTACGTCACCTGCAGCTTGAGGCGGTGTCTGATGCCCCATTAATACCGAGCAGTGTTATTAGGAGGATACAAGTAAAGTGTAATAGTGGTGTGTGAAATTTTGTACCATGTTCCCACGAACTGTGAAGAACATCCAGCAGTGTAATTATAGATTTTATCCTTCCAAATGGAGGTCGTGCTGGGAGAATATTTTGAGTTATCCAACACTGGAGTGAAGTACTGGTTGTATACGTCTATCATTGATGGTAGTTATAGTAGCAATTTGAGGTGCTGGACTAAGAGCATCATACAAAAAAACCTGCACCATAGTAAGCCCCATGGCTGGAACTGCTCCCAGTGATGCATGTGCTGTTGCAGGCACTTCTTAGTATAAACAAGCAAGCGCACACGGTCCTGGAGGCACAGCTCCCCACCTCAGGAGGTCTTTCCCATCCTTTCCCTTCCCCGTATTGCCGGCAGCAAGCATTGGAAGTCGAGGCTGCTCAATTGTTCTAGCTGTGGGCAGGCTGAGCTCTCAGACCAGCAACGTGGTGTTCACATTACCGACCTGTGTGGACCGTCACCTGACATTGGGGACACCCCAATGTTGCTGATGGTCCCGTGGAGCTATCTGCCACGTGAACAAAACGAACTTAGCAGCCGCACCGCTGGGCGTGACCCTGCGGTATAAATGGCATCAACCTCTCCAACACAATGGAGCAGCAAAGCAGCTGTGTGATTGCTGGGAGAGGCAGCAGAGAGCACGCGCTTATTAGGGAGGTGGGCACCACTCATTATATCTCCTGCTACCATTAAAAACAAAGCATTTATATGCTACCATTTATTGAAAAAATAAATAAATAGGTATGGCTATTTGAAATAACGGGTAAATTAATTTAAAGTCACTGGGCGTACAAGTTCATGTTTGGTTTCCTCTCTAACGCCCCAGGATTTGAACTACAAACAGAATGAATTCACGTCATTTGAACTTGGAGATTAAGCTAAGCCTTCAACTCACTCTGCTGCCCGATTATGTCTTGTATTGTGAACCAACTTTTTAATTTCATCATTTAGTTTTAGTTTTGAGCTGTGCTGTGTTGATGTGTGATGATGATACTGAAGGATGTGAGAGAGTACTAATGCTTTATGATGTTGATAAAGGGAATATTTAATTTTGAATTTGATGCATAGATGATGAGCAAAACTGGAAATGGGGAAATACATAGCAAGTCCATCAGTGTCTGAAAAGACGGGTTAATGTTTCAGAAGGAGCCCTTGGGTCGGAGCCAACGGTCCCGCTAAGTTATGCGGCCACGCGGCAGTGCAGCAGTCTGGAGGTCCCGCGCAGGCCACTCACTGTCTTTTACATGGAAGAGACTGTGCATACGCGAAAATTTGAATTGGCCGCGCAGCCAGTTAAAGGGACCGCGCACGAAAAAAATAAATTAGAGGGAACATTGGTCGGAACTCAGTTTGCAACTCGAAACCTTAACCTGTCTTCTTTCTTTTCCGATGCTGTTGGGAGCTGTGCATTTCCTACGTTTTCCGCTGTTTTATACGTATTGTTTTAGGATTTATAAACTCGGTGTATGCTGCATCACTGTTTGGAAGCAGTCAGGTTGAGTTGGGTTTGTGTTTCTTTTGCAGTAATATAATTATGCGGGAGCTCGCCCCTCAGCTGCAGATACCGTGGTCCATACCCACAGAAGCTGAAGATATTCCCATTGTTCCAACCACCTCGGGCACTATGTAAGTCAAAGCTGTCAACATCAGCGAATGTTAAGAGAGAGATTTCTGGTCAGAAAGAGTGAGATCACCGGCCTATTTAAACATGTGAAGCTGTGTTTAATTTTCGGAGCAAAACATGTTTGACTAGAACGGTCCCAGGGATGGAGGGACTTCAGTCATGTGGAGAGACTGGAGAAGCTGGGGTTGTTCTCCCGAGAGCAGAGAAAGTTATGTGGAGATTTGATAGAGGTGTTCAAAATCATGAAGGGTTTTGATAGAGTAAATAAGGAGAAACTGTTTCCAGTGGCAGAAGGGTTGGCAACCAAGAGGACACAGATTTAAGATCATTGGCAAAACAACCAGAGGTGACCTGAGGAAACATTTTTTTTTCCGCAGCGAGTTGTTGTGATCTGGAATGTGCTGCCTGAAAGGGCGGTGGAAGCAGATTCAGTAGTAACTTTCAAAAGGGAATTGGATAAATACTTGAAGGGAAAACATGACAGGGCTCTGGGGAAAGAGCAGGGGGGAGTGGGACTAATTGAATAGCTCTACCAAAGAGCCGGCACAGGCATGATGGGCCGAATGACCTCCTTCTGTGCTGTATCATTCTATGATTATATGATGTTACAATACATTTTAATACCTAAAGAAAACCTGGACTGGTTTGATGATCTGTATTGTGTGAAGGTTTTTTAAATATTGCTTTTTTATGTTTTGATTAAAGTAAACCCATTGCGCCATGTGTTTTACAGGATGGAGCTGCGCTGTGTGATTGCAATCATTCGACACGGTGACCGAACTCCCAAACAGAAGATGAAGATGGAAGTCATGCATCCAAAGTTAGTGAAGATCTGCTCCGATTGCAGAGGGTGGGAGGAATGGTTGGAGGAGGAGGAGCGGGAATGGCTGGTCACTCGAGGGCGACTTGGGTCGTCAGCTTATCTCTGCCCAGTCGGTGGACCTCAACACATTCCATTTCTAGCCGTGGCTCAGTGGGTAGCACTCACCCCTCTGAGTCAGAAGTCCCATTCCAGAGACTTGAGTACATAATCCAGGCTGACACGCCCAGTGCAGTACTGAGAGAATGCTGCACTGTCGGAGGTGCCGTCTTGCAGATGAGACGTTAAACTGAGGCCAGTTCTGCCCTCTCAGATGGTCGTAAAAGATCCCACGGCCACGATTTCAAAGAAGAGCAGGGGAGCTCTCCCTGGTGTCCTGGCCAACATTTATCCCTCAACCAACCTCACTAAAACAGATTATCTGGTCATTATCACATTGCTGTTTGTGGAAGCTTGCTGTGTGTATAAATTGGCTGCCAAAATCGGAGATGCGCAAGAGGCCAGAATTGGAGCAGCACCGAGATCTCCGAGGGCTGGAGGAGGTTACATAAGAGTTCTGTGAAAGGCAGTGAAAACACTGCCTCCTGAGCAATGACGAGTGTCAGGAGTGGCTCAGTTGGTAGCACTCTCGTCCCTGAGTCAGAAGGTTGTACATTCAAACCACATTACAGAACTTTGTACAATCTAGCCTGACGATATTGGCATTGTTTAGCTTGCTGCAGATGAGCCACTAAAACCGAAGCCCGTCTGACTCTTCTGCCTGTTAGGATGGATATTAAGATCCCGTGGCACTATGCAAAGATGTGGATGGTTTTCCTGGTTACATTCTTCCCTCAGTCAAGACAACAAAAACAAGTGATCATTTAGGGTATGGTCGTGTAGTGGTTATGATACTGGACTCGTGAGTTCAAACCCACCATGGCAATTGTGAAGTTTAATTCAATAAACCTGGTAGCATCAGAAAAAATGACCATGAATGTTGTAAAACCCCAACTTGTTCACTGATGGCCTTCAGGGAAGGGAGCCTGCCACCCCTACCAGCCTGGCCTTCATGTGACCATAGTCCGCACTACATGGTTGACTTTTAATGCCCTCTACAGTGACCAAGCAACCCACAACAGAGCACATACAGGCCAACTAAGGATACAGCCCTGCCCCAGCACCCCGACAAGTACCGTATACTTGGTAGTCCCCAACTTGTCCCCGACATACCAAGTATACCGTACCCCTGGTGGATATGTTACTGGACTAGTAATCCAGAGGCCTGGACTAATGATCCGGAGACATGAGTTCAAATCTCACCACGGCAGCTGGGGAATTTAAATTAAATTTAAAAAAAAAACTAGTATCAGTAATGGCGACCATGAAACGACCGGATTGTTGTAAAAACCCATCTGGTTCACTAATGTCCTTTTAGGGAAGGAAATCTGCTGTCCTTACCCGGTCTGGCCTATATGTGACTCCAGACCCACAGTGGCTGACTCTTAACTGCCCTCTGAAGTGGCCACTCGGTTGTCTCACCATCAGCTTCTCGAGGGCAGTTCGGGACGGGCAATAAATGCTGCCGACATCCCGTGAATGAATTTTTTTTTAAAAACAAATAAAGATAAAATCTTACTGCTATTAGGGAGGTCTTGATTTGTGCAAAATGATGGCCAAAAATTTGTCTACATAAAAATGATCTGATAAGGCCATGCAAGTTGAATTTCTTTCAACAAATTCAGAATACTATCTACAACAAGGCTGAAATACACAGGAAACTACAATTCCATAATCGCAGAACATCCAATATTGTCAGTATTCACGGGAGATTTGAAATCTGATGAAAAGACACAAAATCATTGAGTCCCTAGGAAGGTTCATAGATCAATACAGATAAATGCCAAGGTGTTTCACATGAGGAAAAAGCACGTACCTAATGGTGGCCAACTACCCAGGGCAGAGGATGTAAGTGATCTGGCGGAGATAAGCAGACACTATCTATTCACTGCCGAGCAGCACAACAAAGCAAGCCGAATGCTGAGCTGTGTTGTTGAGATCAGTGGAGTATAAACCAGAGGCTGCCTTGTTGAATCTGTATAGTGCTCTCGTCAGGTCACACTTGACTATTGTATTCAGTTCTGGTCACCAAAAAAAACCAACTTGCATTTATATAGTGCTTTTACAACAACAACTTGTATTTCTATGTTTTAGAGTAGTAAAACATCACAAGGCGCTACACAGGAGTGTTATAAAATAAAATTTGACACCGAGCCACATAAGGAAATATTAGGACAGCTGACCAAAAGCTTGGTCAAAGAGGAAGATTTTAAGGAGCGTCTTAAAGGAGGAAAGAGAGGTAGGGAGGCAGAGAGGTTTAGGGAGGGAATTCCAGAGCTTGGGGCATTAGATAGCTTAAGGCACGGCCACCAACGGTAGAGCGAAGGAAACCTGGGCTGCACAAGAGACCACTGCACAAGGGAAACACCTGCACGTGCATGAGGTTGTAAGCCTCGCTGTCCTATTCTCAGGCTTGTAGTTCGTTTTCACCCGAGAATTACAAGGGAAATAATTAATGAATCACCCAAAAGCTCTTGTTAAATAATGTTGTTTATTAAAGGAAAAGATGGAGAGAAAAGGGGGGGGGAAAACGCTTATAGATTTAAATGGCAATACAATGCCCTTCTTAGTCTACCTGGCAATATAGTGCCCTTCTTACTCTACTCTTAGCAATAAAGATGCTCTAGCAATACAATGCCCAAGTATGTTCTAAGTAAATGGTCATACAATCACACTGAAGTAGCCAACTCCTGTTGATTGCAGCTCTCTCCTTCCGACGATCAGTCGGGTTCCCTCCTTGTTGTACTTGAACCCATAGCTTGCTGTTAGCTGGGATTAAAGCCTCCATCACAGTCTGAAACCTGGCATAGCTCCCTCCGCTGGGTTAGCAGGTGTTAAATTAAGCAGCTTGATTTTCTATGAAACCATCCCATCAGTTAAGTAGCTTACAGCAAAGTGTGGAGAAATAGCAGATCTCCATAGGAAGAAGGGACATAACAAGGCTTGGAAATGTGTGGTAATCTGTATGGGGCACGGTAGCATAGTGGTTATGTTACTGGACTAGTAATCCATAGGCCTGAACTAATGATCCGGAGACATCAGTTCAAATCTCACCACGGCAGCTGGGGAATTTAAATTCAGTTAATTAAATAAATGTGGAATTAAAAAGCTAGTATCAGTAATGGTGACCATGAAACTACCGGATTGTTGTAAAAACACATCTGGTTCACTAATCTGCCGTCCTTACCCGGTCTGGCCTATATGTGACTCCAGACCCACAGCAATGTGGTTGACTCGTAACTGCCCTCTGAAATGGTGGCTCACCAACTTCTCAAGGGCAATTAGGGATGGGAAATAAATGCTGGCTTTGGCCTGTGAATGAATAAATAAAATATCCAGCTGTGTCTTGATATTGTTGAGCCAGGCAGATTAACTTGCTTTAAACTAGGACTCTCCAGCGTTGAAAATAAACATCTCCAGGGACCCCGTTATAGAGTCGTAGAGAAAGTAAACCAGAAGCAATACTTTCAGCTACACCAGGGCAGCAAAACAAAAGAGCACAAAGTCATGAAGGGCAAGTCTAGGATGGCATTTGGGAAGTATTTCTATATGCAGAGGGTGATCACCAGCTGAAATGGGGTTGGCAGCAAGAGTGGGTGAGACCAGAACATGTAGAAGCAACTGGATGGGGAGATGGTAGGGCCAGCATTCTGGAGGAATAAAGTCAAATGGGCTGAAGCGCTTTCATCCAAACCTATTTTGGTTAAAGGCCTGTGAAATTGTGTGGCTCTTGGGAGAGCAGTGGATATTTATTTGCTCTGTACAGCACAGTTAACATACAGGCCTTTTGTTGTGGACAGTTAAATAAACACATTCTTGTGGCCAAAGTTAATGCTGTAACACCACAATATAGTTTCCCCCCTCAATAGTCACTTAGTCCTTTTGGAAAAAGCAGGTCCAGTGAAACTCTCCAATACTGATTTGCCCTAGTTTATCTGTTTGTAGGTTTATAACCACCTCAAAACAAGTTTTTAATAACTTTCATCAAATTACTTGGGTATAGAGAGGAAATTTGAGGTCTGCTGTAAATTAGGTCACTTCCTTAGGGTTAAATTCGCCAAACCTAACTGAAATATTTACGTGGCTTTAAATTCATGCCTGACCACCTTTGACCTTTATGTAACAAACATTTCTTCTCATTGTAGGTTCTTTGACTTGTTTGAGAAGTATGAAGGCTACAAGACCGGCAAACTCAAGCTGAAGAAACCAAAACAGCTTCAGGTGCGAGTTAATTCTCGAGCACAATGACTTCCAAATGTTCCTTTGTGGGGGGGACCCACTGCAAATACCGACAGGTCCTGGGGACCCACTGCAAATACCGACCGGTCCCGGGGACCCACTGCAAATACCGACCAGGCCCGGGGACCCACTGCAAATACCGACCAGGCCCGGTGACCTACTGTAAATACCGATAGGTCCCGGCGACCCACTGTAAATACCGACAGGTCCCGGGGACCCCCTGTAAATACCGACCGGTCCCGGGGACCCACTGCAAATACCGACCAGGCCCGGGGACCCACTGCAAATACCGACCGGTCCCGGGGACCCACTGCAAATACCGACCGGTCCCGGGGACCCACTGCAAATACCGACCAGGCCCGGGGACCCACTGCAAATACCGACCGGGCCCAGGGACCCCCTGTAAATACCGACCGGTCCCGGGGACCCACTGCAAATACCGACCGGTCCCGGGGACCCACTGTAAATACCGACAGGTCCCGGGGACCCACTGTAAATACCGACCGGGCCCGGGGACCCCCTGTAAATACCGACCGGTCCCGGGGACCCACTGTAAATACCGACCGGTCCCGGGGACCCACTGCAAATACCGACCGGTCCCGGGGACCCACTGCAAATACCGACAGGTCCCGGGGACCCACTGTAAATACCGACCGGTCCCGGGGACCCCCTGTAAATACCGACCGGTCCCGGGGACCCACTGTAAATACCGACCGGTCCTGGGGACCCACTGTAAATACCGACCGGTCCCGGGGACCCACTGCAAATACCGACAGGTCCCGGGGACCCACTGTAAATACCGACAGGTCCCGGGGACCCACTGTAAATACCGACCGGGCCCAGGGACCCCCTGTAAATACCGACCGGTCCCGGGGACCCACTGTAAATACCGACCGGGCCCAGGGACCCCCTGTAAATACCGACCGGTCCCGGGGACCCACTGTAAACACCGACCGGTCCCGGGGACCCACTGTAAACACCGACAGGTCCCGGGGACCCACTGTAAATACCGACAGGTCCTGGGGACCCACTGCAAATACCGACCGGTCCCGGGGACCCACTGCAAATACCGACAGGTCCGAGGGACCCCCCGTCAATGCAGACCGCTCCCGGGGACCCCCCGTCAATGCAGACAGCTCCCGGGGACCCCCCGTCAATGCAGACCGCTCCCGGGGACCCCCCGTCAATGCAGACAGCTCCCGGGGACCCCCCGTCAATGCAGACAGCTCCCGGGGACCCCCCGTCAATGCAGACCGCTCCCGGGGACCCCCCGTCAATGCAGACAGCTCCCAGGGACCCCCCGTCAATGCAGACAGCTCCCGGGGACCCCCCCGTCAATGCAGACAGCTGCCGGGGACCCCCCCGTCAATGCAGACAGCTGCCGGGGACCCCCCCGTCAATGCAGACAGCTGCCGGGGACCCCCCCGTCAATGCAGACAGCTGCCGGGGACCCCCCCGTCAATGCAGACAGCTGCCGGGGACCCCCCCGTCAATGCAGACAGCTGCCGGGGACCCCCCCCGTCAATGCAGACAGCTGCCGGGGACCCCCCCCGTCAATGCAGACAGCTGCCGGGGACCCCCCCGTCAATGCAGACAGCTGCCGGGGACCCCCCCGTCAATGCAGACAGCTGCCGGGGACCCCCCCGTCAATGCAGACAGCTGCCGGGGACCCCCCCGTCAATGCAGACAGCTGCCGGGGACCCCCCCGTCAATGCAGACAGCTGCCGGGGACCCCCCCGTCAATGCAGACAGCTGCCGGGGACCCCCCCGTCAATGCAGACAGCTGCCGGGGACCCCCCCGTCAATGCAGACAGCTGCCGGGGACCCCCCCGTCAATGCAGACAGCTGCCGGGGACCCCCCCGTCAATGCAGACAGCTGCCGGGGACCCCCCCGTCAATGCAGACAGCTGCCGGGGACCCCCCCGTCAATGCAGACAGCTGCCGGGGACCCCCCCGTCAATGCAGACAGCTGCCGGGGACCCCCCCGTCAATGCAGACAGCTGCCGGGGACCCCCCCGTCAATGCAGACAGCTGCCGGGGACCCCCCCGTCAATGCAGACAGCTGCCGGGGACCCCCCCGTCAATGCAGACAGCTGCCGGGGACCCCCCCGTCAATGCAGACAGCTGCCGGGGACCCCCCCGTCAATGCAGACAGCTGCCGGGGACCCCCCCGTCAATGCAGACAGCTGCCGGGGACCCCCCCGTCAATGCAGACAGCTGCCGGGGACCCCCCCGTCAATGCAGACAGCTGCCGGGGACCCCCCCGTCAATGCAGACAGCTGCCGGGGACCCCCCCGTCAATGCAGACAGCTGCCGGGGACCCCCCCGTCAATGCAGACAGCTGCCGGGGACCCCCCCGTCAATGCAGACAGCTGCCGGGGACCCCCCCGTCAATGCAGACAGCTGCCGGGGACCCCCCCGTCAATGCAGACAGCTGCCGGGGACCCCCCCGTCAATGCAGACAGCTGCCGGGGACCCCCCCCGTCAATGCAGACAGCTGCCGGGGACCCCCCCGTCAATGCAGACAGCTGCCGGGGACCCCCCCGTCAATGCAGACAGCTGCCGGGGACCCCCCCGTCAATGCAGACAGCTGCCGGGGACCCCCCCGTCAATGCAGACAGCTGCCGGGGACCCCCCCGTCAATGCAGACAGCTGCCGGGGACCCCCCCGTCAATGCAGACAGCTGCCGGGGACCCCCCCGTCAATGCAGACAGCTGCCGGGGACCCCCCCGTCAATGCAGACAGCTGCCGGGGACCCCCCCGTCAATGCAGACAGCTGCCGGGGACCCCCCCGTCAATGCAGACAGCTGCCGGGGACCCCCCCGTCAATGCAGACAGCTGCCGGGGACCCCCCCGTCAATGCAGACAGCTGCCGGGGACCCCCCCGTCAATGCAGACAGCTGCCGGGGACCCCCCCGTCAATGCAGACAGCTGCCGGGGACCCCCCCGTCAATGCAGACAGCTGCCGGGGACCCCCCCGTCAATGCAGACAGCTGCCGGGGACCCCCCCGTCAATGCAGACAGCTGCCGGGGACCCCCCCGTCAATGCAGACAGCTGCCGGGGACCCCCCCGTCAATGCAGACAGCTGCCGGGGACCCCCCCGTCAATGCAGACAGCTGCCGGGGACCCCCCCGTCAATGCAGACAGCTGCCGGGGACCCCCCCGTCAATGCAGACAGCTGCCGGGGACCCCCCCGTCAATGCAGACAGCTGCCGGGGACCCCCCCGTCAATGCAGACAGCTGCCGGGGACCCCCCCGTCAATGCAGACAGCTGCCGGGGACCCCCCCCGTCAATGCAGACAGCTGCCGGGGACCCCCCCGTCAATGCAGACAGCTGCCGGGGACCCCCCCGTCAATGCAGACAGCTGCCGGGGACCCCCCCGTCAATGCAGACAGCTGCCGGGGACCCCCCCGTCAATGCAGACAGCTGCCGGGGACCCCCCCGTCAATGCAGACAGCTGCCGGGGACCCCCCCGTCAATGCAGACAGCTGCCGGGGACCCCCCCGTCAATGCAGACAGCTGCCGGGGACCCCCCCGTCAATGCAGACAGCTGCCGGGGACCCCCCGTCAATGCCGACAGCTCCCGGGGACCCCTTGGTCTAACTGCTAAACAATGGTTTCAGCTATGGGGAGCGGGGAGTGCAGTACAGAATTCAGCAGACAGTGCGCTCACACAGTTTATGCTTAGCCCCGATGCACTGAAATCTGCTGACCCCTTTTTGGGTCCGAGGGCCCCCATTTGAAAACCTTTGGTGGGGCAGAGCCCGGAATCGCGACACAGGCTCGAGTTCATCCTTCCATTGACAGTCGGTATAATATATTCCTGATCTTGCTGCTTAGATGCCACCTCCATCCTTTGGGTCTCCCTCTGCCGTGCATCTCAATGGGCTGTCCCTCCTTGGCAGGGCGCATGGATTCTTTGCTTCCTTTTAAATTGCTTCCCAATATTGAAAGAACAGGACGTTGTGTTTCTGATAATACTTTGTTAGGCTTTGGTTTGCAAACGGGTTCCCTGGTGGAGTGTCCGTTTACCCGATTGCACCTTCTCTCCCTGTCAGTGTCAGCCGTGGCTCTGTGGGTAGCACACTCGCCTCTGAGTTAGAAGGTTCTGGGTTCAAGTCCCCACTCCAGGTACTTGAGCACATAAAGCTAGGCTGAGACTCCCAGTGCAGTGCTGAGGGAGTGCTGCACTGTCAGAGGTGCCGTCTTTCGGATGAGACATTAAACCAGTGGATGTAAAAGATCCCATGGCACTATTTCGAAGAATAGCCAGGGGAGTTCTCCCCGGTGTCCTGGCCAATATTTATCCCTCAATCAACATAACAAAAACAGTTTATCTGGTCATTATCACATTGCTGTTTGTGGAACCTTGCTGTGTGCAGATTGGCTGCTGCGTTTCCCACATTACAACAGTGTCTCCACTTCAAATAGTACTTCATTGGCTGTAAAGCGCTTTGAGACGTTCGGTGGTCATGAAAGGCGCTATAGAAACGCAAGTCTTTCTTTCTGTCATATGAACTGAGTTAGCATGTGATCTATAGCATGATGCGGAGATGCCGGTGTTGGACTGGGGTGGACAAAATTGAGAGGTCGCACAACACCAGGTTATAGTCCAACAGTTTTATTTGAAATCACAAGCTTTCGGAGCTATCGCTCCTTCCTCAGGTGAAGTAAACTTTACTTCACCTGAGGAAGGAGCGATAGCTCCGAAAGCTTGTGATTTCAAATAAAACTGTTGGACTATAACCTGGTGTTGTGCGACCTCTCAATCTATAGCATGGCCATAGTCACATGGCTGCACGTTGCGGAGGTAGCGGTTTATATTTGCCACCAGTGGCAATGCTGCCTCCAGAGGAGACCGTAAACACCCGTTCCCATGGCGGCAGCACGAGAGACGGTGCCGGGAGTCGTACTGTGCGCTGCCCTGTGGTGCTGCCTTAGCTTCTTCCCGTGTTCTCCTATCTGATTGTCGTTGTCGGCTCTTGGTTCCTACAGGAAGTCCTAGACATTAGCCGTGAGCTGCTAGCTGAACTGGGGCAGCATAATGACTGTGAAATAGAGGAGAAGAAATCCAAGCTGGAGCAGCTGAAGACTGTGCTGGAAATGTAAGTGCTCCAAGGGTCAGTGTCTTTTTTTTTAATGCTGGTAGCTCTTGAGGTTACTCTTGGATAGTTTTGGGCTGGAACGAGGTTTCTGATGTTTACTGGGATCCCATGAAGACGCTTGCCTCCTTCAGCTACCACCCAAACCCCTCCGGTTGCTACCGTTGGAGTTGGTGGCCCAGTGTTTACCCGTCACTGCTCTGCCCTATCTTGCTCTTTCACAGGCTGACTGACTGACCTACTGTGCATTTCCAGCAGTGTCTGTTTTTTAATTTGAGTTCCGTCATTCATGAGTTTTCTTTTTTTTTTATTTCTTCATTTCAATGTATGTTTTTTTTTATAGGTATGGTCATTTCTCTGGAATAAACAGGAAGGTACAGATGACATATTTGCCTCACGGACAACCCAAAACGTCCAGTGAAGAAGAAGGTATGGAGTTAACAGTTAGATACGTCCACCTGAGAGGGCAGACTTGGTTTACCATTTCATCTGAAAAACGGCACCTCCAACAATGCAGCACTCCCTCAGTACTGCACTGGGAGTGTCAGCCTGGATTATGTGCTCGAGTCTCTGGAGTGGGACTTGAATCTATGACCTTTTAACTCGGTAACTGGCCAACAATATCTGACTCAAGGGGCCGTTCTTCAAGCGTGAGCCCAGAAAATGAGCAGCAGCAAACTCTTCAACCCTGGGGAAGATAGCGTAGCCAAGCCGGCCCTATTCGTGATCAAAATCTATGTCCGCACACCTCCCAGCAGTGTGGGTCACCAGATAGTGATCTGGAGCAAGAACTCGGAATGATTTCCCCCCCCCCCCCCCCCTCCAGCCCACGAATGCTGAGGCCAATTGCAGCACTCTAACTCGTTTAGTTAACTGTTCCTCTAACTGGTTTAGTTAACACCACACAGGCCAGAGATCAAACCAACGATCTTCTGGTTTGTATGGCTCGTTTATACGCTGCCTTTACCAACTGAGTCACTGGGGGTGAAAACTTATTATCTGCCACTGATTACAGCAAATGTTGTAATGTACTAAAAATAAATACTGTTGAGAGTGGAAGTGCTGGCTTGATGCCCGTGACTTGGTTGTTTTCCAGATTCAAGGAGGGAAGATCCGTCGCTTCTTCTGGTGTTGAAATGGGGAGGGGAGCTGACTCCAGCAGGCAGGGTACAAGCAGAGGAGCTTGGACGAGCATTCAGATGCATGTACCCTGGAGGCCAAGGTAGGTGCATTTTAGTGCAGCAGTAGATTTGGAAAGTGCAGGATAAAGTGCGTCACGCCGTTTACTAAATTTGCCGGAGGATTTTCTAATGTTGAAGTGTTGACTCTTTTTGCTGTGATTCTGACTGAAGCTAGCAGCTTTCAAACTGGGATTCCTGGGTCCCATGAAGTCAGAACATGGAATCTCTTTCCCCCTGGCTGGAGAGTCTAAAACTAGGGGTCACAGTCTCAGAATAAGGGGTCGGCCATTTAGTACTGAGAGGAGGAGAGATTTCTTCACTCAGAGGGTTGTGAATCTTTGGAATTCTCTACCCCAGAGGGCTGTGCATGCTGAGTCGTTGAGTATATTCAAGGCTGAGATCAATAGATTTTTGGACTCTAAGGGAATCATGGGATATAGAGATCGGGTGGGAAAGTGGAGTTGAGGTCGAGGATCAGCCATGATCTTATTGAATGGTGGAGCAGGCTCGAGGGGCTGTATGGCCCACTCCTGCTCCTAATTCTTATGTATTGTGCCTGTATTTCCAACAGGTTGACATTTCAAACATGATATTTCTGTTAATGGTAATAATACTGACTACCTTTGGATCACGACCCACATGCTTTGGAAGCCTTCGGATGAGGGATCCGCAGTAGGGTTTGACTATTTACAGGGTGTCCCTCGCACAAAGTTTGAAAACCACTGACTGAAACCTTCTGCTGATGGTAAATCGGGCACATTGGTGACGCTCCCTGCATAGCTTTGGCACCACAGGAGAGTGACGCATTTCACTCTCCCAGAATACAGTTATACACAAAGCTCTGGGACACGATCAAAATTCCCCAGTTACTGACACAGCTGGAAATGCAGTAGCATCTGTAACATTACTGGCACTCCACAGGATTAGTCTCCAGAGTTCTCTGTTTTGCTGGATGCTGTAGCTGGGTCGGAGTGAATGTGGCTGACTGTGTGACTTCTTTTATTCCAAGTTGGAACCAGTGATCTTCACAGACCTAATTTTAAAATTTTCAGCTCTTGATGTTGTCACAAAACTAGGGAGTCTTGCTACAATTGTACAGGGCATTGGTGAGACCACACCTGGAGTACTGTGCACAGTTTTGGTCTCCTTATCTAAGGAAGGCTATACTTGCCTTGGAGGCGGTGCAACGAAGGTTCACTGGATTCATTCCTGGGATGAGAGGACTGTCCTATGATGAGAGATTGTGTAGAATGGGCCTATACTCTCTGGAGTTTAGAAGAATGAGAGGTGATCTCATTGAAACATACAAGATTCTGAAGGGGATTGACAGGGTAAATGCTGAGAGGTTGTTTCCCCTGGCTGGAGTGTCTGGAACTAGGGGGCATAGTCTCAGGATAAGGGGTCGGCCATTTAAGACTGAGATTAGGAGGAATTTCTTCATTCAGAGGGTTGTGAATCTTTGGAATTCTCTGCCCCAGAGGGCTGTGGATGCTGAGTCTTTGAGTATATTCAAGGCTGAGATCGATAGATTTTTGGACTCTAGGGGAATCAAGGGATATGGAGATCGGGCGGGAAAGTGGAGTTGAGGTCGATGATCAGCCATAATCTTATTGAATGGCGGAGCAGGCTCGAGGGGCCGTGTGGCCTACTCCTCTTATTTCTTATGTTCTTAAACTGTTTCCGCAGGGGCTGTATTTAATTTTAAAGTGCACGGTTAATGTAAGGCGAACCTGACTCCTGTTCCCAGTGTTAGTGGGGGCCAGGAGCTGCTACAGTTCCAATCCCTGGGCTACGCCGCAATCTACTACACCATAATTGTTCACTGTGGGAAACATATTTAAGTGTGAAAGCAAGATGCGCTGCAATTGGCCTTGATGCCCCTGGGCAAGGGAGGAAATAAATCTACTCGGGTTCTTGCCCCTGGATGCTATTCAGTAACCTCTGCTGGAATGATGCGCTGGGTGTTATAACAGGGCTCAGCTGTGTTGCCTCTACAGTTGAATAGCTTGCATAACGAACGGCTGCTTGGGTGAGATAGTGGACAGCAACCGCAGCCATGGAATTGTACCCTAACAGGAGTAGTTACCTTCAGGAGAGAGGGGGGGAAGTGATGGGGTGGGGTGGTAAATCAGTCCAGCTTTTGGATTGTTCCTCTGCTAGTGACTAATAATCAGACACAATGTATGGTTCCTTAACTTGTAGGTTACGACGAAAATGACTTGAGTTTAGATTGGGTCTTGTACTTGAGTAATTGGTTTAGCGGGAATGGAAATAGTGTGGGGTATTACTGCATAATTAAACAGCACTTCAGAATATAGCCGGAGTATAAATGGAACTTGCTTCACTGCAACCAGCAAATATCTCCAGCAGTGGCATGTCCTCCTATCCCTGAACAGTCACCTTGGGCATGCCCAACGCTTCACCCTCTGCCCCTTCTCTTTCTCACCTACATGCTGCCCCTGGGTGGCATCATCCAACGGCATGGGGTAAGCTATCTTATGTATGCTGAAGGCACGCAACTCTACATCTCTGCCAACGTCTCTGGTTCCATGACTATTGCTGAGTCTCCGGCTGCTTGTCCAACATGTATGAACAAGAGCTTTCACCAATTTAAGACTGCATGGTTGAAGCTATCCTAGTTGGCTTCTGGTAAAACTCCACATCTAGTCCCTGACTCCATCCCCTTCCCTGCCTACTCGCTCGGGTTGAACTCAACAATGCGTAACCTTGATGTCCTGTTTGACCAAGCTGAACTTCAACCCCATATTCTAGCCACCACCAAGACCATCTATTCCACCTCTGGCAGTACCTCATTTCACTACCACTGAAATCCTTATTCACGCCTTTGTCACCTCCTGGCTCGACTACTCCAACGCTCTCCTCACCAACCTCCAAAGCTCCACCCATCCTAAACTATAACTCATCCGTGACTTGCCCACGCACATCCGAACACGCACCGTGTCCCACTCCCCTGCTGTCTCTATCCTCGGCAACTTCTTTTGGCTTCCAGTGCACAACGCATTGAATTCAAAATCCTTGTTCTCATCTACAAGTCCCTCCATGGTCGAGTGTCCCTCCGTGGTCTGTCTTTCCCCACCTACCTCTGCAGCCTCCTCAATCTGTACCTCCCAATGTGCCGCTTCCAGTTCGGGCCTCATTTTGTATCTCCCCTCTCTTTCAATCGCAGAGCCTTCAACCATCTTGGCCCTGTACTCACTCGGCCCCTCTGCCTTGTTACATCTCTCCTATCCTTTAAAAGCCTCGCCAAGACCTACCTCGTTGGACGTGCTTTCTGTCGCTTTCCCTAACTCTTTGACCACTATTCTGTGTCTGGTTTCACCTCTGTGAATTACTTTGGGACAATGTGTTAAAGGTGCTGTATGTACTCGAGTTATTGTTGATTCAGAATCTCTTTAGCTTGGGCATAATAATTTATTTGTCTTTCCCTCCTACTTTTACATGAATATAGATGATAGCAGCACAGGTTTGAGCTGTGAATCTCCTATTGACTGTGGTAAGGGATTGATTGACTGTCACCTGTCTGAGTGTGTGACGAATTAACCCTGTTTTCATCCCTCTCGCATGTCCAGCCCTGGGACTGATTTAATCCGTACACCATTCTAACAATTGGTTACAGCAGACATGCAACAAACTAATTGTCACAGAGTGATTCGCAAAAGGAGTGAGCCTTCTATTGTTCTAACAGTAACAATGATCTGGAATCAGTAATATACTTACCCAGACTGTACTACAAGTTCCCAAATCCTGTTCACTTTGATTTGGTAACGTGTCCATCGCACATGGTACTGCTGTCACCACCGGCACACAACAATCCGGAGAAACATCGGAACAGGATGTGTTTTATTAACTTGTATTGAATCCACTAAGTACCTCCCCTTGACTTAACTTTAGGTTCCCTTGTACTGATGTTATTTTGTCCTCTTCCTCCACAGATACAAACTCCTTCTTTAACAAGTCTCGCCTGCATCTGTCTTTACTGGGTCTACTTTCCCCCTTACAACTCTCTTTCTCTTAATATATTTATAAAAGCTTTTGCTGTTAGCTTTGATATCTCTTGCAAGTTTTTTCATATTCCTGTTTTGCATCTCTTATTATTTTCTCTGTATCCCTTTGTTGCTTTTTATAGTTCCCCCAGTCCGCTGGATTTCCACTTTTCCTTGTAATTGTGTAAGCCTTTTCTTTTAGCTTGACGCTGTCTCTTACCTCATTTGTTGACTATGGTTGCTTAACTACACAAGTGGAGCTTTTGCCTTTTAAGTGTATGTACTGGTCTTGTATCGTACCAAATACTTCCCACTGTTTGTCTGTAGGTTTACTCAATTACAGTTCAGCCCCCCTTGGACTTTGTGGTGTTAAAGAGATGCTGCTGCACCTTAATAGAATAGTACACTCTGCATTACATGGTTCAACACTTCTGTCCTTCTAAAACAGTGCATTACCTTGAGGAACCCAACCAGAGATCCATCAGTAAAGAATTAAGCTGGAAACATTATTTCACAAAACCAATATTTTAACAACTATTCTTCCACTTCAAAAGTGTATGATGTTGAGCTGCAGACACTGTACTAAATGGTCCTGGACTTTGACAGAGACTGATGGCTGTGACAGTCTGCACTAAAATAAAGTGTCGTACTGGAGGAAATTGTTGTCGGCAGCAGCCAGTGCTGTCCCTGTCTCTGAAAAGGTTTGGTACTGACCAGCACAGTCCAAAGCCAGTACCTCCCTGTCTGCCCAGACTGCACTGTGTCAGAGCAAGATTCCCCTGGCAGCTAAACGCTCAGGACTGTTTTTAGGATCTGGAGATTGCCCCAAGTTTAGCCTGGGAACCTTTCTAATGCTGTTCAAATTGGGTTCACTTCCCAACTCTTCTCCCCTAGAGACTGGCAGCACCCAAGGAAGTGGCTCCTCTGCTCCCACGGAAGTGTGCTATTATTTCCTCTCCCCCTCTTCTCATTGACTGATTCTCTCTAATTCCACTGCAATAGCAGATGAAGAATAGGAGCCTTCTCTGGCCCTGGTTTATGGTCCGAGCAGCTGCCTCAGTGGTGACACTCTGGTGGTTGGTAGGAGTTGTCGCAATTCTTGTTATCGCAGCTTTGATGATGCAGGCGGAAGAGCTCATGTTTGTCTCTTACAAAAAGGTCTCTTACAAACCCCGGGGGAGCAATAAAAAGGAGAGGGAGGATATAATAAGATAATGGATGGCAGTTTATATCAATGAATGAACTGAGTTTTACAGTTCAGTGAGCAATGGTTTATGTGAGCTGGGTTGATAGCAGCCTATAGTAAGGAACTAACCTGTATCACATGAAAACCTAATGCGGTCATCATAGGGTATTCCTTGGTATTAAGTGGTAATATCGGGATAGCTCACCCCCTATCTAATAAACTCATCCCTATCCAGTTCTTAGATTTTAAATATCCAGTTAGTAACCAAAATACCATATATTCCCTGGCATTAAAACAATAGCCCAATAGAAACTAGGAGACAGTGGCAAGGAAAGACCAGAGGAACTTTCTATCTTTTTTTCTCTATATATGTTGGCCTTGGAGGGGGTGCAGTGCAGATCACCGGGCCAGACAGGTTAAATTACGAGGACAGGTTGCATAGACTAGGCTTGTATTCCCTTGTGTATAGACGATTAAGGGGTGATCTAATTGAGGTGTTTTAAGATGATTGAAGGAGGTGATGGGTTAGATAGAGAGAAACTATTTCCTCTGGTGGGCAAGGGGTCATCACCTTAAAATGAGAGTTTGGCTGTTCAGGGGATGATGTCAAGAAGCACTTCTTCACACAAAGGGTAGTGGAACTCTGGAACTCCCAAAAGCTGTTGAGACTAGGGGGTGGGGGGGGGGGGGGGGTCAATGAAAATTTCAAAACTGAGATCGGTAGGTTTTTGTTGGTCAAGGTTACAGAACCAAGGCGGGCAAATGGAGTTAAGCTGCAGATCAACCATGATCAAATTGAATGGCGGACCAGGCTCGAGGGGATTAATGGGCCTACTCCAATTCCTATGTTCGATGGGGTGATTTAAACACCGAGTGAAGTGGTCTCTCGTGTTTCCTTTTTCCCCCCCAGGGGATTATGCTGGCTTTCCTGGTTGTGGCCTACTTCGTCTACACAGCACCTACAGGCATGACCTGAAGATCTACGCGTCTGATGAAGGCAGAGTGCAGATGACTGCAGCAGCCTTTGCCAAGGTACGTGAGAGAAAGGTTGTCTTTGTGCGCCTGCCAGTCACCCAAGTTGCAGTCATTTTCATTAAAAGGTGAGCAATCGAGACCAAGCTTTCTAATGGAGGGTATCAGACTGGTGCAGTGAGGGTTGCAGCTCTGAGCTTAATCCTGACAAAGGAGTGCTTGATGCCAACATTGAGTATATGAAATGGAGAAGTGTTACATTTCCTAGTACCGACATTCCTAATACCTAACCCATCCTCTGTCTGTGCGTTGTTGCAGGGGCTCCTAGCACTAGAGGGGGAGCTGACTCCAATTCTTGTGCAGATGGTGAAAAGTGCCAACATGAATGGTCTTCTGGACAGCAACTCCCTCAGTAGCTGTCAGCACCGCGTCAAAGCAAGGCTTCACGAGATCATGCAGAAGGATCAGGCATTCACCGAGGAGGACTACACCAAGGTAACTGAGTACACGTGGACTGTGTGCCCGGACCCACTGTGGCTCAGGAAAGCATAGGGGGCGAGTCAGCGCACCTACAAGTCGATGGCATCTTCTAATTGTAAGAACTCCGCTATAGGAAAGCCAAAACTGCTGGCATCAGAGATAGTCGTGCACATGCTTGTTGGCACCACACGGCTGTGCTTTAGGATGCTGTGAGCTTGTTTCCTGTACTTTTTCTAATTACGTCTTTCTTACATACACTTCCACCTCCCTACACCCTCAAATCTCATCACACTGCCTCATACTCTAACATTCTTTCCTGGGACTTCAATAATGTGGAACTCCTCTCGTCCGTTCTTCCCAATCTTTGCGTCATCTCATTACAACCTCTTGACTTACCTTCGCTCCTCTCTCCTACCGTTATCAGGCTTGATAGCATCCTGCATTACCAGCCTTTGCCAGGTTTCTCTATAAAGACAAAGGCTGGTAGGGAAATGTGGGTGGAAGTGAATCACAGTAACACTACCTTCCAGTTGTTGCTGGGAATAAAAGTGACAGGAATGACATAATCAAAGGGTTTAATGTTCAAAGTTTGGAGCACTGTCTGTCTGTCTGAGTCTTTATATAAATGGGCAGATCTCCTGTGGCATTGGTCATGTTACGTGAAATGACGCACTGTTTTATAAGGACAGGAGTATTAAAATGCACAACGTTCTGTTGCTGAGGTAGAGTTGTATCTCTCTAAGGCCATACAGTCTAATTGTTGTTAAGTAAACAAAGCCTCCTGTCAGTCAGAGGTGAATTGTTTGGCGAGGGAGCTGTGCCGATTTGGAAATCCAAGTTTCGGACAATAGGGCAGAAACTTGCGGCACTAAATGTGACTTTCTTTGTCTTTTATTAATAGTGTTTGCATCTGGTCTATTTTCATCCTTTGTTTGCAGCTGGCTCCCACTGGCAGTGCTTCTCTGATTAACTCCATGAAGTTAATTCAAAACCCTGTCAATACCTGTGATCGAGTTTATTCCTTGGTCCAGAGTCTGACCTCCCAGATTAAGAAGAGGTTAGAAGACCCCAAATCAGCAGGTAAATGTATTTTTACTTTATTTTTGCTAGCGGAAAGTTAAAAGAGAAGAAAGACTTGCATTTCTCCAGCACCTTTCACGACCACCGGACATCCCAAAGCGCTTTACAGCCAATGAAGTACTTTTTGAAGTGTAGTCACTGTTGTAATGTAGGAAACATGGCAGCCAATTTGCGCACAGCAAGCTCCCACAAATAGCAATGAGATAATGACCGGATAATCTGTTTTTATTATGTTGATTGAGGGAAAAATATTGGCCAGAACACTGAGGATAACTCCCCTGCTCCTCTTCGAAATTGTGCCATGGGATCTTTTACATCCACCTGAGAGGGCAGACGGGGCCTCGGTTTAACGTCTCATCCGAAAGACGGCACTTCCGACAGTGCAGCACTCCCTCAGCACTGCACTGGGAGTGTCAGCCTAGTTTTTTGTGTTCGAGTCCCTGGAGTGGGACTTGAACCCACAACCTTCTGACTCAGAGGCGAGAGAGAGTGCTACCCACTGAGCCACGGCTGACACAATTGTGGAAATGAAGGACGATAAACAGGCTCAGGAAGAATTCCAGTTGAAACATGTTGTTTCTTTTGAAATAAAACCAGAAAATGCTGGAAATACTCTGGCAGGTCAGGCAGCATCTGTGGTGATCGACATGAAACGTTAACTCTGTTTCTCTCTCCACCTGTGTATTTCCAAAATTTTCTGTTTTTATTTCCGATTCCCACCATTTGCAGTTGTATTTTTATTTCTTATTTGCACTGATTATATTATCAGAGCTTGGAGGCATTTCTGCACCTGATGCGAGGGAGCCAGATTAACATCAGCAGAGATACTGTCATTAAGCTTGAGGTGCTCCATATAATTAGCCTCACTCGCACTGTCTGGTTCACTAATTCCTTCAGCCACTCAACAGCGCTCTCAGAACTGTTCAAACAAAATTAGACATTCTATTTTAAATTGATCAATTATGTTCTGATGAATGTGCTTGTTCAGTGAGAGTAGGGTTACCATAGTACAAGGGTACCACGATACTGTAAAACACGAGTACTTGCACAGCCTGTGAATAATGCACCCAAATACATTTCATGCAATCACTCCTTGTGGGTTCACCTTCCAACCCCCTGAATCTCCCTCTCTCCATTTGCCAGTGCAGTCACTCCTTGATGTTAGTTAACTCGTGCTCTGCTTAGAGGCAGTTTAAAGGGCTCCTGTTTGACATCAAAGTTCAAAAGGTTTAAACAGTGCTGATGAGTGGAATTTCGAACACCGAATTCCTCCATGGTCGCGCAGCTGGAGAGAGAAACAGCATCCAAACTCAGGTGGGCATAGAGCGGCACAGAATCAGGACTCGAGCAGGTGTAGAGAGGGACAGAATCAGGACTCGAGCAGGTGCAGAGAGGGACAGAATCAGGACTCGAGCAGGTGCAGAGAGACACAGAATCAGGACTCGAGCAGGTGCAGAGAGACACAGAATCAGGACTCGAGCAGGTGCAGAGAGACACAGAATCAGGACTCGAGCAGGTGCAGAGAGACACAGAATCAGGACTCGAGCAGGTGCAGAGAGAAACAGAATCAGGACTCGAGCAGGTGCAGAGAGGCACAGAATCAGGACTCGAGCAGGTGCAGAGAGACACAGAATCAGGACTCGAGCAGGTGCAGAGAGGGACAGAATCAGGACTCGAGCAGGTGGAGAGAGGGAGAGAATCAGGACTCGAGCAGGTGTAGAGAGGGACAGAATCAGGACTCGAGCAGGTGCAGAGAGGGACAGAATCAGGACTCGAGCAGGTGCAGAGAGGGACAGAATCAGGACTCGAGCAGGTGTAGTGAGGGACAGAATCAGGACTTGAGCAGGTGCAGAGAGGGACAGAATCAGGACTCGAGCAGGTGCAGAGAGACACAGAATCAGGACTCGCGCAGGTGTAGAGAGACACAGAATCAGGACTCGCGCAGGTGCAGAGAGACACAGAATCAGGACTCGAGCAGCTGCAGAGAGGGACAGAATCAGGACTCGAGCAGGTGCAGAGAGGGACAGAATCAGGACTCGAGCAGGTGCAGAGAGACACAGAATCAGGACTCGAGCAGGTGCAGAGAGGGACAGAATCAGGACTCGAGCAGGTGCAGAGAGGGACAGAATCAGGACTCGAGCAGGTGCAGAGAGGGACAGAATCAGGACTCGAGCAGGTGCAGAGAGGGACAGAATCAGGACTCGAGCAGGTGCAGAGAGGGACAGAATCAGGACTCGAGCAGGTGCAGAGAGGGACAGAATCAGGACTCGAGCAGGTGCAGAGAGGGACAGAATCAGGACTCGAGCAGGTGCAGAGAGGGACAGAATCAGGACTCGGGCAGGTGCAGAGAGACACAGAATCAGGACTCGAGCAGGTGCAGAGAGGGACAGAATCAGGACTCGAGCAGGTGTAGAGAGACACAGAATCAGGACTCGAGCAGGTGTAGAGAGACACAGAATCAGGACTCGAGCAGGTGCAGAGAGGGACAGAATCAGGACTCGAGCAGGTGTAGAGAGGGACAGAATCAGGACTCGAGCAGGTGTAGAGAGGGACAGAATCAGGACTCGAGCAGGTGCAGAGAGGGACAGAATCAGGATTCGAGCAGGTGTAGAAAGACACAGAATCAGGACTCGCGCAGGTGCAGAGAGACACAGAATCAGGACTCGAGCAGGTGTAGAGAGGGACAGAATCAGGACTCGAGCAGGTGCAGAGAGGGACAGAATCAGGACTCGAGCAGGTGCAGAGAGACACAGAATCAGGACTTGAGCAGGTGCAGAGAGGGACAGAATCAGGACTCGAGCAGGTGCCGAGAGGGACAGAATCAGGACTCGAGCAGGTGCAGAGAGGGACAGAATCAGGACTCGAGCAGGTGCAGAGAGACACAGAATCAGGACTCGAGCAGCTGCAGAGAGGGACAGAATCAGGACTCGAGCAGGTCATGAGAGACACAGAATCAGGACTCGAGCAGGTGCAGAGAGGGACAGAATCAGGACTCGAGCAGGTGCAGAGAGGGACAGAATCAGGACTCGAGCAGGTGCAGAGAGGGACAGAATCAGGACTCGAGCAGGTGCCGAGAGGGACAGAATCAGGACTCGAGCAGGTGCAGAGAGGGACAGAATCAGGACTCGAGCAGGTGCAGAGAGACACAGAATCAGGACTCGAGCAGCTGCAGAGAGGGACAGAATCAGGACTCGAGCAGGTCATGAGAGACACAGAATCAGGACTCGAGCAGGTGCAGAGAGGGACAGAATCAGGACTCGAGCAGGTGCAGAGAGGGACAGAATCAGGACTCGAGCAGGTGCAGAGAGGGACAGAATCGGGACTCGAGCAGGTGTAGAGAGGGACAGAATCAGGACTCGAGCAGGTGCAGAGAGACACAGAATCAGGACTCGAGCAGGTGCAGAGAGGGACAGAATCAGGACTCGAGCAGGTGTGGAGAGGGACAGAATCAGGACTCGCGCAGGTGCGGAGAGGGACAGAATCAGGATTCGAGCAGGTGCAGAGAGGGACAGAATCAGGACTCGAGCAGGTGTAGAGAGACACAGAACCAGGACTCAAGCAGGTGTAGAGAGACACAGAATCAGGACTCGCGCAGGTGCAGAGAGACACAGAATCAGGACTCGAGCAGGTGTAGAGAGGGACAGAATCAGGACTCGAGCAGGTGCAGAGAGGGACAGAATAAGGACTCGAGCAGGTGCAGAGAGACACAGAATCAGGACTCGAGCAGGTGCAGAGAGGGACAGAATCAGGACTCGAGCAGGTGTAGAGAGACACAGAATCAGGAATCGAGCAGGTGCAGAGAGGGACAGAATCAGGACTCGAGCAGGTGCAGAGAGACACAGAATCAGGGCTCGAGCAGGTGCAGAGAGGGACAGAATCAGGACTCGAGCAGGTGCAGAGAGGGACAGAATCAGGGCTCGAGCAGGTGCAGAGAAACACAAAATCAGGGCTCGAGCAGGTGCAGAGAGGGACAGAATCAGGACTCGAGCAGGTGTAGAGAGGGACAGAATCAGGACTCGAGCAGGTGCAGAGAGGGACAGAATCAGGATTCGAGCAGGTGCAGAGAGGGACAGAATCAGGACTCGAGCAGGTGTAGAGAGACACAGAATCAGGACTCGAGCAGGTGTAGAGAGGGACAGAATCAGGACTCGAGCAGGTGCAGAGAGGGACAGAATCAGGACTCGAGCAGGTGCAGAGAGACACAGAATCAGGACTTGAGCAGGTGCAGAGAGGGACAGAATCAGGACTCGAGCAGGTGCCGAGAGGGACAGAATCAGGACTCGAGCAGGTGCAGAGAGGGACAGAATCAGGACTCGAGCAGGTGCAGAGAGACACAGAATCAGGACTCGAGCAGCTGCAGAGAGGGACAGAATCAGGACTCGAGCAGGTCATGAGAGACACAGAATCAGGACTCGAGCAGGTGCAGAGAGGGACAGAATCAGGACTCGAGCAGGTGCAGAGAGGGACAGAATCAGGACTCGCGCAGGTGCAGAGAGGGACAGAATCAGGACTCGAGCAGGTGCAGAGAGGGACAGAATCAGGACTCGAGCAGGTGTAGAGAGGGACAGAATCAGGACTCGAGCAGGTGTAGAGAGACACAGAATCGGGACTCGAGCAGGTGTAGAGAGACACAGAATCGGGACTCGAGCAGGTGCAGAGAGGGACAGAATCAGGACTCGAGCAGGTGCAGAGAGACACAGAATCAGGACTCGAGCAGGTGCGGAGAGGGACAGAATCAGGACTCGAGCAGGTGTGGAGAGGGACAGAATCAGGACTCGCGCAGGTGCAGAGAGGGACAGAATCAGGATTCGAGCAGGTGCAGAGAGGGACAGAATCAGGACTCGAGCAGGTGTAGAGAGACACAGAATCAGGACTCGAGCAGGTGCGGAGAGGGACAGAATCAGGACTCGAGCAGGTGTGGAGAGGGACAGAATCAGGACTCGCGCAGGTGCAGAGAGGGACAGAATCAGGACTCGAGCAGGTGCAGAGAGGGACAGAATCAGGACTCGAGCAGGTGCAGAGAGGGACAGAATCAGGACTCGAGCAGGTGCAGAGAGACACAGAATCAGGACTCGAGCAGGCGCAGAGAGACACAGAATCAGGACTCGAGCAGGTGCAGAGAGGGACAGAATCAGGACTCGAGCAGGTGCAGAGAGGGACAGAATAAGGACTCGAGCAGGTGCAGAGAGACACAGAATCAGGACTCGAGCAGGTGCAGAGAGGGACAGAATCAGGACTCGAGCAGGTGTAGAGAGACACAGAATCAGGAATCGAGCAGGTGCAGAGAGGGACAGAATCAGGACTCGAGCAGGTGCAGAGAGACACAGAATCAGGGCTCGAGCAGGTGCAGAGAGGGACAGAATCAGGACTCGAGCAGGTGCAGAGAGGGACAGAATCAGGGCTCGAGCAGGTGCAGAGAAACACAAAATCAGGGCTCGAGCAGGTGCAGAGAGGGACAGAATCAGGACTCGAGCAGGTTAGAGAGGGACAGAATCAGGACTCGAGCAGGTGCAGAGAGGGACAGAATCAGGATTCGAGCAGGTGCAGAGAGGGACAGAATCAGGACTCGAGCAGGTGTAGAGAGACACAGAATCAGGACTCGAGCAGGTGTAGAGAGGGACAGAATCAGGACTCGAGCAGGTGCAGAGAGGGACAGAATCAGGACTCGAGCAGGTGCAGAGAGACACAGAATCAGGACTTGAGCAGGTGCAGAGAGGGACAGAATCAGGACTCGAGCAGGTGCCGAGAGGGACAGAATCAGGACTCGAGCAGGTGCAGAGAGGGACAGAATCAGGACTCGAGCAGGTGCAGAGAGACACAGAATCAGGACTCGAGCAGCTGCAGAGAGGACAGAATCAGGACTCGAGCAGGTCATGAGAGACACAGAATCAGGACTCGAGCAGGTGCAGAGAGGGACAGAATCAGGACTCGAGCAGGTGCAGAGAGGGACAGAATCAGGACTCGAGCAGGTGTAGAGAGACACAGAATCGGGACTCGAGCAGGTGTAGAGAGGACACAGAATCGGACTCGAGCAGGTGCAGAGAGGGACAGAATCAGGACTCGAGCAGGTGCAGAGAGGACACAGAATCAGGACTCGAGCAGGTGCGGAGAGGGACAGAATCAGGACTCGAGCAGGTGTGGAGAGGGACAGAATCAGGACTCGCGCAGGTGCAGAGAGGGACAGAATCAGGATTCGAGCAGGTGCAGAGAGGGACAGAATCAGGACTCGAGCAGGTGTAGAGAGACACAGAATCAGGACTCGAGCAGGTGCGGAGAGGGACAGAATCAGGACTCGAGCAGGTGTGGAGAGGGACAGAATCAGGACTCGCGCAGGTGCAGAGAGGGACAGAATCAGGACTCGAGCAGGTGCAGAGAGGGACAGAATCAGGACTCGAGCAGGTGCAGAGAGGGACAGAATCAGGACTCGAGCAGGTGCAGAGAGACACAGAATCAGGACTCGAGCAGGCGCAGAGAGACACAGAATCAGGACTCGAGCAGGTGCAGAGAGGGACAGAATCAGGACTCGAGCAGGTGCAGAGAGACACAGAATCAGGACTCGAGCAGGTGCAGAGAGACACAGAATCAGGACTCGAGCAGCTGCAGAGAGGGACAGAATCAGGACTCGAGCAGGTGCCGAGAGGGACAGAATCAGGACTCGAGCAGGTGTGGAGAGACACAGAATCAGGACTCGAGCAGGTGTAGAGAGACACAGAATCAGGACTCGCGCAGGTGCAGAGAGACACAGAATCAGGACTCGAGCAGCTGCAGAGAGGGACAGAATCAGGACTCGAGCAGCTGCAGAGAGGGACAGAATCAGGACTCGAGCAGGTGCAGAGAGGGACAGAATCAGGACTCGCGCAGCTGCAGAGAGGGACAGAATCAGGACTCGAGCAGCTGCAGAGAGGGACAGAATCAGGACTCGAGCAGCTGCAGAGAGGGACAGAATCAGGACTCGAGCAGGTGCAGAGAGGGACAGAATCAGGACTCGAGCAGGTGCAGAGAGGGACAGAATCAGGACTCGAGCAGGTGCAGAGAGGGACAGAATCAGGATTCGAGCAGGTGCAGAGAGGGACAGAATCAGGACTCGAGCAGGTGCGAGAGGGACAGAATCAGGACTCGAGCAGGTGTAGATAGACACAGAATCAGGACTCGCGCAGGTGCAGAGAGACACAGAATCAGGACTCGAGCAGGTGTAGAGAGGGACAGAATCAGGACTCGAGCAGGTCATGAGAGACACAGAATCAGGACTCGAGCAGGTGCAGAGAGGGACAGAATCAGGACTCGAGCAGGTGCAGAGAGGGACAGAATCAGGACTCGAGCAGGTGCAGAGAGGGACAGAATCAGGACTCGAGCAGGTGCCGAGAGGGACAGAATCAGGACTCGAGCAGGTGCAGAGAGGGACAGAATCAGGACTCGAGCAGGTGCAGAGAGGGACAGAATCAGGACTCGAGCAGGTGCAGAGAGACACAGAATCAGGACTCGAGCAGGTGCAGAGAGACACAGAATCAGGACTCGAGCAGGTGCAGAGAGGGACAGAATCAGGACTCGAGCAGGTGCAGAGAGGCACAGAATCAGGACTCGCGCAGGTGCAGAGAGACACAGAATCAGGACTCGAGCAGGTGTAGAGAGGCACAGAATCAGGACTCGAGCAGGTGCAGAGAGACACAGAATCAGGACTCGAGCAGGTGCAGAGAGGGACAGAATCCGGACTCGAGCAGGTGTAGAGAGGGACAGAATCAGGACTCGCGCAGGTGCAGAGAGACACAGAATCAGGACTCGAGCAGGTGTAGAGAGGGACAGAATCAGGACTCGAGCAGGTGCAGAGAGGGACAGAATCAGGACTCGAGCAGGTGTAGAGAGACACAGAACCAGGACTCGAGCAGGTGTAGAGAGACACAGAATCAGGACTCGAGCAGGTGTAGAGAGACACAGAATCGGGACTCGAGCAGGTGCAGAGAGGGACAGAATCGGGACTCGAGCAGGTGTAGAGAGGGACAGAATCAGGACTCGAGCAGGTGCAGAGAGGGACAGAATCAGGACTCGAGCAGGTGCAGAGAGACACAGAAGCAGGACTCGAGCAGGTGCGGAGAGGGACAGAATCAGGACTCGAGCAGGTGTGGAGAGGGACAGAATCAGGACTCGCGCAGGTGCAGAGAGGGACAGAATCAGGATTCGAGCAGGTGCAGAGAGGGACAGAATCAGGACTCGAGCAGGTGTAGAGAGACACAGAACCAGGACTCGAGCAGGTGTAGAGAGACACAGAATCAGGACTCGCGCAGGTGCAGAGAGACACAGAATCAGGACTCGAGCAGGTGTAGAGAGGGACAGAATCAGGACTCGAGCAGGTGCAGAGAGGGACAGAATAAGGACTCGAGCAGGTGCAGAGAGACACAGAATCAGGACTCGAGCAGGTGCAGAGAGGGACAGAATCAGGACTTGAGCAGGTGTAGAGAGACACAGAATCAGGAATCGAGCAGGTGCAGAGAGGGACAGAATCAGGACTCGAGCAGGTGCAGAGAGGGACAGAATCAGGACTCGAGCAGGTGCAGAGAGGGACAGAATCAGGGCTCGAGCAGGTGCAGAGAAACACAAAATCAGGGCTCGAGCAGGTGCAGAGAGGGACAGAATCAGGACTCGAGCAGGTGCAGAGAGGGACAGAATCAGGACTCGAGCAGGTGCAGAGAGACACAGAATCAGGACTCGAGCAGGCGCAGAGAGACACAGAATCAGGACTCGAGCAGGTGCAGAGAGACACAGAATCAGGACTCGAGCAGCTGCAGAGAGGGACAGAATCAGGACTCGAGCAGGTGCCGAGAGGGACAGAATCAGGACTCGAGCAGGTGTGGAGAGACACAGAATCAGGACTCGAGCAGGTGTAGAGAGACACAGAATCAGGACTCGCGCAGGTGCAGAGAGACACAGAATCAGGACTCGAGCAGCTGCAGAGAGGGACAGAATCAGGACTCGAGCAGCTGCAGAGAGGGACAGAATCAGGACTCGAGCAGGTGCAGAGAGGGACAGAATCAGGACTCGAGCAGGTGCAGAGAGGGACAGAATCAGGACTCGAGCAGCTGCAGAGAGGGACAGAATCAGGACTCGCGCAGCTGCAGAGAGGGACAGAATCAGGACTCGAGCAGCTGCAGAGAGGGACAGAATCAGGACTCGAGCAGCTGCAGAGAGGGACAGAATCAGGACTCGAGCAGGTGCAGAGAGGGACAGAATCAGGACTCGAGCAGGTGCAGAGAGGGACAGAATCAGGACTCGAGCAGGTGCAGAGAGGGACAGAATCAGGACTCGAGCAGGTGCAGAGAGGGACAGAATCAGGACTCGAGCAGCTGCAGAGAGGGACAGAATCAGGACTCGAGCAGGCTGCAGAGAGGGACAGAATCAGGACTCGAGCAGCTGCAGAGAGGGACAGAATCAGGACTCGAGCAGGTGCAGAGAGACAAGAATCAGGACTCGAGCAGGTGCAGAGAGGGACAGAATCAGGACTCGAGCAGGTGCAGAGAGGGACAGAATCAGGATTCGAGCAGGTGCAGAGAGGGACAGAATCAGGACTCGAGCAGGTGCCGAGAGGGACAGAATCAGGACTCGAGCAGGTGTAGATAGACACAGAATCAGGACTCGCGCAGGTGCAGAGAGACACAGAATCAGGACTCGAGCAGGTGTAGAGAGGGACAGAATCAGGACTCGAGCAGGTCATGAGAGACACAGAATCAGGACTCGAGCAGGTGCAGAGAGGGACAGAATCAGGACTCGAGCAGGTGCAGAGAGGGACAGAATCAGGACTCGAGCAGGTGCAGAGAGGGACAGAATCAGGACTCGAGCAGGTGCCGAGAGGGACAGAATCAGGACTCGAGCAGGTGCAGAGAGGGACAGAATCAGGACTCGAGCAGGTGCAGAGAGGGACAGAATCAGGACTCGAGCAGGTGCAGAGAGACACAGAATCAGGACTCGAGCAGGTGCAGAGAGACACAGAATCAGGACTCGAGCAGGTGCAGAGAGGGACAGAATCAGGACTCGAGCAGGTGCAGAGAGGCACAGAATCAGGACTCGCGCAGGTGCAGAGAGACACAGAATCAGGACTCGAGCAGGTGTAGAGAGGCACAGAATCAGGACTCGAGCAGGTGCAGAGAGACACAGAATCAGGACTCGAGCAGGTGCAGAGAGGGACAGAATCCGGACTCGAGCAGGTGTAGAGAGGGACAGAATCAGGACTCGCGCAGGTGCAGAGAGACACAGAATCAGGACTCGAGCAGGTGTAGAGAGGGACAGAATCAGGACTCGAGCAGGTGCAGAGAGGGACAGAATCAGGACTCGAGCAGGTGTAGAGAGACACAGAACCAGGACTCGAGCAGGTGTAGAGAGACACAGAATCAGGACTCGAGCAGGTGTAGAGAGACACAGAATCGGGACTCGAGCAGGTGCAGAGAGGGACAGAATCGGGACTCGAGCAGGTGTAGAGAGGGACAGAATCAGGACTCGAGCAGGTGCAGAGAGGGACAGAATCAGGACTCGAGCAGGTGCAGAGAGACACAGAAGCAGGACTCGAGCAGGTGCGGAGAGGGACAGAATCAGGACTCGAGCAGGTGTGGAGAGGGACAGAATCAGGACTCGCGCAGGTGCAGAGAGGGACAGAATCAGGATTCGAGCAGGTGCAGAGAGGGACAGAATCAGGACTCGAGCAGGTGTAGAGAGACACAGAACCAGGACTCGAGCAGGTGTAGAGAGACACAGAATCAGGACTCGCGCAGGTGCAGAGAGACACAGAATCAGGACTCGAGCAGGTGTAGAGAGGGACAGAATCAGGACTCGAGCAGGTGCAGAGAGGGACAGAATAAGGACTCGAGCAGGTGCAGAGAGACACAGAATCAGGACTCGAGCAGGTGCAGAGAGGGACAGAATCAGGACTTGAGCAGGTGTCGAGAGACACAGAATCAGGAATCGAGCAGGTGCAGAGAGGGACAGAATCAGGACTCGAGCAGGTGCAGAGAGGGACAGAATCAGGACTCGAGCAGGTGCAGAGAGGGACAGAATCAGGGCTCGAGCAGGTGCAGAGAAACACAAAATCAGGGCTCGAGCAGGTGCAGAGAGGGACAGAATCAGGACTCGAGCAGGTGCAGAGAGGGACAGAATCAGGACTCGAGCAGGTGCAGAGAGACACAGAATCAGGACTCGAGCAGGCGCAGAGAGACACAGAATCAGGACTCGAGCAGGTGCAGAGAGACACAGAATCAGGACTCGAGCAGCTGCAGAGAGGGACAGAATCAGGACTCGAGCAGGTGCCGAGAGGGACAGAATCAGGACTCGAGCAGGTGTGGAGAGACACAGAATCAGGACTCGAGCAGGTGTAGAGAGACACAGAATCAGGACTCGCGCAGGTGCAGAGAGACACAGAATCAGGACTCGAGCAGCTGCAGAGAGGGACAGAATCAGGACTCGAGCAGCTGCAGAGAGGGACAGAATCAGGACTCGAGCAGGTGCAGAGAGGGACAGAATCAGGACTCGAGCAGGTGCAGAGAGGGACAGAATCAGGACTCGAGCAGCTGCAGAGAGGGACAGAATCAGGACTCGCGCAGCTGCAGAGAGGGACAGAATCAGGACTCGAGCAGCTGCAGAGAGGGACAGAATCAGGACTCGAGCAGCTGCAGAGAGGGACAGAATCAGGACTCGAGCAGGTGCAGAGAGGGACAGAATCAGGACTCGAGCAGGTGCAGAGAGGGACAGAATCAGGACTCGAGCAGGTGCAGAGAGGGACAGAATCAGGACTCGAGCAGGTGTAGAGAGGGACAGAATCAGGACTCGCGCAGGTGCATAGAGACACAGAATCAGGACTCGAGCAGGTGCAGAGAGGGACAGAATCAGGACTCGAGCAGGTGCAGAGAGGGACAGAATCAGGACTCGAGCAGGTGCAGAGAGGGACAGAATCAGGACTCGAGCAGGTGCAGAGAGGGACAGAATCAGGACTCGAGCAGGTGCAGAGAGGGACAGAATCAGGACTCGAGCAGGTGCAGAGAGACACAGAATCAGGACTCGAGCAGGTGCAGAGAGACACAGAATCAGGACTCGAGCAGGTGCAGAGAGGGACAGAATCAGGACTCGAGCAGGTGCAGAGAGGCACAGAATCAGGACTCGCGCAGGTGCAGAGAGACACAGAATCAGGACTCGAGCAGGTGCAGAGAGGCACAGAATCAGGACTCGAGCAGGTGCAGAGAGACACAGAATCAGGACTCGAGCAGGTGCAGAGAGGGACAGAATCCGGACTCGAGCAGGTGTAGAGAGGGACAGAATCAGGACTCGCGCAGGTGCAGAGAGACACAGAATCAGGACTCGAGCAGGTGTAGAGAGACACAGAATCAGGACTCGAGCAGGTGTAGAGAGACACAGAATCAGGACTCGAGCAGGTGTAGAGAGACACAGAATCAGGACTCGAGCAGGTGTAGAGAGACACAGAATCAGGACTCGCGCAGGTGCAGAGAGACACAGAATCAGGACTCGAGCAGGTGTAGAGAGGGACAGAATCAGGACTCGAGCAGGTGCAGAGAGGGACAGAATCAGGACTCGAGCAGGTGCCGAGAGGGACAGAATCAGGACTCGAGCAGGTGCAGAGAGGGACAGAATCAGGACTCGAGCAGGTGTAGAGAGACACAGAATCAGGACTCGCGCAGGTGCAGAGAGACACAGAATCAGGACTCGAGCAGCTGCAGAGAGGGACAGAATCAGGACTCGAGCAGCTGCAGAGAGGGACAGAATCAGGACTCGAGCGGGTGCAGAGAGGGACAGAATCAGGACTCGAGCGGGTGCAGAGAGACACAGAATCAGGACTCGAGCAGCTGCAGAGAGGGACAGAATCAGGACTCGAGCAGGTCATGAGAGACACAGAATCAGGACTCGCGCAGGTGCAGAGAGGGACAGAATCAGGACTCGAGCAGGTGCAGAGAGGGACAGAATCAGGACTCGCGCAGGTGCAGAGAGGGACAGAATCAGGACTCGAGCAGGTGTAGAGAGGGACAGAATCAGGACTCGAGCAGGTGCAGAGAGACACAGAATCAGGACTCGAGCAGGTGCAGAGAGGGACAGAATCAGGACTCGAGCAGGTGCGGAGAGGGACAGAATCAGGACTCGCGCAGGTGCAGAGAGGGACAGAATCAGGATTCGAGCAGGTGCAGAGAGGGACAGAATCAGGACTCGAGCAGGTGTAGAGAGACACAGAACCAGGACTCGAGCAGGTGTAGAGAGACACAGAATCAGGACTCGCGCAGGTGCAGAGAGACACAGAATCAGGACTCGAGCAGGTGCAGAGAGGGACAGAATCAGGACTCGAGCAGGTACAGAGAGGGACAGAATAAGGACTCGAGCAGGTGCAGAGAGACACAGAATCAGGACTTGAGCAGGTGCAGAGAGGGACAGAATCAGGACTCGAGCAGGTGCAGAGAGGCACAGAATCAGGACTCGCGCAGGTGCAGAGAGACACATCAGGACTCGAGCAGGTGTAGAGAGGCACAGAATCAGGACTCGAGCAGGTGCAGAGAGACACAGAATCAGGACTCGAGCAGGTGCAGAGAGGGACAGAATCAGGACTCGAGCAGGTGTAGAGAGACACAGAATCAGGAATCGAGCAGGTGCAGAGAGGGACAGAATCAGGACTCGAGCAGGTGCAGAGAGACACAGAATCAGGACTCGAGCAGGTGCAGAGAGGGACAGAATCAGGACTCGAGCAGGTGCAGAGAGGGACAGAATCAGGACTCGAGCAGGTGCAGAGAGACACAGAATCAGGACTCGAGCAGGTGCAGAGAGACACAGAATCAGGACTCGAGCAGGTGCAGAGAGACACAGAATCAGGACTCGAGCAGCTGCAGAGAGGGACAGAATCAGGACTCGAGCAGGTGCCGAGAGGGACAGAATCAGGACTCGAGCAGGTGTAGAGAGACACAGAATCAGGACTCGAGCAGGTGCAGAGAGACACAGAATCAGGACTCGAGCAGCTGCAGAGAGGGACAGAATCAGGACTCGAGCAGCTGCAGAGAGGGACAGAATCAGGACTCGAGCAGGTGCAGAGAGGGACAGAATCAGGACTCGAGCAGCTGCAGAGAGGGACAGAATCAGGACTCGCGCAGCTGCAGAGAGGGACAGAATCAGGACTCGAGCAGCTGCAGAGAGGGACAGAATCAGGACTCGAGCAGCTGCAGAGAGGGACAGAATCAGGACTCGAGCAGGTACAGAGAGGGACAGAATCAGGACTCGAGCAGGTGCAGAGAGGGACAGAATCAGGACTCGAGCAGGTGCAGAAAGGGACAGAATCAGGACTCGAGCAGGTGCAGAGAGGGACAGAATCAGGACTCGCGCAGGTGCATAGAGACACAGAATCAGGACTCGAGCAGGTGCAGAGAGGGACAGAATCAGGACTCGAGCAGGTGCAGAGAGGGACAGAATCAGGACTCGAGCAGGTGCAGAGAGGGACAGAATCAGGACTCGAGCAGGTGCAGAGAGGGACAGAATCAGGACTCGAGCAGGTGCAGAGAGACACAGAATCAGGACTCGAGCAGGTGCAGAGAGACACAGAATCAGGACTCGAGCAGCTGCAGAGAGGGACAGAATCAGGACTCGCGCAGGTGCAGAGAGACACAGAATCAGGACTCGAGCAGGTGCAGAGAGACACAGAATCAGGACTTGAGCAGGTGCAGAGAGGGACAGAATCAGGACTCGAGCAGGTGCAGAGAGGCACAGAATCAGGACTCGCGCAGGTGCAGAGAGACACAGAATCAGGACTCGAGCAGGTGCAGAGAGACACAGAATCAGGACTTGAGCAGGTGCAGAGAGGGACAGAATCAGGACTCGAGCAGGTGCAGAGAGGCACAGAATCAGGACTCGAGCAGGTGCAGAGAGACACAGAATCAGGACTCGAGCAGGTGCAGAGAGGGACAGAATCCGGACTCGAGCAGGTGTAGAGAGGGACAGAATCAGGACTCGCGCAGGTGCAGAGAGACACAGAATCAGGACTCGAGCAGGTGTAGAGAGGGACAGAATCAGGATTCGAGCAGGTGCAGAGAGGGACAGAATCAGGACTCGAGCAGGTGTAGAGAGACACAGAACCAGGACTCGAGCAGGTGTAGAGAGACACAGAATCAGGACTCGCGCAGGTGCAGAGAGACACAGAATCAGGACTCGAGCAGGTGCAGAGAGGGACAGAATCAGGACTCGAGCAGGTGCAGAGAGGCACAGAATCAGGACTCGCGCAGGTGCAGAGAGGGACAGAATCAGGACTCGAGCAGGTGCATAGAGACACAGAATCAGGACTCGAGCAGGTGTAGAGAGACACATAATCAGGACTCGAGCAGGTGTAGAGAGGCACAGAATCAGGACTCGAGCAGGTGCAGAGAGACACAGAATCAGGACTCGAGCAGGTGCAGAGAGGGACAGAATCAGGACTCGAGCAGGTGCAGAGAGGGACAGAATCAGGACTCGAGCAGGTGTAGAGAGACACAGAATCAGGAATCGAGCAGGTGCAGAGAGGGACAGAATCAGGACTCGAGCAGGTGCAGAGAGGGACAGAATCAGGACTCGAGCAGGTGCAGAGAGGGACAGAATCAGGACTCGAGCAGGTGCAGAGAGGGACAGAATCAGGACTCGAGCAGGTGTAGAGAGACACAGAATCAGGACTCGAGCAGGTGCAGAGAGGGACAGAATCAGGACTCGAGCAGGTGTCGAGAGACACAGAATCAGGACTCGAGCAGTTGCAGAGAGACACAGAATCAGGACTCGAGCAGGTGTAGAGAGACACAGAATCAGGACTCGAGCAGGTGTAGAGAGGGACAGAATCAGGACTCGAGCAGGTGCAGAGAGGGACAGAATCAGGACACAAGCAGGCCGTGCTAGACACAATGGTTTCCTTTCTTGTAACGTAACCCATAGTGCATTAGAGAGTATTTCTGCCTAACCAAGTAATGTCTGCAGTAAGTATTTTCTTTTGAAGGCTGTCGCCAGTGCTAATGTAGCAAATGTGTTGTATTTTGTTCTTTTTATCTCTACTCTTAAAAAGGGAACTGTCGGATTTTCTTTTTCATAAGTGCACTTTTTCTTTCCCTCATGATGTAACTTTGCCTTGTGGTCTTTCTGGATTTTAGCCTGTGGAATCCAAATGACAACTTGTTTAACGCGGCGGTTCTTGTCGATTGCAGACCTTCAGCTGTACCACAGTGAGACCCTGGAGCTGATGCTGCAACGCTGGTCAAAGCTGGAGAGAGATTTCAGGATGAAGAGTGGCCGCTACGACATCAGTAAAATCCCGGATATCTACGATTGTATTAAGTATGACGTGCAGCACAACAGCGCCTTGAAACTTGAGGACACCTTGGAACTCTTCAAGCTCTCCAAAGCCCTTGCGGACATCATTATCCCTCAGGTAGGGAATTAATTGGACAAAACTGTTCACGCTTGAGTATCGGACATGCTTGGTGGAGGGATAATGTCCCATGTCTTCCAGTAGTCCGTACACGGTCTTAGTAGCGGCACTTTTGTCAAATTTTGTTTGATAAAGCTCCTGTGAAGTGCCTACGTTAAAGGCGCTATATAAATACAAATTAAATGATCTGTTAATACTCACCAGCTAGCCCTGCGCACACAATAAATGGGCCGTATGGTGAGCTACCGAAGGGCAGCTGGCATTTGCGGAACCAGACCTCAGCAATGGTGAGTGCGTTCATAAGGGGAGTGCAGAAAATTGGGATCTTTCAAAAGCAAGTTGTTTGCCAGCCGCATTCAAACCCATTATTCATAATCCCCATAACGTAAATAGCACAGGTGCATTTAAGGGGAAGCTGGATAAGTACACGAGGGAGAAAGAAATAGGAGGATATGCTGATAGGGTGAGATGAAGAGGGGTGGGAGGAGGCTCGTGTGGAGCAGAAACACCGGCATGGTCCAGTTGGGCCGAATGGCCTGTTTCTGTGCTGTAAAAGTCTATAAGTTGTTGTTGCTGTTGCTCTCTGCCAGTGCAAGTAATGCACACACTGTATTCCTGTCCTCACTGCATGGGTTTGCAAGTATTGCATGTACAGGACCAGTCCACTGGAGGAAATCATCTTTTCTGGTTCTGTGCAGTCCTTTTGTTCCGAAGGACATTCCGACGTGTATGGGAGAGGGGCTTGAATACGCCTGGTGATGTCATGGGTAACTGCAGTCTTCTGGAGCTTATTTCATTTGTTTTTTTAAATTATTTGTTCTTGGAATGTGGGCAACACTGGCAATGCAGCATTTTTAGGAGTCACACATAGGCCAGACCGGGTAAGGACGGCAGGTTCCCTTCCCTGAAGGGCATTAGTGAACCAGTTGGGTTTCTGTGACAGTCTGGCATTTTTTCTGATGCCAGCTTGCATATTTCCAGATTCCTGAATTTTATTTCACATGCTGGGACTTGCACTCACGACCTCTCGACTGCCAGTCCAATACCATCACCGCTAGGCTCAGCTGCCCGTCCCATTTTGTGTAAGGGAGTTGTAGACAATGCTCCCTGTAAGCTGCGCTTTGTTCTGCATGGCCTGTTTCTTTTAGTGCGCGGTCCCTTTAAATTTCCATGCGTGCGCGGTATTTACAATGGAGAAGCCGGTGAGCGGCCTGCGCGGGACCTTTCCCAATACCGTGCGGCCGCGCAGCTTAGAGGGAACATTGGTTGTGGATGCATTTCCACAATTTTTGTCTGAAATTGGTCAGAGGCTTTTTCTCGTGTCTTTTTTGCCTCCCTGAGGGGAGTAGCTTGCCTAGTGGTTGCGGAGGGTAATGCATGACGCTGCACCATCTAATGGAAAGAGTAAGCATTGGAGGGCTGCATGTTCTTGCGAGTATAGGACCTATATTAGTACATGTACCAGCGCACAGGGGGTAAGCACAGGCTATGTGTGAAACCACTGCACTTGTGATCTGAAGGGGTTAAGCTCCACATAGTTTCCCAATTTTATAACCGCCTCCCATCTTGAAATGAGCCTCCGCTTTTCTGATTCTGGCCTACTTTGTGTCCTTCTCTTCTTTTCACTCCACTTTCAGCCATTTCAACCCCGGAGCGCACTCACTCATCCCCTCTGTCTTGTTACTTATCCCTTCTTCAAAAGCCTTCTCAAGACCAACCTCTCCAGTCTTGCTGTTGATCACTGCACCAATCCTTCTTCCTCCATTTGGTTATTCCTCCGCCTCAGTAAAGCACTTTGGGATGTTTTATTATGTTAAAGACGCTATATAATTAATTCATTGTATCTAGGGTAACGGGTACAACTCCACTTTTTAAGAGCAGTACTAACTCCCTCTAATAAAATCAGAACACATTGGAAAAGCACATCATCTCAGAGAAAAGAGGGGCTAATGCTTCAACAGAACAGTGTTCAACTTAAAATATAAAGTAAAAACTTTAATATTCTGACCTTTTAATTTGCTACCTGATGGGTAGGCAGCAGCATTGCCAGAGATGCTGTCTGTCAGATGTGGAAGAGCCTACAATTATATGGCACCTTATCATGTCTCTCAGAAAGGTCCCAAAGTGTTCCACCTGCAATGAATTTCTTTGACGTGCGTTATTGTGTGGCACGCTCTCGCCATTGGTCAACCGACATGTCCGTGCTTGCGGCGCTCAGCCTTCCTACATGCAGTTGGAAAGCAAACCGTCTCCTCCTAACCAGATTGGATGGTTCTTGGCTGCCAGTCAAGCAGCCTTTTTTCTCCCCTCTCCAGCACTTTTATAACTAACAAATGAAAGTGTTCAAATAAAATGACAAATAACACTTTTTTTAACACCCCAATGAATTTTTTCCCCAGGGTTGCTCACAGCAGTGTCCGTGAGATTAATCTTTAATTGCTTGGAGGCCCCAGGTCATTGCTTGGAGGCCCCCGGTCATTGCTTGGGGGCCCCCGGTCATTGCTTGGGGGCCCCCGGTCATTGCTTGGGGGCCCCCGGTCATTGCTTGGGGGCCCCCGGTCATTGCTTGGGGGCCCCCGGTCATTGCTTGGGGGCCCCCGGTCATTGCTTGGGGGCCCCCGGTCATTGCTTGGGGGCCCCCGGTCATTGCTTGGGGGCCCCCGGTCATTGCTGGGGAGTGAGCAGCTCTAACAAGGTCCCATGAACCGCAACCAAAGGAGCGAGGCATTAAGCTGAGCTGTCATCAACTATTCAGGTGAATGTTAAAAGGTCCCATGGCACCATCCCAAGAGAGTTGGCAGTTTTTCTGGTTTGCTGGCCAACATTCATCCCTCAATCCGATCAACCAGCCGTGGCTCACTGGGTAGCACACTCGCCACCTGAGTCAGAAATGTGTGGGTTCAAGTTCCACTCCAGAGACTTGAGCACAAAAATCTAGGCTGTCACTCCCAGTGCTGCACTGTCGGAGGTGCCGTCTTTCGGATGAGACGTTAAACCAAGGCCCCGTCTGCCCCCTCAGGTGGACGCAAAAGATCCCATGGCACTATTTCGAAGAAGATTTATCCCCGGTGTCCAAGCCAATATTTATCCCTCAATCAACATCACTCAAAACAGACTATCTGCTCATTATCACATTGCTGTTAGTGGGAGCTTGCTGTGCGCAAATTGGCTGCCGCGTTTCCTACATTACAACAGTGACTACACTTCAAAAAGTACTTTAAGAACGTAAGAATTAGGAGCAGGATTCGGCCATACGGCCTCTCGAGCCTGCTCCACCATTCAGTAAGGTCATGGCTGATCATCGACCTCAACTCCACTTTCCCGCACTATCTCCATATCCCTTGATTCCCCTAGAGTCCAAAAATCTATCGGATCTCAGCCTTGAATATACTCAACAACTCGGCATACTTCATTGGCTGTAAAGCGCTTTTGGAACGTCCAGAGGTTGTGAAAGGCGCGATAGAAATGCAAGTCTTTTCTTTCAACTCCCCGCCCCGGCAAAAAGTCGATCAATTCTAACTTGACTATTCATGTAATTACTGTTTAGTGGGACATTTCTGGTTGCTGTGTTTGCCTACGTAAGTCACTGCACTCCAAAAGTAGTTCATCGTGCGAAGTGCTTTGAGACACTTTAAAGTGAAGAGGTGCTGTAAAAAAGAAAATATGCAGGGTTCTTTATTAAGCAAGAACAGGCTTTTTTGATCCTCTCGTACAAAGCTGCAGTTATGCCGTGCGACCATTTGGTGGCACCAATAACTGCAGTTACCCAAAAGTGCTGCATTTTGCGACCATCTCCCTCCAGCATTTTAGTTCCAATCCCTTGGCTTCAGCCTCTGTTTGTCAGTCCTAAACTTTGTAATTCAAATATGTTTTCATCAAACCGGAACGTTCCATGGATTGATGTAGCGCAACAACACGGCACATTTGAAGGTTACATTTCATACACTGTTACACCACACACACACAACCAGAATAAAAAGCTTGCCCTGAATAAGGCATATTTGCATAGCTGTGTTTTCTGTTCTACGTTCACTACACACACAAAGCTCTCTGGCTGTTCTTTATTTGAATGACTTAACTCGTTCACCTGCAAAAAAAAAAAGCCTTGCGTTTATTGTATAGAACCCTGGTCACACCACACTTAGAGTACCGTGCACAGCTCTGGTCTCCGTACTATAAAAAGGACATAGAAACACCGGAGAAAGTGCAAAATCGTTTTACAAGGATAGTACCCGAACTGAGAGATTGCAGCCGTCTGGAAAGGTTGAACATGTTGGGGTTTTTTGCTTCAGAAAAGAGAAGACTTAGATGTCTTTAAAATTAAGACAGGGTAGATGTGGAGAGAATGTTTCCACTTGAGGGAGAATCCAAAACTAAGGGCCATAAATACAAGATAGTTATTAATAAATCCAATAGGGAAATGAGGAGAAATTTCTTTCCTCAGAGAGTGGGGTTAGAATGTGAACTCACTACCACAGGAAGTGGTTGAGGCGAATAGCTTAGATGCTTTCAAAAGGAAACTAGTCGAGTACATGAGAGCAAAGGGAATAGAAAGATATGCTGCAAGGCTGAGATGAGGCAGATGGAATGTGGAGTATAAACACCAGCACAGACTCGTTGGGCCGAATGGCCTCTTTCTGTGCTGTATATTCTATGGAATTTATGTGGCACTTTAGCAATCCTCTCCAACATCTCAATGCACTTTACATACAATTAATTATTTTGAATTCCATTGACTGCTGCTATGTAGGTAAATTTGGCAGCTGCTTCACACACAGCAAGATCCCACAAATAGTGACAAGACGAATGACAAATTAGTTTGGTGCTGGTTGAGGGTGTGTGCGTGTGTGCGTGCGTGCGTCACATCCAACTGAACCAGTGGTACAGGCGCCTCTTTGTCCCATCTCACCCGACGGTCAGCACCTCTGACAATGCAGCACTCCCTCAGCACTGTGCCAAAATGTCAGCCCAGATTATGTCCTGAAGTGAAGCTAAATATATGTCCTTCTGACTCCCAACAACTTTCATTTATATATCGCCTTTAACGTAGTCAAATGCCCCAAGGCACTTCACAGGCGCGTAAATCAGACAAAATTTGACACTGAGCCACATAAGGAAATATTAAGGCAGGTGGCCAAAAGTTTCGTCGAAGAGCGGGATGGGGAGGTTTAAGGAGGGAATTCTAGAGCTTGGGTCTGTTAGAGCCACTTCTAGAGCATGGTGCTACCACCAAACCAAAGCAGCAAGTCTCTAGCTTGTTTTATTGTTCCCTCACAACAGCCCTCTTCGTTATTTCAATGTTTCAGCTGTAAAAATCAATTGGTGTTTAATAATCTCGGCCAACACCACACAAATAGTGACAAGTCTGTACGTAGCTATTGCCAGAACTGTCAGCTTTCACTCAGTTGGCTTAAAAATGTCATCTGTTTTGGCGTGTTTCACTCCTACAAATAAGCACAGCCGCCTCCCCCCGCGTATTTAAATGGGATTGTGAGCCCGCTTCGCTGTCTGATCATAAATCTCTATCCTAACATTTCCCCAATGCTGACGTCTCTCACTGTGGACAAAGATTTAGTATGCAAGCGATGCAGGCGCTGTCTGCACGTACAGTCTGCTCTGCTTGAGCTCCACCCTCAGTATCGCAATGGATACAGAGCTCTGATGTTTTTATTTTAAACCGTTTCATCTTTTCCTTGCAGCAACGGAAAATTAGAACACAATGGTGTAAAATCCATGTTTGTCACCAGTGTCAATAAGAAGCCCTGACTATATTTGTCCCCACTTATAATATCTATTGAAGCTGGCTTTAACAGACTGTAATCTCTCTCTCTCTCTCTCTCTCTCTCACAATAGCTCGCTGTATATCTCTATGTATTAATATCTATGCATATCTTTGTATCTATATCTATGTATCTCTGTGTGTGTGTGTGTATATATATGTATAATATACACTGTATGTATGTGTATTTTTTTGTACGTATATGAGATAGTGTCTGTCAAAGCCAGCCTCTCCTCAATAAATACATAAATAGCAGTGTAATCAGTGAAGGGGAACTAATTGATCCAGTGTCTGATTTTCGGACTAAATCCTGACTGACGGGAATTGTTTACACATCTTCCCAGCACAGAGCAGTGTGTCCGTCTCCGTCTCCAGCTCCCAAATGGAAATGTTGCAGTGACTGTCGCATTTTCTGTTGCAAAAACTCAGCAGGTTTCTGGGAATGCCACGTGCTCAATTGTTGCAAGGTGGGATTATAATCATGGTTAATTCAGACCAGATCATTTCATTAACTCTTTCCCTCCCTCCCCCGCGCCCCTCTCTTTCCCCCCCCCCCCCTCACGTTCCCATGTTAATAAATTAATTAATTGAAAATGAATTAAAAAGCTGATTTTTGCGCAGAGTCGAATTCCCCAGAAAGATAACGGAGTTAATGTGATTTTTGCAGTCTCCCTTCCCCATCGCTCTGGGAATAAAAGCCCTTCTCTTTCCCGCTTGCTCCCACGCCATGCAGCATTTCTCACTTCAGAACTCCAGGAAGTGACCTTGAGGTCAGCTTTATGAATGAGCTGACTGGAAATTTCTAATATCCAAAGCAAACATCAAAAGTCTCTCCCTTTTAAAATTGAAGTCCTGATCAATATCCACTGACCCGTGCTGAAAATGTGCATGTCTGTGAACACTGGGTGAGAGATCGGGGTCAGGGAGGGCAGAAGACTGGGGGGGGGGAGGGAAGAGGGGAGAGGAGGAATGACTTTTTACCCACTTGCTTTGTGTGATTAGCAAGATGCCATCAACACCGGGTGCATGCTTTCAGTCTCACTGCATTGCCATACGCTGGAGGAAAGTTTGGCTAATGGTCAACCCAGAAAGAAATTACTGGCTGGTACGCAGCTCTCAAAAAGCCCATCTTGATGGCAGCCTAACTGGGTGTTTGTCTGTGTGTGGATAACATTTATACTCCGGCATGGGCTATGGCTCTTAGCTGGTGTGGAAGGAGTTGGGTGGATTCACTGACGAAGCATTGATCCCACTTGGTTTATACGGAACCCGGCTCATTCTGAACTGAGCATGGCGTTCTATTTTTCTCCTGCTACAACAATTTTAAAATACTGTGAGGTCAACCCTCCTCCCGGTTTCCCAATGTGTGTGAAACACCGTTCCGGTTTCCGACGTACTTTGATGAACAGAGTGCGTTAGAACTCGGAGCTCGACGTGAGCTCCTCTTCACCTTGCTCCTCTCTGTCCGGTTACCGACTTGGTCATTGCAGGTGAACAGTTTCTGGTTCTGGTGCCAGTATTTGGGCATTGCCCTACTCCCCCCCCCCCCCCCCCCCCCCCCCCCCCCCCAGAGGTGCACAGGAGCAGTCACTATTCCCTCGCCAGTTGTTGGCAATACGCAGCCGTTCCGTCCGTATCTGAAAGGACGGATTAAGATTCTGGGTAGAGATCCTTCATCACAAAAGGTCATACTGGGACATTGACCTGTCTTTCTCTTTCAGAAGCTGACTGACCTGCTGTGTATTTTCAGGTTATTTTCCCCTCTCCCCTCCCCTTTTTTAATCTCCATAATTGTGTTCCTGGAGCAGCTTTGATTGATCGAACTCTGTGGTGTGACCCCCCACCTCTTTTATGATGCGGTGTGACACCCCCCCCCCCCTCCCCCCTGCTGGTGCGGCGGATCTGCTGGTGTGCCGTGACCCCCCCCCTGCTGGGGTGGTGCGACCCCCTTCTGCTGGTGCGCCGTGACACCCCCCCCCCCCCCCCCCCCCCTTGCTGGGGTGGTGTGACTCCCTCCTCCTCTGCTGGGGCGGTGACACCCCCCCATCCCCCCCTGCTGGGGCGGCGTGACCCCATCATGGGCACAGATGCATCCTCCAGGAGTACACGGCAACAAAAAGGGGTATCGGGAATGTGTGAGGGGGTGACGGGGGCGGAGACATTGGCAGAATCAGTCCACAGTTTGGATAGCCGCTCTTCCAAATCAATACCTGCCTAAACCTCTCCGCCTCTCTCTCCTTTAAGACGTTCCTTAATATCTACCTCTTTGACCTGTCTTAATATCTCCTTAAGTGGCTCGGTGTCAAATTTTTGTCTGATTGCGCTCCTGTGAAGCGCCCTTGGGACGTTTTACTATGTTAAAGTGGCTATATAATTGTTGTTGAGGTGGGATTGGTTTATTGCTGGACCCGTGCCAAGCTCAGAAGCTGCAGAATTTATTCTGCAGTAAAAAGAAGATAGCTGGTGAGAATAAAATAACTACAAATCTCAAATAAAATCCGACGGTGCTGGGAATGCACAGAAGGTGTGTTAGCATCTGAAAAGAAAAAAACAAGTTAGTCGAAACTTACAGCACAAAAGAAGGCGTATCTGTGCCGGCTCTTTGCTCGAGTAATCCATTACTAATTCCACTGCCCCACGTTCTCCTCATAGCCCTGTAGCCCTGTTATCCATTCTTCCCTTAAAAGATGCAACGCTCCTTGCCTTAATCACTACCTGAGGCAAAGTATTCCACGCTCTCACAATCCTGAGTAATGACATTTCTGCTAATCTCCTCCCTCAATCCCTTCATGATGGTTTTAGATTGATGACCCCTTGTCACTGACTCTGCAATCAGAGAAAATAGTCTTTCATTACTCGCTCCATCAAAACCCTTCATAATTTTAAAAACCTCTATTAAATCCAGTCTTGGCCTTCTCTGCTCTAGTGGAATAGTTCCAGTCTTTTGAATCTCTCCTCAGAACTATAGTTTCTGCGCTGTACACTCTCTGTAGCTTTAATGTGCTTTCTGTAACGGAGCAGCCAGTAATCTAACTGTGGTCGAACCATTACCGTGTACGTATTTACCATAACTTCTTTATTCTTGTACTCTTTCGAGTGTAGACCCTTTGTCGGGACCTTGTCTGCTGAGTCTGATAGAGTGACCGGTTTACAGGGCTGCCATGCTGCAAACGCTCATTCTGTTGTGCTTTCCATAGGAATATGGTATTAACAAGGAGGAGAAGTTAGACATTGCCTATGCATACTGCCTTCCACTGATCAAGAAGATGCAGCTGGATTTACAACGGACGCATGAGGATGAATCTGTCAACAAACTACACCCACTGTAAGACGGCCATTGGGAGTTTGAGCCTTTGCTGCTTTCAAAGTGCCCACGTGTACTTGATGAAACGATGTTCTAAATCCATCCACAGTTGGCTTTTTGTTTCTGGAGGGAAAGTCTTGCAAAAAAAAGGTTGTGGAAAAAAAAGCATAAAATGTTGGCAAAATAATCAGGGTGGAGAGGAGGAGAATTTTTTTTATGCAGCGAGTTGTTGTGATCTGGAATGCGCTGCCTGAAAGAACGGTGGAAGCAGATTCAACAGTAACTTTCAAAAGGGAATCAGATAAATAATTGAAAAGGAAAAATTTGCATTGCTATGAGGAAAGCACAGGGGAGTGGGATTAATTGGATAGCTCTTTCAAAGAGCCGGCACAGGCACAATGGGCCGAATGGCCTCCTTCTGTGCTGTAAGATTCTGTGAGTTGAGTTGGGTGAGTTGAAGGTTTCATTCTACCTTTGAGTGTTAAAAGACAGCAAAAAAATTCTGGGATAGCTGTGCGAGAAAGGGGAAGTGTGTGATTTGGAGTTGATTGGTCCCCAATGGTAAAGGTGGGTGAAGGTGCTGCCTGGTGTGGTAGTGAGGTTCAATTCCCAGTCCATGCCGAGTTAGCTAATCTTTTCTGAGGTAGCGGTTGGAAGGCTACAACTGGGTTAGGGAGGTGGTCGGGAGGGGGTGGAATCAGTCAGGGTTCCCAATTCTGGTCAAACAGTTTGCCGATGACCCTTATCTGGGCTCCCAGATGAAAATAGCCACTTGGGCAAGTCACTGGAAGGCCTATTGTCACTGAAGAACAGTACCTCGGCAAAAATCGTCCCCTTCTCCCAAAACCTGTCCCCTTTCAGGCTCTCCTTAAAACCCACCACTTTCACCAAGCATTTGGTCACCCTCCAACTATCTCCTTTGTCTCGGCATCTAACTTCATCTGATTTACGCCTCTCTGAAGCAACTTGGGACGGTTTTCTACGTTAAAGGTGCCATATAAATACTTGTTGTTTAGGAGAGGTGGAGAGAAAATTGGGGGGTTGGGGGATAAATTAGAGGCAGTTTGTTGTGTCAGCCGTGGCTCAGTGGGCAGCGCTCTCTCCCCTGAGTCAGAAGGTTGTGGGTTCAAAGTCCCACTCCAGAGACTTGAGCACGAAAATCTAGGCTGATACTCCCAGTGCAGTGCTGAGGGAGTGCTGCACTGTCAGAGGTGCCGTCTTTTGGATGAGACGTTAAACCGAGGCCCCGTCTGCCCCCTCAGGTGGATGTAAAAGATCCCACGGCCACTATTTCGAAGAAGATCAGGGAAGTTCTTCCCGGTGTCCTGGGGCCAATATTAAACCCTCAACCAACATAACAAAAACAGATTATCTGGTCATTATCTCATTGCTGTTTGTGGGAGCTTGCTGTGCGCAATTTTGGCTGCGTTCCCTACATTACAACAGCGACTCCACTTCAAAAAGTATTTAATTGGCTGTGAAGCGCTTGGAAGGTCCTGAGGCTGTGAAAGGCGCTATGGAAATGCAAGTCTTTTCTTCCTTTGTTGTAACACTGCCCAGCTGATTAGCTTTTTGTTGTGTTGTTTAGCTATTCCAGAGGGGTGATGTCTCCCGGACGCCACGTTCGAACACGGTTATATTTTACGAGTGAAAGTCACGTCCATTCTTTGCTGAGCTTTTTTCGTTATGGGGGTCTCTTGGGCGTAAGTAGAAGTTTTACTTTCACAAGATTGGGTTTTCCTCAGTTGGTGCTCCTTACACTGGGCAAAATTTGAGAGAGAAAAACATCTGTCTGATTAATTGCCCCCTCCCCCAATGTGTGTCTTGGCCCCTCCCCCAATGTGTGTCTTGGCCCCTCCCCCAATGTGTGTCTTGGCCCCTCCCCCAATGTGTGTCTTGGCCCCTCCCCCAATGTGTGTCTTGGCCCCTCCCCCAATGTGTGTCTTGGCCCCTCCCCCAATGTGTGTCTTGGCCCCTCCCCCAATGTGTGTCTTGGCCCCTCCCCCAATGTGTGTCTTGGCCCCTCCCCCAATGTGTGTCTTGGCCCCTCCCCCAATGTGTGTCTTGGCCCCTCCCCCAATGTGTGTCTTGGCCCCCTCCCCCAATGTGTGTCTTGGCCCCTCCCCAATGTGTGTCTTGCCCCCCTCCCCCAATGTGTGTCTTGCCCCCTCCCCCAATGTGTGTCTTGCCCCCTCCCCCAACGTGTGTCTTGCCCCCTCCCCCAACGTGTGTCTTGCCCCCTCCCCCAACGTGTGTCTTGCCCCCTCCCCCAACGTGTGTCTTGCCCCCTCCCCCAACGTGTGTCTTGCCCCCTCCCCCAACGTGTGTCTTGCCCCCTCCCCCAACGTGTGTCTTGCCCCCTCCCCCAACGTGTGTCTTGCCCCCTCCCCCAACGTGTGTCTTGCCCCCTCCCCCAACGTGTGTCTTGCCCCCTCCCCCAACGTGTGTCTTGCCCCCTCCCCCAACGTGTGTCTTGCCCCCTCCCCCAACGTGTGTCTTGCCCCCTCCCCCAACGTGTGTCTTGCCCCCTCCCCCAACGTGTGTCTTGCCCCCTCCCCCAACGTGTGTCTTGCCCCCTCCCCCAACGTGTGTCTTGCCCCTCCCCCAACGTGTGTCTTGCCCCCTCCCCCAACGTGTGTCTTGCCCCCTCCCCCAACGTGTGTCTTGCCCCCTCCCCCAACGTGTGTCTTGCCCCCTCCCCCAACGTGTGTCTTGCCCCCTCCCCCAACGTGTGTCTTGCCCCCTCCCCCAACGTGTGTCTTGCCCCCTCCCCCAACGTGTGTCTTGCCCCCTCCCCCAACGTGTGTCTTGCCCCCTCCCCCAACGTGTGTCTTGCCCCCTCCCCCAACGTGTGTCTTGCCCCCTCCCCCAACGTGTGTCTTGCCCCTCCCCCAACGTGTGTCTTGCCCCCTCCCCCAACGTGTGTCTTGCCCCCTCCCCCAACGTGTGTCTTGCCCCCTCCCCCAACGTGTGTCTTGCCCCCTCCCCCAACGTGTGTCTTGCCCCCTCCCCCAACGTGTGTCTTGCCCCCTCCCCCAACGTGTGTCTTGCCCCCTCCCCCAACGTGTGTCTTGCCCCCTCCCCCAACGTGTGTCTTGCCCCCTCCCCCAACGTGTGTCCTGCCCACCCCACTCTCGACCTACCACAGAATATTCTTCGATCATTTCCAGTCTGAATTCATGGACTTTCCTCTCTGATTCTCAGGAGCTTAAGGATCAGCAGTGGAAGAGAGCCATGGACTATCTCGGGGCAGTCTCGGAACTGAACTACATGACTCAGATCGTTATTATGCTGTATGAGGATAACAATAAGGTACAGTATTCCCTTTTCAGATTGATTCAGCGCAGTGGAATTCTGTGTAGTGGAAGAGAACAGGAAGGGGGTTAGTTAGTAGTTTGACTTTTCTCTTCCTCTCCTGGAGACACCATTTCCTGCTGGGGTACAGTTCCTCCAGCAGCAGCAACACTCCAGCACCATTCCCAAGTGGCCACCTTACACATGAGCCTGGACAGTGAGCATCTGCAGGCTGTTCAACTACAGAAGGACGTCGAGACAAACCCCAAGCTATTGCTCATCTGTGCCCTTGCCAGCAGTGGGCACTGCATACTAACCGGGCACAGGAACCCCGGCTGTTTGCCCACTCGCCTGCACCCCCAACTGAGTGGAGACGACTTTCAATGCCCCAGTTGCCGTGAATCAGTTAAGTGGAGCTAATTCACCAACCGAGCAGGGACTGGTCACTGCCATAGCCAACTGAAATATGTTAGTGTTAATTAGGAAAAGTTCATATATCTGTAATGCTAAATACTAGTCAGAATTTGGACTCAGTGCATTGATGGTGTGAGATACAAATGAAGCTTATGGGACTGACTGAATTTTGTGTGTGTTTACTGACTGATTAATCTGACTAAATAGCAGTCGTGACTATACTTCAGAAAGTAATCTATTGATTATAAAAACATTTTAGAATGATACAGCACAGAAGGAGGCCATTCAGCCCATCGTGCCTGTGCCAGCTCTTTGAAAGAGCTATCCTGTTAGTCCCACTCCGCCCCCCCTTGCTATTTCCCCATTAGCCCTGCAAATTTTTCCTTTTCAAGTATTTATCCAATTCCCTTTTGAAAGTTACTATTGAATCTGCTTCCACCGCCCTTTCAGGCAGCGCGTTCCAGATCACAACAACTCGCTGCGTAAAAAAAATCTCCTCACATCTTCCCCCCCCCCCCCCGGATTTTTTGCCAATTATCTTAAGGATGTTCCGAAGATGTGAAAGGCACTATATAAATGCACGTTCATTCTTTCCTCTCTCTCTGCTCCTTCAAAGAACTCCTTAAAAAAAAATGTACCACCTTTGCCCGTGTTTTTGATCGCCTTCTAGTTCGATGTCTACCTCTCACCTGAAAAGTACCTGCAGATGTTTGTGTTACATGACGAGCCCGGTATAGGTGCAAGTTGTTGGAGCTGCAAAGAAAATAAATTTCAATGTTTTTTTTTTCAGTTTAATATATTGGAGAGAGAAAGCTATCGATCTTATATTGAATAAAATAAATGCTTGAAATGAATGTTTAATTACCGTTGTGCAGGTTAGCGAGAGGTTGTCAGCTCGAAGTCTTTACAGTAGTGCAGAGAAAAGCAGCTCCTTAAGTGCTGTATGTAGTTGGAGCCTTTTCTAATATACTGTCCCAAACAGTGATTGAACAACAATAAAGAACTTCAGGTGTATTATACCAGAGTGCGGGTAACACTGGTATGATTGAAGGACTGGATCTAATGGGTTCAGTCTCAAAGCCATTGAACTTCATTCTTGCCACAATATACCTGGGCGTTCTTTATTGTTTAACTTGTCATCTCAATAACTTTAAACACTTGACCCCTCCAGATTCCAGAGCAAATTTCATAAATCAGCCGTCGGGTTCATTTTGAAAATGGTTGCTCTCGGCACCTTCAATGTATCTGAGTGATCCACCTGTAAAAGGCCATTTACTCCTCATCAGATTCTGAAGCCTGCCACGTTCATGAGGACATGGGGGAGGAGATAGTATGCGTAGTGATGTCTCTGGGGAACCATGGTATCCTGAAGTTTGCTTGGTTGAGTTAGGGAGTCGGGGAGGAATTTCCCACAGTTATCATCGAATGATACAGCACAGAAGGAGGCCATTCGGCCCATCGTGCCTGTGCCGGCTCTTTGAAAGAGCTCTACAATTAATCTCACTCCCCTGCTCTTTCTCTCTAGCCCTGCAAATTTTCAGTTCTTCCTGAAACGTTTTACTACTTTAAAGGCGCTATGTAAATGTTAAAGTTGTTGTTTTGTTGAAATTGGCCACAGGTTTTTCCTTTGATTTTTGCCTTCCCCGGGATTTGTTATCACTAGCCCTCTTGCAGCCACACCAGTTTATAGAACCATACAGCACAGGAGGAGGCCATTCAGCCATTGTGCCTGTGCGAGCTCTTTGAAAGAGCTCTCCAATTTAATCCCACTCCCCCCTGCTCTTTCCCCATAGCCCTGCAGATTTCACCTTTTCAAGTATTTATCCAATTTTCTTTTGTAAGTTTCTATTGAATCTGCTTCCACCACTATTTCAGTCAGCACATTCCAGATCATCATAACTCGCTGTGTAAAAAATAATTCTCCTCATCTCCCCCTTGGCTTTTTTGCCAATTATCTTAAATCTGCCACTGGAAACAGTTTCTCCCTCTCCACTCTATCAAAACCCCTCATAATTTTGAACTCCTCTATTAAATCTCCCCCTAACCTTCTCTGCTGTAAGGAGAATAGCCCCAGCTTCTCCAGTCTCTCCACATGACTGAAGTCCCTCATCCCTGGTGCCATTCTAGTAAATCTCCGCTGCACCCTCTCTAAGGCCTTGACATCCTTCCTAAAGTGTGGTGCTCAGAATGGGACACACTACTCTAGCTGAGGCCGAACCAGCGATTTATAAAGGTTTAACATACTTTTGTCCTCTATTCCCTTATTTACAAAGCCCAGGATCTCGTCTGCCTTTGACAACAGCTTTATCGACTTGATCAATGTAATATATGCAACGTAATTTTGAAGTGTTTTGCTGTTTTGTATCAGGACCCTTCTTCCGAAGAACGATTTCATGTGGAACTTCATTTCAGCCCAGGGGCTAAAGGTTGCGACGAAGATGAAAACGCCCCCACAGGGTCCGGGTTTCGGCCTGCATCAGCTGAGGTAAATCCCATTGGGAACCCTTGGGTAATTTTCTATCGTCAAAGACATAGCTGACTGTGTTTACATAATCCTTTTATTAACTACAAAAAAAAGACCCATTTTTCTGCACTACCTTCTTGATTCAAATGTATAACCGCTTCTCTTTCAAACATCGGTGTGAACACTTCAAAAAATAACATTTCAGGCATTCAAATTCTTCCCAAAAAAAATGAGTTTGTCAGCCGTGGCTCAGTGGGTAGCACCCACGCCTCTGAGTCAGAAGGTCGTGGGTTCAAGTCCCACTCCAGAGACCTGAACACACAATCCAGGCTGACACTCCCAGTGCAGTCTTTTGGGTGAGACGTTATAACGGGGCCCTGTCTGCCCTCTCAGGTGGATGTAAAAGATCCATGGCACCATTTGAAGAAGAGCAGGGTGCCCTGGCCAACATTTATCCCTGAACCAACACCTGAAACAGATTACCTGGTCGTTTGTGGGAGCTTGCTGCGTGCAAATTGGCTGCCACGTTTCCTACATTACAACAGTGACTGCACTTCAGAAGTGTTTCATTGGCTGTAAAGCGCTTTCGGACATCCTGAGGTCATGAAAGGCGCTGTAGAAATGCAAATCTTTCTTTAATTAACTTTTTTGTGCTCTGCTTATGTTAATGAAGCAATTTTGTCTTAAGATTTAGCTTGGTATATGTGCTTTGAATCTGTCGCGGTACACGAGGTTAAAAAGTAGCTTCACTCATGGAAGAATTTTTCCGGCGCATTTTGAGGCCATTGTTGCTGGGCCAAATCATTCATAAAATTATACAGTACAGAAGGAGGCCATTCAGCCCATCTTTGAAAGAGCGAACCAATTAATCCCACTCCCCTGCTACTGCAAATTTTTCCCCTTCAAGTATTTATCCAATTATTCTACCAGTTTAATGTGCAAATTGTTGCTTGCCAGTTTGGGATTGGCAGCTATTTACAAAAAAAACAGTGAATGAATTGCTCAACTTCCTGCTACATCCTCATGAGCAGTTATCAAGTTAATTTAATTGTTTTTGAGTTAGCACATCATTAACATTTGTCCTACAAAAGAGAGAAAAGGTTTAAAAAAAGAGGCTGCAAAAAAAGTGGAAAAGGGAGAAAATGAGAAAGAAAGCGAGAGAGAAATCGTCGTAATGGTGTTTATTTCATCCGTAGAATGAAGGTGGCTCCAAGACTGATCAAGGCAGCATGGAGGATCTCTCGGAGAATCGGGGGAGCGATGATGCGGACGGATTTCTTCCCGCCTTGCCTCAGCCAGCAGAGCCCTTCCACGTTCACAGGAAGTCCGCTCTGACCAAGGCCAGGAAGATGGGCTCCATGGAGGTAAATGTTGGCGAGTGATTTGAAATGCATACACGCACCTGTTCAAGTTTGGTGCTCATTTAGAATTACTTCTCTGCTCCAAGGAGAACAATCCTGGCTTCTAGAATAGAGAAACAGAATATTTTTTAAATGGTGAGAAACTTTCAAATGTTGATGTTCGGAGAGATTTGGGTGTCCTTGTGCAAGAAACACAGAAAGCTAGCATGCAGGTACAGCAAGCAATAAGGAAGGCAAATGGCATGTTGACCTTTATTGCAAGGGGGTTGGAGTATAAGAGTGAGGAAGTCTTGCTACAATTGTACAGGGCCTTGGTGAGACCACACCTGGAGTACTGTGCAGAGTTTTGGTCTCCTTATCTAAGGAAGGATATACTTGCCTTGGAGGCGGTGCAACGAAGGTTCACTAGATTGATTCCTGGGATGAGAGGTCTATCCTATGATGAGAGATTGTGTAGATTGGGCTTATACTCTCTGGACTTTAGAAGAATGAGAGGTGATCTCATTGAAACATACAAGATTCTGAAGGGGATTGACAAGGTAGATGCTGAGAGGTTGATTCCCCTGGCTGGAGTGTCTAGAACTAGGGGGCATAGTCTCAGGATAAGGGGTCGGCCATTTAAGACCGAGATGAGGAGGAAGTTCTTCACTCAGAGGGTTGTGAATCTTTGGAATTCTCTGTTCCAGAGGGCTGTGGATGCTGAGTCTTTGAGTATATTCAAGGCTGAGATAGATACATTTTTGGACTCTAGGGGAATTAAGGGATATGGAGATCGGGCGGGATAGTAGGGTTGAGGTCGATGATCAGCCATGATCTTATTGAATGGCGGAGCAAGCTCGAGGGGCCGTATGGCCTACTCCTGCTCCTCTTTCTTATGTTCTTATGTCCAGTCTCTCCACATAATTGAAGTCCCTCATCCCAGGTACCATTCTTGTAAATCTCCTCTGCACCCTGTCCAAGGCCTCGAAATCCTTCCTAAAGTGTGGAATTGGACACAATACTCCAGTTGAGGCTGGAGGATTCCAAAGAAAATTATTTAAAATCTTTAAGACCACAACAAGTCCATTGGGCCCAACAAGTCTGTTCCCTTTTCAAAGATCAACCCCACTCACCTTCAAATCATATAACTCAGTTCCTCTCGTACCAGCAACGCGCCTAATTGTCTCTTGAACCCATTTATACCGTCCACTTCAATGTCCTTCCCTGGTCACTTACTCCACGACTCAGTTAGATTTTGGATGGAAAAAGTCCCTCTGACTTCACTTTTTACAACTAACTTAATAAATATTTAACTTCTGTTCCCCACTATTTGAACAGTGAACTATTTGCAGGATTAATTCTGATCAATTCTCTTCATAATTTAATAATAATTAATTCTGGGGATGTGGATGTCGCTGGCAAGGCCAGCATTTATGGCCCATCCCTAGTTGCCCTGAGTAGGTGGTGATGAGCTTTATTCTTTTTAGTAGTTTGCTAGGTCATTTTCAGTTCAGAGGACTGGAGTCACATATAGACCCAGACCGCGTAAGGATGGCAGGTTTCCTTCTCTAAAGGACATTCCTGAACCAGTCGGGTTTTTATGACAATCAGACAGCTTCGTGGTCACTTTTTCAGATACTAACTTTTAATTTACAGATTCTTTTAAAAACTGATTGCAAATTCTCAAACTGCCATGGTGGGATTTGAAATCACATTCCCTGGAATATTAGTCCAGACCTCTGGATTGCTAGTCCAGTAACACAACCACTACACTACCGTATCCCCCACGCTGAAAACCCTAGTTACCTTTCCAATGAAAGCAAGCCCAACTTTTACTCGTTGGATTCAATGTTCAATCAAAATCCACATCTATAATCTTATAAGCAGGGCTACAGATGGCTCAATGATTTACACATTGATTTAGATCTTCATTTGTAATTCTAAACTACAGAGACAGTTTATTTACTACTGTTTATGCTGTCCTTATGTTTATTTGTAAAAATAATAAATTACATGATTCCATCATAAACGCTCAACATCTGAAGACTTTCGTTAACCGTTTAATTTATTAAAAAAAAATCTCATTAATAACTATTCCACCAAATATTCGTTGACGGATGCCTTTTTTGCATTATATTTTTATTCACTGTTTGAGTACTTTTTTTCCTGATACAGACCCATTAAAGTTACGATTCGTCAATTAAAATGTAAAATTGCATTATTTCGATTTAAAGCTTTGGAGAGCTTTAAAGAGATCTGATTATTGTTTTCTTGCAGTGTCGCTTATTACACTGACACATGGTAGATATAGGGTTGTATCCAGAATAATTGACTCATTTGGTATCCGCTAAACTCCGTTCAAGCCCCACTCCCAAGATTTAAATGCATAATCTAAGCCGACACTTTAATGCAGTACTGAGAGAGTGTTGCTTTGTTGGAAGTGGCTCCTTTTGGATGAGATGTTAAACTGAGGCCCCGTCTGCTTGTTGCAGTTCAAGATCCCTTGGCACAGTTTCAAAAGCATCGTAGTAATATCCACACAGAGGAAGGCCATTCAGTGCCTTGCACTTCTGCCAGAGTTCTGTCAGTGTCCTGACCAACATTCCTCCCTCAACCAATATCACCAAACACAGATTGATCATTCATCTCATGGACTGATGCAGAATGGTGTCCGGGTTTGCTTACAGTACTGTCGCTGCACTTCAAAAGTAAATCATTGTATGTGAAGACATTTGACATGAAAGGTGCTCTATAAATGAAAGTCTTGTATCTCATCATCCTTGAGGAAACGTGAGAGGACATTGCCATTCAAGAGTAGATGCAAGCCATGGCTGTTTTTTTTTTCTTAATTTAAAAAAAATTCATTTATGGGATCTGGGCGTCGCTGGCGAGGCCAGCATTTATTGCCCATCCCTAGTCGCCTTTGAGAAGGTGGTGGTGAGCCGCCTTCTTGAACCGCTGCAGTCCACGTGGTGATGGTACTCCCACAGTGCTGTTAGGTAGGGAGTTCCGGGATTTTGACCCAGCGACGATGAAGGATCGACGATATATTTCCAAGTCAGGATGGTGTGTGACTTGGAGGGGAACTTGGAGGGGGTGGTGTTCCCATGCGCCTGCTGCCCTTGTCCTTCTAGGTGGAAGAGGTCGCGGGTTTGGGAGGTGCTGCCGAAGAGGCCTTGGCGAGTTGCTGCAGTGCATCTTGTCGATGGTACACACTGCAGCCATGGTACGTCGGTGGTGGAGGGAGTGAATGTTTAAGGTGGTGGATGGGGTGCCAATCAAGCGGGCTGCTTTGTCCTGGATGGTGTCGAGCTTCTTGAGTGTTGTTGGAGCTGCACTCATCCAGGCAAGTGGAGAGTATTCCATCACACTCCTTACTTGTGCCTTGTAGATGGTGGAAAGGCTTTGGGGAGTCAGGAGGTGAGACACTCGCCGCAGAATACCTAGCCTCTGACCTGCTCTTGTTGCCACGGTATTTATGTGGCTGGTCCAGTTAAGTTTCTGGTTAATGGTGACCCCCCAGGATGTTGATAGTGGGGGATTCAGCGATGGTAATGCCATTGAATGTCAAGGGGAGGTGGTTAAACTCTCGCTTGTTGGAGATGGTCATTGCCTGGCACGTCTGTGGCACGAATGTTACCTGCCACTTATCAGCCCAAGCCTGAACGTCGTCCAGGTCTTGTTGCATGCGGGCATGGACTGCTTCATTATCTGTGGAGTTGTGAATGGCGCTGAACACTGTGCCGTCATCAGCGAACATCCCCATTTCTAACCTTATGTTGGAGGGAAGGTCATTGATGAAGCAGCTGATGATGGTTGAGCCTAGGAAACTGCCCTGAGGAACTCCTGCAGCGATGTCCTGGGGCTGTGATGATGGACCTCCAACCACCACAACCATCTTCCTTTGTGCTAGGTATGACTCCAGCCAGTGGAGCGTTTTCCCCCTGATTCCTATTGACTTCAGTTTTACTAGGGCTCCTTGATGCCAGACTCGGTCAAATGCTGCCTTGATGTCAAGGGCAGTCACTCTCACCTCACCTCTGGAATTCAGCTCCTTTGACCAAGGCTGTAATGATGTCGGGAGCCGAGTGGCCTTGGCGGAACCCAAATTGGGCATCAGTGAGCAGGTTATTGGTGAGTAAGTGCCGCTTGATAGCACTGTCGATGACACCTTCCATCACTTTGCTGATGATTGAGAGTAGACTGATGGGGCGGTAATTGGCCAGGTTGGATTTGTCCTGCTTTTTGTGGACAGGACATACCTGGGCAGTTTTCCACATTGTCGGATAGATGCCAGTGTTATAGCTGTACTGGAACAGCTTGGTTAGAGGCACGGCTAGTTCTGGAGCACAAGTCTTCAGCACGATAGCCGGGATGTTGTCGGGGCCCATAGCCTTTGCTGTATGCAGTGCGCTCAGCCGTTTCTTGATATCACGTGGAGTGAATCGAACTGGCTGAAGACTGGCTTCTGTGATGGTGGGGACCTCGGGAGTAGGCCGATATGGATCATCCACTCGGCACTTCTGGCTGAGGTTGGTTGCAAACACTTCAGCCTTGTCTTTTGCACTCACGTGCTGGGCTCCACCATCCTTGAGGATGGGGATATTCTTGGAGCCTTCTCCTCCCGTTAGTAGTTTAATGGTCCACCACCATTCACGACTGCAGAGCTTTGATCTGATCTGTTGATTGTGGGATCGCTTAGCCCTGTCTATAGCATGCTGCTTCCGCTTTTTAGCATGCATGTAGTCCTGTGTTGCAGCTTCCCCAGGTTGGCACCTCATTTTTAGGTACGCCTGGCATGCTCTTCTACACTCGTTGTTGAACCAGGGTTGGTCCCCTGGCTTGGCGGTAATGGTAGAATGAGGGATATGCCGGGCCATGAGGTTACAGATTGTGGTGGAATACAATTCTGCTGCTGCTGATGGCCCACAGCGCCTCATGGATGCCCAGTTTTGAGCTGCTAGATCTGTTCTGAATTTATCGCATTTAGCACAGTGGTAGTGCCACACAACACGATGGAGGGTGTTCTCAGTGTGAAGATGGGACTTCGTCTCCACAATGACTGTGCGGTGGTCACTGCTGCCATGGACAGATGCATCTGCGACAGGTAGATTGGTGAGGACAAGGTCAAGTAGGTTTTTCCCTCGTGTTGGTTCACTCACCACCTGTCACAGGCCCAGACTGGCAGTTATGTCCTTCAGGACTCGGCCAGCTGTGGTGCTACCGAGCCACTCTTGGTGATGGACATTGAAGTCCCCCACCCAGAGTACATTCTGTGCCCTTGCTACTCTCAGTGCTGCTTCCAAGTGGTGTTCAACATGGAGGAGTACTGATTCATCAGCTGAGGGAGGGCGGTAGGTGGTAAGCAGCAGGAGGTTTCCTTGCCCATGCTTGACCTGAAGCCATGAGACTTCATGGGGTCCGGAGTCAATGTTGAGGACTCCCAGGGCCACTCCTTCCCGACTGTATACCACTGTGCTGCCACCCCTGGTAGGTCTGTCCTGCCGGTGGGACAGGACATACCCAGGGATGGTGATGGAGGAGTTTGGGACATTGGCTGAAAGGTATGATGCTGTGAGTATGACTATGTCAGGCTGTTGCTTGACTAGCCTGTGGAACAGCTCCCCCAATTTTGGCACAAGTCCCCAGATGTTGGTGAGGAGGACTTTGCAGGGTTGACTGGGCTGGGTGTGCCGTTGCCGTGTCCGTAGCCGGTGCCGAGGTCGATGCCGGGTAGTCCGTCTGGTTTCATTCTTATTATTTTGTTTTGTAGCGGTTTGTTACAACTGAGTGACTTGCTAGGCTATTTCAGAGGGCAGTTAAGAGTCAACCACATTGCTGTGGGTCTGGAGTCACATATAGTCCCCAGACCGGGTAAGGACAGCAGATTTCCTTCCCTAAAGGACATTAGTGAACCAGATGGGTTTTTACGACAATCCGATAGTTTGATGGTCACCATTACGGATACTAGCTTTTTAATTCCAGATTTATTTAATTAACTGAATTTAAATTCCCCAGCTGCCGTGGTGGGATTTGAACTCACGTCTCTGGATCATTAGTCCAGGCCTCTGGATTACTATCCCAGTGACATTACCACTACGCTACCATTCCCTGTAAATACAGGAAATGATACAGGAAGTGCAAAGGGGCAGAGTGGTTAACAGGTGTGGACTTCAAGGATGTGCAATTTCACATTAGGATTCAAGCACCCCCCCCCCCCCCCACGGGATGTGTTTAAAAGGGAGGGCACGTCAATGGGAATTGCCTTTTATTCAAATCACTCTCCCATTTTGTATTGAAAAATAAAGCTAGGCAAGATATGCGGCATACAAGGCTGAGCAATAGATTTTTGGACTCTCGGGGAATCAAGGGACTTGGAAATCAGGCAGGAAAGTGGAGTTGAGGTCAAAGATCAGCCACGATCTTATTGAATGGTGGAGCAGGCTCGAGGGTCCGTATGGCCTACTCCTGTTCCCACTTCTTATGTTCTTATACCCAGTCAATAACCTGAGGTCAGATGATTCCAGATCAGTTCTCTGGTTTAAAGTCACAAACTCTAATTATTCTCAGTGGAGCCGTTGCAGGAGCAGAGATTGGTGACATCCCAACATAGCATCCCAGCGAGGGAGACCCCATGTGATTTGTTGCTGTGGGATGAAAAGGTTTAATTTCTCAAAGTTATTTAGGAAGATACAATATATTTTTTCAGTGTATATATAAATGTGAGAGAACCTTGAATTAATAATGATTTTAGCCATTCCTTTCCCTTTTGAGGTTCAATGTAGATCAGTACATGGTGCTCCCTTTGGCTTCATATCAGCACTCGGGCCATTACAAAATGTCCACCTGTAGTGGGGACCATTCTCGGACTCCATCACACAACTGATCAGAGTGGCCTGCCCAGGATTGCACTGATGGTCGTCCAGCAGCTGGGGAGACCAGGGTGCCTCGTAAATCTAGAGCGGTCTTGGCTAGAGTGACCCACCCTTGATTGCAACTTGGTTTCAGAAATGATGGATATAAACTTTAAAAAAAATTCTGGACATAAACTAGGGGAGCGGTAGAGTCTGATGAAGCAACCAAGGAACTACAGTCCAAAAATGTGTGGGTTAGGTTGATTTGGCTATGATAAATTGACCCTTAGTGTTAGGGGGGATTAAATATGTGGGGTTATGGGGATAGGATGGGATATGTTAGGTGGAATTAAATACGTGGGGTTACGGGGGTAGGGTGGGATATGTGTACTGTGGGGATTAAAGCAGGGACAGGGTACTGGATTTGGATGATCAGCCATGATCGTATTGAATGGCGGAGCAGGCTCGACGGGCCGAATGGCCTACTCCTGCTCCTAGATTCTATGTTTCTATGTTTACAGAGAGACCTAGACAAAAATTGCATGAGAACTATGGCTGATGAAATTCAATACCGGAAAATGCAAAGTTTTACACATTGAAAGAAAAACTGATGCATGTACTAACTGAATAGTGTTTGGCCAAGCTCTCGAAGAGGCTGAAAGAGATCCGGGAGTGATCATAGACTCCACACTGGCCATGTGCACTTGTTGAAGAGCACCAATTAAGAAAGTAAACAGAAGACTGAGCTGTATTGCCAGATCAGTATATGTCTGAAGGGAGGCACATGAACAGGGACCTTTATAGAGGTACATACACCGTACTTGCAAGAGAAAATGTTAACCCCAAGCACAATTTCAGGTTAAACCATGCCTGCAAGTCAAGGAGATGTAGGAATTAACTGGTAAAAAAGGTCATGTATTTCTGGTCTAAGAAGCGTTACATTTACTGCAGTCCCCAGCTCAGATTTGCCTTGGGGATGAGAGTGGGGGTGGGGGCGCAGTGGGGGTGGGGGTGGGGGGGGGTGGAAGGGAGTGGTGCAACTTTCTATGGAGGAGCTGGACTCCACTCTGCAGTGCGGAGTCCCAACTGTGGTTCAGACAAAGTGGGTTCAGCGCCCCAACTTAAGGTTGCACAGCAAAAGACGCTTGATTCGATCAAAAGAAAGACTTGCATTTCTACAGCGCCTTTCACCACCTTAGGACGTCCCAAAGGGGTTCACAGACAATGAAGTACTTTTTGAAGTGTAGTCACTGTTGTAATGTAGGAAACGCAGCAGCCAATTTACGCACAGCAAGCTCCCACAAACAACAACGAGATTATCTGGTCTTTATCAGTTTTAGTGATGTTGATTGAGGGATAAATATTGACCCAGGACACCAGGGAGAACTCCCCTGCTCTTCTTCGAAATAGTGCCATAGGATCTTTTACATCCACCTGAGAGCGCAGACGGGGCCTCGGTATAACGTCTCACCCGAAAGATGGTACCTCCGACAGTGCAGCGCTCCCTCAGTACTGCACTGGGAGTGTCAGCCTGGATTTTTGTGCTCCAGTCTCTGGAGTGGGACTTGAACCGCGACCTTCTGACTCAGAGGCGTGAGTGCTACCCACTGAGCCACAGCTGCCATTGCATTGATAGTTGATTAATAGGTACACATTTTCGTAAGTCCACAAGGTTGTAGTGTCACTGAAGGTCAGGTTATTTATATTGAGGAGTGCAGCTGAGGGAGAGAGAGATCAGTCCACCTGTGGGTAGCTGCACTCTTTCAGTGTAAACGCTCCTTGGGGTACATTTTGTTGCTCTATCTGAAGGGGAGTTTTCCCCATGGTTGTGACGTGCGTGCCACTCTTAATGTTGCATTAGCAGAATCGCTATTTGAGAGGGCAGGTCTTCTCAAACCTAATGGTTTCGGCAGCAATTACTGAAGTCCTGAATTTGGCTGCTTTTCCTTTTTATGCAAAGCGTCTCTTTCGTTGACAGGTGCTGTCGGAAAGTTCGTCGAAGTACAGCGGATACCGACTACTGGCTCCTCCGTATTCCCGACAGCTGTCTGATGTGAAACAGAGCGGTCTGGGTAAGAGATTTTGACATACTGGAACCTCTAAAGGACACAATAGCGGTGTGGCCTCACCACATGCATGCCACTATAAATAGTGACTGTGCACTCGTAAACTTGTCCACCGGCACTAACTTTTTTTTTATTTGTTCATGGGATGTGGGCGTCGCTGGCAAGGTCAACATTTATTACCCATCCCTAGTTGCACCTTGAGAACTTAGCATGGTAACACTTTTTAATGGACTTTTTGTTTGGATTTTAATCAAACTTTAGAGGTGACTATTTTCATCAAGTACTGGCTCTCTTTAGGGATGTTGGGAGCTGTTCACTGGTTTCCAAAATTCAGGTGGGGAATTTAGGCAAACACGCAAACTTTTAGCAGAGTTAGATTTAATCTTTAAAAGTCGGAGGACAAATTGCTAAAATTGGGGTTTTTTTGGGAGAGGGGGAAGCATATGAGATCCAAAGTTTTATAAATAGGGACATAGAGTACAAAAGCCAAAAGGGAATGTAATCATTGACTCGGCTATAGTTAGAATATCGTGTCCAGTTGTTCATGCCCTACTTTAGGAATAATGTCAAGGCCGTTGAAAGGGTGCAGAAGAGAGTTACTAAGATGCTACTTAGGAGAGACTAGAAAAGCTGTGGCTTTTCACAAGAACAAGATGATTAAGAGGAGGCTTGATTAGAAATGTTCAAGTTGTGTGGGGTTTTAATAAGATAAATAGAGAGGAACTATTGCCACTGGCTTTGAATTAGTAACTAAAGGGCATAGATTTAAGATCTCCAAAAGAACAAAGGGAGAGGTTTTCAGAAACTTTTTAATGAATGAAGAAACACTGATGCAAGCAGAATCCATAATAGCTTTAAATGGAAATGGCTAAATATTTGCAAAAGAAAGTGTATAGGAATAGGGCAACGTTTTGGTTTAAGTGGATAGCTCTTTCAGAGAGACAGCACAGGCGTGACGGGCCAACTGGCCTCCGTCTGAGCTGTAAAATCCTATGATTCTAAGCACCTGATGGCAGTGAGTAACCCTTAAGACTAACAAAGTAGTTACGGTGTTGTGCAGTGGTGATATTTCCACATAACCCTACAGAATAAGTTATCACTTCTAGTAACTGAATATTAGGGAAATTAGGGGGCTAGGTGGGGCAATGAGTCCGACATTGGCCTTTCACTTCTGGAACATGGGTTCAGAACCAAGGATGAAAGTTTCTGTTGGCTGTAAGTGAATTTAGCCAGTCCAGTTCCTCGTGGACATGGGCCCAAACCATAAATAATTGGCCGCAATTTGACACGAAACAGGCAACCTCACTCAGGATGGCTGGTTTGGGACTTGGAATAGAGTCATACTAGTGTGGTTAAGGAGTGCTTCTCTGAGATTGAAGCTAACGTACATTGTTATAGCCGAGTGTTATCTACCATTTAACTGTGCCGTGCCTGACCTGGGAGTGCTAGATGCTGATGCTGGGTGCCTGTGTTCCATTCCCCAGCACCAATAGCCCTCACTTTGACGAGTACAAAAAAAGTGGTGTGGCTAAATTATAGATAAAATAGCCTGTGTTAATTGCCTGCCCTATAATGTGCACACTTTTTGGTTGGACCAGCATGGTTGGCTTGTTTACAGAGCCAGAGATCGCCATACTTTCTTTGGCTTGTTTTGCCTGAACACGCATTTAACAAAACGCTTTTGTCTTTAACATGCAGCAGAGATGTGGAGTAATAATTTCGGCAACATTCGCTCTAATTTTGGTCGGTCTCTCAGCCTGTTTAATTTAGCGAGAGCGGAGCGGTAGCGAGACCAAAATCACAAACAATAAACTTCGCGCCAACTTCCCACTCGCTACTGTTTCTCAGCGGGCCTTATTTCAGTGGGTCATCGCTCCCGCCAGAAGCAGGCAGCAGCCTCGTTATTCAATGCAAATCAATAACAACTTGCATTTAAATAGCGCCTTTAACGTAGCAAAACCTCCCAAAACGCTTCACGCGAGCGTAATCAAACAGAATTTGACACCGAACCACATAAGGACAGGTGACCAAAAGCTTGGTCAAAGGGGTAGGTTTTAAATAAAGAAAAGTAAGAAAGAACTTGCATTTCTCCAGCACCTTTCACAACCTTGGGGCGTCCCAAAACGCTTTACAGCCAATGAAGTACTTTTTGGAGTGTAGTCACTGTTGTAATGTAGGAAACGTGGCAGCCAATTTGCGCACAGCAAGCTCCCACAAACAGCAATGTGATAATGACCAGATCATCTGTTTTAATGATGTTAGTTGAGGGATAAATACTGGCCAGGACAAAACTGAGCATCTTAAAGGAGGAGAGGTAGAGAGACAGAGAGGCTTAGGGAGGGAATTCCACTGCTTAGGGTCTAGGCAGCTGAAGGCACGGCAGCCAGTGATGGGTCGAAGGGAGTTGGGGTGTACAAGAGGCCAGAGTTGGAGGAACGCAGAGTTGGAGGAGGGTTGTAGGGCAGGAGGGGGTTTACAGAGATGGGATGGGGCGAGGCCACGGAGGTCTAGAGCTCTGAAGTTGCAGGGAGGGAATTCTCGAGCTTGGGACCTAGATGGAGGTCTGTTGAGATCCAATGACGTTAGGACCCCAATGCCACTCTGGTACAGTTCAGTTCAGGGCAGCGCCCACTGAGTGCTGGACCCACCCATTACACAGGGCAGGAAATGGCGAGCGCCGCGTCCCTTAAAGGGATCGCTGGAAGCAGCTCTGGGAAAGATAACCAATAATTATATGCCACCTTTTGGGCAGCTGGATGGGCATTAACTGCGTCTTGCTGCCTAATCCTCCCCACCCCCTCAATAATGTTCTCCCTCGCCCCCCCCACCCCCGATCGGCCCAGACTGCCCCTTTAACCCCATGCTCTGTGGGTGGACTGCTGGATTCCGCCCCCCCACAAGTGATGAGCTGTCTACCAGCAATCAGAATGCGTAGTGCAGCTGACCAACTGAATGCAAATGAGGGCCGATCACTGCACCCACTGTCTGCTCAATGTCTGCACAGCGATGAAAGTCGACCCCAGTTAGTCCAAATAGGTACAAGTGCATAGAGCTATCTCTAAGCCAGCGTCAACTCTTTACACTTGCGTGTCTTTCTCCGCAACCCGTTCGCACTTCACACAGGGGAGCCGACGTGAGCGTTCAGTTTTGTCAACTGTACTTTCTGTGACGTTTTTTCCATCCCATTTTATTTTCCAATGAAGGGTCTTTTTTTTTCCGCAGTTACAACGAAACCTTGTGAAAACAAAATACAGAACACTGCCAAATCTATCCCTAGTCCTACAGCTGCCAAAGAGGAATGCGAACCCTTGTTTAAGCTTTGGCAATGCTACTGCATCCTTCGGGGAGTTTAAGCTAAATGGTGAAAGGCAGAATAGAAGAGATGTATTGTGGAGCGCTCTTTAGGCTCTTTGTTCTTGAGAATTTCTGGATAAATCCATTGCTTTCAGTAGGAATAGGCTCGAGTCCTTTTTGGCCCGATTCGCGGAACAGCAATCAATGGTCAAACGATTGTGCGCCCACGGTGGCTCAGTTGGTAAAGGCCCTGCCCAGTGTAGCACCGAGTCAGACAGAGCAACAACTCCACACAGCGACTTGGCCAAAGATCCTGTTGCAACAAGTTACAAAAACAAGCGACCACACTTCCTAAGTAGTTCACTGGCTTTGGCACGTCCCGTGGCGATCTATAAGTGCAAGTTCTTTCCCTGCAAACGTCAGCAGCCCTCTGATACAGTGGCCATGCTGCACGTGCGAGTCTCGGCTGTGAGTGTCAGTTGGCCATTCGACTGTGAAGGGCATCGCCACCAAGTCCGATTTCACTCAGTGACCACACGCGCACGCTCTCTGGCAGGAGTCGCTGGCTAGTGACCAGGAGCAGGATCACTTGCTGCGTTTACCTCCTTCATAATGCAGAGCGCTGAGGCCAGTTTAGCAACTCCACCCTCTGCGCTGGCTGCCGGCGAGCTCTAGTTCGGGCTAATGGTTGAACCTAGTGACCTGTATGCTTTTTACCAACTGAGCTATCGAGGCAGTTCATACTCAAACAGTTTAATATCCTGAATGTATTGAGCATTATATTTTGTCAGCTTATAATGTACTCGTTGTAATGGTGGACTGTTCCGCCTGTGTGCACTTTCAGCAATGGTGAGTGCCAGCGATTTGATGTGCCACATCATTCCGTGACACACACCGCGAGTTTCTGCACTGCCCACGTGTAGCGCACTTGCAAGTACTGTACTACAAGTTTGCTTAAAAGCCTCGGAGGCAGTGAACGCACTGATTTCCGAGCGATTAATCACTCTTCCCAACTGGAGTCTTTGTGTAAGTTCAATGTTATCGTCCAGTGCAGTGGTTCATTCTGATAAAAGCAAGCTGCAACATTTTGATGATATTTGAAGTGAAGATATAGGAAAATTGAACTTTTGAACTTCATATTTTAAAATTGCAGCGCTGGTTTACGGATTTACTTTGATGTAGAGCCCTTAACAGAAATGAAAAGAGACAGAGAGATTCTAAGTTAAAATCAATTTCCATTTTGGGATTACACAGCCTGTCTGGTATATCCTTTGTTGAGTTTTTTTGGGGGGGAGGTATAATCCACAGTAATTTTCTCTTGTCTCTTCCTGAAAGAATAGAGTGCAATTGAAGGTTTCCGAGGTTAGTGCTCTGTCTGTGCTTTCTCCACTTGCCCCTCCTTTCCTTTGCTGGAGTACAATTCCACAGTGCAACTCTCCTCTCTGGTACTTCACCCAAGTGGCTGTACTTCAGATATGGACCTGGACGGTGAGATTTGGCAGACTGGTCAAGCACCCTGCTGAAATTCACTGTCTGTGCTCCCACGGGAGAGTTACTGGAAGCTGTGGGACTGCACGCCAGCAGAGAATGAGGTCAGTTAAGGCTAAGAGGAGATTTGATAGAGGTGTTTTAAATCATGAAGGGTTTAGATAGAGTAAATAAAGAGAAACTGTTTCCAGTGGCTGAAGGGCGCAGATTTAAGGTGATTGGCAAAAGAGCCAGAGGCGACATGAGGAAAAGCTTTTTACGCAATGAGTGATTAGGATTCGGAATGTGCTGCCTGATAGGGCGGTGGAAACAGATTCAATAGTAGCCTTCAAAAGGGAATTGGATAAAAACTTGAAAGAGAAAAAATTGCAGGGATATGGGTAATGAGCGGGGGAGTGGGACTGACTGGATCGCTCTTCGAAAGAGCTGGTGCTGACTCGACGGGCCGAATGGCGGCCTCCTGTGCTGTACTATTCTATGATTCTATAAGGTTTATTTAAAAAAAGTGATGGTTTCTAAGGTGAGAATTATGAGATATTGTAGGTAAGACTTGCATTGCATCCAACGTATGACTGTCCAAGCACACTTTCAGTCAGTGCAGGCTTGAGCATGTTCCATCTCTAAGCATTGGTTGGGCCTTTTTGACAAACTCTTTAATTAAAAAAAAAATTACCATAACTGTCTACTGAGACATTTAGTTGAAATAACTTTGATAAAACACATACACCTAGCCGTGCTATCAAAGGTTCTTTTGACCTCTATGATCCCGTTCTTCTGTAATTACAATTATGAATAAGATGATATATTTTTATAAAAACAGAAAATGCTGGAAACCCTCGGCAGGTCAGGCAGCATCTGTGGAGAGAGAAACAGAGTTAACGTTTCAAGTCGATGACCCTTCATCAGAACTGGAAAAAAGTTAGAGATGTAACAGGTTTTAAGCAAGTGCAGAGGCAGGGAGGAAAGAACAAAAGGGAAGGTCTGTGATAGGCTGGAAGGCAGGAGAGATTAAATGACAAAAGGGATGATGGTGCAAGGCAAAAGGAGATGGTAATGGGACAAGTAAAGAAACAAAAGATGGGTCTAGAGGAGCTGTAAATGGCAACAGCAGAACCTTTACCAGCACCTGCTGTCCGAAAAAATGGGAGCAGTGGTTATGATCTGAAGTTGTTGAACTCAATGTTGAGTCAGGAAGGCTGTAAAGTGCCTAATCGAAAGATGAGGTGCTGTTCCTTGAGCTTCCGTTGAACTTCATTGGAGCAGTGTAGGAGGCCGAGGACAGAGTGGTCAGAGTGGGAGTGGGACGGAGAATTAAAATGGCAAGAGACCCGAAGCTCAGGGTCACCCCAATGTAGAGCAGACCGCATCGTGAGCAGCGAATACAGTATACCAAGTTGGAAGAAGTACAAGTAAATCGCTGTTTCACCCGGAAGGAGTGTTTGGGGCCCTGAGCGGTGGGAAGGGAGGAGGTTAAAGGGCAGGTGCCCTATTTGCTGACGTTTGCTCACTTGGGTAAGTAGTGTTAAGCCATGCAGGAAGGAACATCCTTGGTTCTATCCCAATGTTCCTTTTAAGTGCACGGTCCCTTTAAATTTGCTGCGCAGCCGCGCATGCGCAGTATCTTCCAGCGACAGCATCTGGTGAGCGACCTGCGTGGGACCTCCCACTGCGCGGCCGCGCACTTTAGTGGGTACACTGTTCTATCCTGGTCTATGCTGAGTTAGTTGATTTACAATTGGCTGGGGAGGGGTGGGGGAAATCAGCCAAGGTTCCCACTTCTGCCCATCACTGCTGGAAGTGCTTGTGTGATGTCTGATGAGGACACTCAAATTGTGATGCCCTTCATAGCTGAATAGCTAGATAATTCTCACCATTTAGGCTTGGACGAGGTAATGGAGATCTGTAGTCTCCCATGGAACCATATCCCAGCAAAAACCAGCACTACCAGGAAAGGAGTGGTAGTAACCAAATAAACTAGATTGCAAAACTATTTATGTTGAGCATTCATATGGTTACAGTAAATAATGCAAAATATAGTTTTTTGTTGTCATAAATTTTAATTGGGGCTGTTGAGATAATTAGTAAATTGGTATTAGCCATAGTTTATATACAAGATAGCGACTTGAGTTGGGGAGAGACTTTGGAAACTCCCTTCCTATAACCACCTAGTGGCCAGATCTTGTAACTACATTGTGACGGTTGACATAGCAAAATCAAATGGGAAATGTTGACATAGAAGTTTACAATGATAAATGTTGATAGAAAAACATGACAACAGGAAGCGCTCGACACAAGATTTTAAATGATCTCTCTTGCTGTCCTTGTACTAGTTGAGAAAACTGGCATTGTAAGATTATACTCTGCATATGGGAAAAGATGAGCCGTTACAGCCAAGACTGCTTTGACTCTTTGGCTTTTGTAACACTTCAATTTAAATACTAATAATTTCTTATTCATGTTACAAAATTATTTTATTTTAAAAACCACACACTAGTTTGCTTATTGCTATAATTTTTTTACACCGCATTTATTAAAATGATAGGTCTGAGGGCAAAAATGTGTTACAAAATACAAAGCAGGCACAGCTACATCTGAAAAGGACAGTTTTAATGTCTCAGGTAGTCCCTCCCAGCGCTGCTTGCTACTTAGTGATCCCTGCTGGAAAGTGGCCACTGGGTGAGGACAGGATTTAGATCATCATAGTTAAATAATCTGCTGAAGGTCACTGGATGGCCACATGGGTGAGTTACCAGAGGGCACTGCACCCAGGGAATCTCACGCCAGCAGGGCACTGCACCCAGGGAATCACAAACCAGCAGGACACTGCACCCAGGGAATCACAAACCAGCAGGACACTGCACCCAGGGAATCACAAACCAGCAGGACACTGCACCCAGGGAATCACAAACCAGCAGGATGCTGCACCCAGGGAATCACAAACCAGCAGGATGCTGCACCCAGGGAATCACAAACCAGCAGGATGCTGCACCCAGGGAATCACAAACCAGCAGGGCACTGCAGCCAGGGAATCACATACCAGCAGGATGCTGCACCCAGGGAATCACAAACCAGCAGGGCACTGCACCCAGGGAATCACATACCAGCAGGACACTGCACCCAGGGAATCACAAACCAGCAGGATGCTGCACCCAGGGAATCACAAACCAGCAGGATGCTGCACCCAGGGAATCACAAACCAGCAGGATGCTGCACCCAGGAAATCACAAACCAGCAGGATGCTGCACCCAGGGAATCACATACCAGCAGGACACTGCATCCAGGGAATCACAAACCAGCAGGGCACTGCAGCCAGGGAATCACATACCAGCAGGATGCTGCACCCAGGGAATCACAAACCAGCAGGGCACTGCAGCCAGGGAATCACATACCAGCAGGGCACTGCAGCCAGGGAATCACATACCAGCAGGGCACTGCAGCCAGGGAATCACATACCAGCAGGGCACTGCAGCCAGGGAATCACATACCAGCAGGGCACTGCAGCCAGGGAATCACATACCAGCAGGGCACTGCAGCCAGGGAATCACATACCAGCAGGGCACTGCAGCCAGGGAATCACATACCAGAGGAGAAAAATATATTAAAGGAAATATATGATAGGTTGGATAGAAAGAAGATATTTCCTCTGGTGGGGTAGTCCAGAACAAGGGGTCAGCAGCTTAAAATTAGAGCTAGGCCATTCAGGGTGATATCAGGAAACACTTCTTCGCACAAAGCTTAGGGGAAATCTGGAATTCTCCTCCAAAAAGGTTGCTGAGGCTGGGAGTCAATTGAAAATTTCAAAACTGAGATTGATTTTTTGTTAGGCAAGGGTATTGAGGGTTACAGAACCAAGGCGGGTAGATGGTGTTGAGAAACAGATCAGCCATTATCTAATTCAATGGCGGAACAGGCTCGAGGGGCTAAATGGCCTCCTCCCGTTCCTATTGGGCCTAGATTCTGGTAGGTGACAAAAATGTTTGCCATCTCCTCATGACTAGTGAAAAACACCATGAGGTATAGTATGTACAGATTCAGTGCTTGTGCACTTGGGTTGTGTTGAGCTGTATAAAACAAGCGTGGAATACTGGTGGTTACAAGTCTGTCACTGGGGATGGGTGCGGTTAGAGACTTGTATTTTTGGGCAACTATGAGTAATGAAGTTTATCTTCATTTTTAAATTTTTAAAAACCTAACGTGACCCCTAACTTCTCAGACTGAAATTCTGCAATGTTTCTGAATGTTTCAAAAGTTATCTCCCACCTGTCCTGCGTATATGTGTATTAGATCTTATAAACGCATGCAGCATGAGGGATTGTTACTAAACCTTTTTTTTTTGACCTAACACCTAACCGTCTCGTGTGCAGGTTCCCAGTGTGCTGGTTTGTTCAGTACCACAGTACTTGGTGGCTCCTCTAGTGCCCCTAACCTCCAAGACTACGCCCGCTCGCACCGCAGAAAGAGTGGCTCCAGTTATTTTTCTCTGAAGGATGGTAGGTTGTTGAGAATTGTTTTCAATTTGCTGGTTCGACAGTGCCGGAAGCGATCCGAACGCTGCCACCTTGGGCTACTCTCATTTCATCAAAACTAATTTCAGTAGAAACCTATTATTCTGGGGCGGGAAATGGTTTAAAAAAATTTTTTAAAAATCGAGGACTTTTCATTCATAGGCACCAAATCCTCTCTGATTGTCGTTCAAGCCTGTGCGATATTATCACCTGAGCACATTTACGCAGTGTGTGACATGGTACGAGCAGCATTTCCAATTCTCCTGTCTGCTGTTTTAAGAAGAATTAACCCAGTTACACTAAACCGGTGAACATCTCCATTAAAACAGCAGGCAGAGGAATTTGACACAACCAGACCCAGCACTCGTACAGTAATATCGCACATTGTGACTCCCAGGCGATATTCTTCCAAAGCCGCTACTCGACCGAGTGAATACATCGGTTAATCAATACGTTTAGAACTAACATGTTGAGAGGTTCCAATAATGTCTTAAATTCCGAGCATTATCTAATCTCTGATGTACTGCTGCTTAGAAACAGGTTCCCTTCATTTTGTCATTCATGCAATATTTATTGTCAACATATATAATATTTCTTCAAGCTGCTGGAGATTAGTGTTCTGGAGGACATTTTGATAGAGAGGAGTGTGGTGAGCAGGGAGCTGATTAGTCAATAAAGCCTTCACGCAAACATTAGAAATGGCACCGTGGACTCTGCCGTTGGCTGTGTTCTCAGATGTGCTGTGATACGGAGCCATATGGACGGTGAAGGGCTTTTAGGCTCAACCCCTGATGTGCGTCAAGTTAGATGCCCTCAGCTACAGTGTTGGGGGCGCTATAGCCAACCATCATTCGCCTACTCCTGTTCCCTGTCCAGTGACTCCTGTCTGGATAGTAGGCTCTACTTTGATGCCCTTTCCAGTTGAATGACCTGCTGACTGTTACCACCTGGGCTCACGGCCGCTTGGCTGAGACACCCCTGGCACTGCACCCCAACAAGAGTCAGTGCCTTCAGGAGTGGAGGGGGGGGAACATAAAGAAATGGAATTGCAAGATGATGTAATTTGATGAGTAATCAGCTGTGTGGTTCACTCTAGATTAAATTCTGAATGTGTACTTTAGAGTTTGATAAAGTAATTGACTGTCTTTTACCTACCGATTGAATAATCAGTTTCACTGTCACCAGGTTACAGTGTACGCTTTATCAGTTTGTCCGTGGTGACTCTTTAGGTGTATACAAGGGATAGAAGCAAGTAGACAATTCACTATAATAAACTGGGTGGGGGGAATCATGAAGGCATCCATACTCCTTCTATGGAAGGAAATATTATTGTATATGACATGCTTAATATTTCTGCAGATGTTAAGTCGGGGGCTAGTTTCACCACTGGTGCCTGTAAAGTGCGATGTGGAGCCGACAGACCCGAGTTATACTGTTGGTCCTACTCTCTGCCCAGGGATTATAGAACTCTATGCATGCGTGTTTGCATGGGTGTAGAGTTGTGTTGCCCGCTATTCCGATGCCTGTTTTAAGTTTTTTTTTACTACAGCAGACCTGAGCTGAAATATAACCAAATGAAATGGGTCCCGGGAGCTATAAACGACGAGGCGATTTAAAAAAAAAATTTATTTATTTGTTCATGGGATGTGGGTGTCGCTGGCAAGACCAGCATTTATCGCCCATCCCTAATTGTCTCTGGATTAATTGATATGCCGGTCTTTGTTGTATTATACTGCAGGCTGGCACTTGTTCCTGGGAAAGGTAAGCTGTGCTACCAGCTTGTCTCTTTGTCAAATGTTCTCTCATTGCAATTAACAATCTGTTACGAAAGATACTTCAGACTGTTTCCATTAATTTCAGTGGGAGAGAATATTATGGATGTGTCTGGAATGCAGGAAAAGGGATGGCCACCTCCGAAGGCAATCATTGTTCCATTCACACACACACCTGGTATATGCAGTGCCTCACTAATTCATCTCCAGTATTAATTATCACTTGGTTATAATCATCCACAGCTATTAGTATTTTAGCTCATGAAAAGCAGAAATCTATTGCTTTGACAGTGTCGAGGGTGTTTGAGTTGAGTAAATGAATACAAACAGTAGTCGAGCAGACTAAATAGAGACAAGGATGGGTTTTTTGCCAGTTGAAGTTGATTCTGCTGGCTCCCACCGCCAGATGAAGTTTACCCATAATATTTACACAGCACAGATACTGCTAGTAGTGTATGCAGATGAGACATCTCTCTTCTGGTCAGTCATGGGTTATACTTTACCTTCTCCCTTATACTAAATCTCCTCCACATGCTTTGCAGTAGTCTGCACACTGTTCAGAGTACATAGTTTATGTGGCAGAAAGACTTTCCTCTGTCCAATTTTGACAGCATGACGACAAAGTCTTAATTGAGGTGGTATAACAATCGAAAAGATCTTGGCATCCGAATTTTATCAGTATTTTATTCAAATACACGTTCTTAGATTGGGATTCACCCCTCAAGGGAGCTCTTCTCTTCCCCCACCTCAAGGGGAATATGGACACCAGCTCTTCCCAAACCCCAGAGGGAAAGGCCTCTTGGGCGCTGAGGTTTTGGGCTTGGCTGTCTGTACCTTACTCTTCCTTGGAGCCAATGTGAGTGAGACAAGCAACTGTACAACAGGGGGAAACATGCTAAGCCATATAATAGATTTGGATCTTTCAACAAGTACACAAGAGATAATTATAGTGCAAATCCATCTTTTAAAAGTGGTAGTTTGAACTCAGGAAAGCTGATTGCAATGTTGCAACCTTCCATTAATTAAAAATGCACACTGATCATCTTAAGTCTTGGCTTTGCTAAATCATAGGATATAGCCCATCAGTAAGGGTAGCTGCAGAATTCATTCCGATTAATATCTTTAATTAATAAAACTTTGTGTGGGGTGTAACTTAGAACAGGCGACAGGAAGTTGTGTCTGAAATATTTTATTCTACAGTTTCGCGACTTTGGAGAAGAGAACAACTCACCAGTTCACCAGTAATACCTTCTCCCTCCTTCCTTTATCTGTGTTTTCTCCCATGGTCTGTCCCTTTGTGACTCTTTTTGCTACCCCACATAAAGCTCTAAAGGTGTGATTTCTTTAAAAAATAAATATATTTCTTCTTAGGATTTATTTCCTTTTGATTAAAGTTTTTGTAGGGTTTATTTTTAATGCGTTCTAAGAGCTTCTACCCAGCAGGTGATGAGTGACTTTACAGAGCTTTCTCGCACTGACTGGTGGACCTATTGTACCCAGAGAACTGAGAACTAATCCAAGTTGACTTAAGCTCTAATACTGTACAAACTTTCTTCAAAGCAATTCATCATCAGAACCAATAATAATATTAATGTGGATTGATTGGCTGGCCAGACAACGCTTAATCCCTGACAGGATTTTCCATTCCAAGGACACGGATTGAAGAATTGGAGTTGAATTTGAAAGTATATGATGAAAGATCTGTGTACTAATAATGGCTGTAATCCAGGTCTGTCTGGAATAGAGAATTTAGGGCTGATTGATGCACAAGCTGTGCTCGTCCAGTACGTCAGCTGATTAATGCAGTGAGCAGCGGAGCCGCTCTCGATCCCTGGTCTGTACTGAGTTAGCTGATCACATCTGGGGCAGCAGTAGGGGCACTAAGGTTGGCCTCGGCAGCCATGGGCCAGGGAAGGGACAGTCTTCCCACTCCTGACCGCTGTTCAGCGATCCGTGCTGGAATCTGTGTGTTGTGTCTGTGTACGTGTGCGTGTTTGGTGTGTTTGTGTCTTACTGGGCACGTTCGTGGAGATTGTTGGGCAAGGACAGGATCAAATCAACTGCAGTGTTCCCCCCCCTTGGTTGGATAGACTGCCGATACTGTCTAGGGTTGCACATGGAAAATGTTCACTTGGACAAAGGGGACCATGGGATCGGTATCTCAGCAGGAGTCAGCAGAAGAGGGAACAAGCCGCTAACAGTCAAACAATAAAAATGCTGTGTGCTGGGCTTAGTTTGAAAGCGGTATTTTGTTTCTTCAGTTTTTTTTTTGTTATCCAGTGATCTGGTCGCCTAAAAACTGTTGATGCACTTCATAGCCCGAGCGTCTTGTACATTATTTTTTTTATTGCATCATCCCGCTCATTCTCGCCACAATTCTACTCTTGGAAACTTAACATTTGGTAATGGCCGTTACAGTCACGAGGGGAAGCATGCAGCTTATCAGCCGTGCTCTCTCTCTCATTCTTATTTCGATCCCCAGTAAATGTGAGATGTTAACATTAAATGTCTAGTTGGTTCAGAAGATGTCTCGAGGAATCTCAAGGTAGCCACGAAGAATGGATTGCCAGTGGGAGCTTTCCTGAGATGGCATGGAAAAAGTCAATGGTGCCTATCTCAAAGTGCCAGGTATTGGTATAGGTCATGCAAGCTGCCTTCCTGTAACGCACCTAATCTTTTGGACGATGCATGAATGTAATGCCATTGTTACAGTTGCACTTACTGTTGTGACACTTCCAGCACCTTGGCAACAATGTAGGAAGGGTGAGACCTGAGAATTTACACTACGCCCCGCCCTGTGGAGTGACAGATCTCTGCACACGTGGCGCAAACGCATGCAAGGAAGCTATGCTCGCCATTCTCCAGCGAGGCGTTTATTTATTTAATGGCAAGCAAATGGGACAGGCAGTAACAGTAGAATGGGTGGGCCGGGACAGCCATCTTAATTTCACTTTATTTCCTTAAAGGCAGACTTTGAACTGGCAGCGTTTGTACTGCCCCTGGTGCAAAGCCATCGCCTAGAGATATTTCACTTTTGCCGATACCGGGCCACATTGTGGCATGTGGCGGTGTGCCAAATATCGAACTGCGGCACGAGTATCAAAGGTATAGTAGGTCTGAGCATTCCCAACACAGTTGGTGGGCTTGCCGATACCAGCCACCTGCAAAGGAAACCTGACTCTTCAAGCATGGCATGTGGGGGTTGTCCTGTTTAAGGTGCCCATTTTACTCTTTTGAGCCTCCGCGCTTGTTCACATTTAAACTCCGCCCTTCCCCCCCCACTCCCCTCCCCAAAGCTTTGGGCATAATGGCTTTCAATACTCAAACCAGCTTCTATGTCCGTTGGCTAAAAGAACAGGACTGTGCTCGGTCACGTTGGGACGGGCACGCAGTTGATTGGACGGACAGAGAGAAAGATGCATTGCCGACCCTAATGCGTGCCAGATATTGCTCCCGATAGCTAAGCTCGGGGAGGTGCAATGGTGCAGGGGTGTCCCACTCGACTCCCCCTGGCAGCACAACCAAACGGAGAGAGTGTTGAAGCAAGAGGCCCCGATGTGAGAGGATTGGGGTTGCATTTTTTTTTTTAAGAAGTCATCACCCGCTCATGTAATGTGGGACGTTCTGTGTTAAAACTGCACTGTTAGTTTTAACTTCAGCCCTTTTTGTTTCCTCAGAAATGTTATCTATGCCAGCCGTTAAAAGATTTTCTGTCTCGTTTGCAAAGCATCCGACTAATGGTATGTTTGCTTCTTTTCAATTATCCTTTACAATCTTAACTTTTTGACTTTTTTTTTTGCATGGTTCTTAAATGCACTTGTGCTTTTTAAAATCTTTTTAAATGTCCACTTCAATCTTTCTTTTCTCAATTTGTGTTTTTCCACTTTTTTTTTTCCATTATGTCGGCATTACCACACCAAAATCTTTAACATGATTCAGTGATTCTTCTAAGAAAAAAGAAGTCCCACACATTTTTAACCTTTTTTTTTTAAGTTGATGACACTTCCTTTCAATTAAACCTCCATCAGTTTAGAATGGCAATCGCACCTGTCAATCATTCCATTTCACCAGCTGTGAAGTTCCGACTGGCGACCATTTGCACCTCCTGATTTTGCTTCACTGTCCAGTTAACCGTCGGAGAACTTGACTGTCTTTTGCAGGTTTCGGGATGCACGGCCAGGTTGTCTTATCAAATGGGTCAGTTGGTGGTAAAGGCCACCAATCGGGGTCACGTGACGTCCTGGCTCGGAGACGCCATTCTGCTAACTTGCGGTTATGCTCAAGTCGTGGAGCTTTTGTGGCACCATCTAAAGGGCATGCTATGTGCTGCCGAACCATACAGAGCAGATGCTATTCCTGCTGTGTGCCGAGTAAGCCAGTCTCAGCAAGGGCGCTACAATTGGTATCAGTGACGTCGTCCTAGGAAAGGGGGGATGGTGGGTGGGGGTGGGGGGTGGCAGTAATCAGCCAGATCTCCAACTCCGCATCACAGTCCCAGTGATACCTGATGGAACGTGCATGTCTGTGGACATTTAGTGGGCACAGGGTCAGGCTCTCGATACGGTCACTTGGGTGGGGTAACGTTGGGGCACTGGAACCTGGGGAACCATACCCCCAATAACGCGGTGCCTTCAGGAGAGGCAGGGATTAAAAAAAGAAAAATAATGGAACTTCAAACACAACTTTTGCATCAGGCAGAGGATAAAATCAAACTAACAGTTCACCAAGAGTAGAAATGAAAACTCGGTGATCCATTCAAGCGTAATGCTGGTCATTTTCTCTTGCATCCATTTACGACTAGAGGCAGTAAATCAGTAAATATTCTACGTTACACACTTGTAACAGCAGCCGTCTCGCCATCTAATTGACTGAGAAAAATTGGTCAGAATATTTATTATATAATTGTACATTTGTTCTTGAAGATGGTGTTATATGCATCACACCAGACAAGTCAACATGAACTCATATCACATCCTCTCTCCTTATTTGGTCACCTAACGTCTTCACAATCTACATTGTGGTTTGTGGCTGCATGTGTCTTATTTTCATTTTCATATATATACATATGCATGCCCTTAAAAAAAAAAAGAAAGTGAAACTTGGAAGAGCCATATGCGTACTTTCAATTGTTCAAACAAACTGACTCGCTCGCACTTTTTGTTGGTGTTTTGGTTCTGGAACTTTTTAAAAACTCTCTTCCACTTGTGAGCCGCGGTGTCCCAGACATCTGTTTCAAGTCGAGCATAGATTTTTCTCCACGAGTTATCAGGATTCCTCCCACCCAATTTTCTCCCCTTCTGAAGGCGGTACGAGGGTATGGTTGCACCAAACATATCCTTGCTCAACTTCCTCCCATTGCGTCTTCCAACGGGAACCATTGGATTTTCCCGTTGCCCACCTCTCTTCCAAAGCCAAGAGGGCCAACTGTAATGCCTTCACCTCTGCCTTGCCTGAGACGTGCTAGCTCAGCAAAGGATCTTCTTTGCTCTTACTGAGCAGTTGGGAAGCCCAGTCATATTTTCAGAAAGAAGCAGTGTGTTTAAAACAAAAAAAAAAATCACTGGCTAGGTACATATTTATTTTTTGCTTATTTGAGACATAATGGAAGTTTGAGAGACATGTGAGCACCCTGTTTATTTGGGAGCTAAGAGAGCCTTACTGGAAAAATCACTCGGCAGGGAGAGTGCAACTATCTCAACTCCCAGATATATACCTGCGTTTCTTGGGTAGTGAGGGAGCAATGTACACCCCATGAAAGATCTTTATTGAGGAGTACCATTTGCAAAAGAGGGGATTAAGAGATCATGAACTTGTACATGAGGAAGATTTCATCAGGTCTTAGACACTTTCTTCCCCACCCTCGGGCCTGGGTCCCATCCCATTTGTCTACAATCGCAAACCCGTTGCTGCACCACCCACTTCATGGCAGCCCATATTCTTTTGGACTTTAATTAGTTGAAAAAAGCTTTTCTTTGTTAGCAGATAGAGAAGGGGTCTTCCCTGCAGACCCTAAGTGAGATTCTATTTCAATTCAGTATTGAGGTCACCGCCCACCGCTTTTGTCGTGTCTAGTTGCAGTCGGCTTTCTTTCTCTGGAAAGATCACCTCCCGTGGGGATTAACTGTTCTAGGCTGTCTGATGTCTCGCTGCTGCAGGGCCTGTGTGTGCAAATGACCCAAAAAAAAGGAGCAGCTCGTCCTTACTTGGCTGAAACTTGATGACTGGTGCTTGAAGGTGGTAGAGTGGTTGCTGTATTCAATTGGAAATGTTCTCCCTAGTTAGGAAGGTGAAATATTTTCAAGCTACAGAGTTGGGATGCACTTAGAGCCCACATGCTGTGCCAGGTCAGCACACGTAACCTTTGCGCAGAGGTCACTGCAGAGTCCTCCAGACCTCATGATAATTCAATACTGGTCCTACTTTGTTTTATCAAGATGTTTAATAATTGAAATATGATGTTTGCATGGCTACGGTTGGAGTACTGTCCTCAATGCCTTTATTTCCTTCATGGAAAACTAGTTTATATTTTCAGGAGTGTAATCGTGACAGTCACCAATAAAGTGCATAAGTGTCAGCCGTGGCTCAGTGGGCAGCACTCTAGCCTCTGAGCCATGAGGTTGTGGGTTCCAGTCCCACTCCAGAGACTTCAGCACAAAAATCCAGGCTGACACTCCCAGTGCAGTGCTAAGGGAGTTCTGCAGTGCTGTGGGTGCCATCTTTCGAATGAGATGTTAAACTGAAGGCTCCATCTGCCTGTTCAGATGGATGTTGAAAGATCCTAAGGCACTGCTAAAAGAAAAGCCAGGAGTTTCTCCAGGTGTCCCGACAGTATTCCTCCCTCAGCCATTGTGGGACAATGCTGCCACATTTGCCTCTAAGTCTGTGCATCAAAAGCAGTTCACTTTGTGAAGCACATTGAGACGTTTCGATGATGTGATCAGGCAGTAAATAAATGCAAGTATTTGTTTCCTTCTGATTTCTATTTTATTTCTATTATATAAATGTATGTTCCTTTCGGTTGGGTTCGAGACCAGCAGCTCATTGTCTTTGTCTTTCTCTCTTCATTTGGTACATTCTTTTCTTTGATGTTTCAGATTCTTACAAATGCTTCTTCCTTTTTTTAAGAAAAAAAAAGCCCGAATAATTATGGTAATTGTGTCCTTTTTTTTGTTGTTGGTGTTTTTATTTTGTTCTTTTTCTACTGGTGCCCGTTCCCTAGACTTGCTGGACAATCGTCACGTGGCGCAGTTGCTGAGGCGATTTTCAGCCGACAACAGTTTCGCACAGAACCTGGCCCTTGATGGTGCCTTGTCCCGGCACCTCCAGCAATGCTCCTACCACATTCGACTCTTCAAGAACTGGCTGATCTCTGGGCAGGATGATATCGACTGCCTCTACGGTATCACCTGCACCTTACTGCTGCATGGTTGGCTTTGGATGAATCTTGTTTCAGGCCATTGCAGCTATGATGCAGCTTGTAGATTTGGACCCAAGTGAGCTTTGTCAAGATAAATCGGGGCGGTGGGTGGGGTGGGTGCGGGAATCTCTTGCCTCCACATCTCTTTAACAGCCTGCAGATGGTGGCACTCTTAGAAAAAAAAATGACCCAAACTGCTTGCTAGGTTTTGGATTGTGGATAGAAAAAACCCTGCTACTAACACAATGGTAGGGCATCTTTACAGGTTAAAAGTCAGACTGCACATCAACTAAAATCTCTTCTTATTTCACCACTGTACAATCACATGTAGCTGATTGTCAGAGTCTAACCTAAGGATGCTGATTCGCAACAGAAAAATGATGGAAATAAAAGAAAAGACAAGTTAATGTTTCAGTGGTAGGCCCTTCCTCGGAACTTGTCACATCCTCCTGACCGAGGGCCTGCCCCCAGGACGTTAACCTGTCTCTTTTTCAGGTCCCCGCAGACCCGTTGTGCGTTTCCAGCATCGTCTGCTGGCTTTTGCCGCTTGTTTTCTCACCAGGGGTTAACTGTTGGCGTTTTAAAAAGAAAAATTGTGTTTTCATTCTGAGTAATTGAAAGTCTGATTTTTAACCGGTGGAAAACGATATGCCGTTGTCTGTTGGAGATGATGTTGACCGAGGCCGTGAACAGCCCCCTCCGAGACTGCGCTGTGTTGTAGGCTACTTTGGGGTGTCTGGCGGCAGAGCCTTGCAGCTCACTTTGGCAGCATTCGAACTGAAGGGAGCTGAAGTGCTTTATGATTTCTTTTTGGTTTTGTGCCTGGCTTCTTTTTCCAGCAGGCTTTGAGCTGTAAACATTTGAAATGAAATGCAAGCCGTTGGCAAGGATTTGTTCGCAAGCAATATGGAAACTTTTTCCCCCTCTTTTCCCTGCACCCACCCCCCCCCCCCCCCCCCCCCACCTCCTCCACTATCCATCAACCAACTGAATTATAATATGTTTCTCTTAAAAGGAATAAAAGCTGATGATAAACAGCCTTAGTGGAAGAAAGTTGCACAGCCCTGCAGTTTTTAAGTTGAAATCAATAGTAGTTAGCAAAGTGAATTCAAAGTAATCAAAAAGAAACATTCATCACTAAATCCATTTCAGGCATGAGTTATTAAGTGGAAAGTTTGCTGAGTTTAATTCAAAGCAAATCACTTTTTATTTCTGCACTGGCTGTGATCCAGCTGGGCAATCATGACATTGTAACCGTATAGACGGGAGCATAAGAACCCAGCATCCATTTAAAAATAAATCTCTGAATGCAGGTCACATATTAAGGGCGTAAGGATTTTTACAAGCTGCCCTGATGGCTCGGTGGTGACGTCACCGTATGACAGAGCCTCACAGAAGCCCCGCGTTCAATCTCCAGTGTTTATTTTTAACTAAGTTAGCCAATTTCAGTCAAGGCTTCAGCTGGCCTCTGTTGCCCTAAGGTGGGGGTGGGTCAGAAACGTCAATCATAATGAGAGTTTTAACTATCACGAAAGACTGGACTGGCTGGGTCACTTTTCTATAGCAAAGAGAAGGCTGAGGGGTGACCCAATAGAGGTCATTAAAAGGATAAAGGGGTTTGATAGGGTAGACGTAGAGAAGATGTTTCCACTTGTGGTGGAGACCAGAACTAGGGGTCATAAATATAAGATGGTCACTAATAAACCCAATAGGGAATTCAAGAGAAACTTCTTTCCCCAGAGAGTGGTGAGAATGTGGAACTCGCTACCACAGGGAGTGGTTGAGGCCAATAGTATAGATGCATTTAAGGGGAGGCTAGATAAACAGATGAGGGAGAAAGGAATAGAGGAATATGCTGATGGGGTGAGATGAAGAGGGGTGGGGGGAGGCTTGTTTGGAGCATAAACACCGGCATGGACCTGGTAAGCCGAATGGCCTGTTTCTGTGTGTAAATTCTAGGTAATTCCAAGGCCTAATTGCTATGCAGTGACACCAGCTGGAAAGTTTGCTCGTGTAGATGTTAGGGGGAGGACTATCTGCTAGCCTGTGCCATGGCCAAAGAGCTCCTCAACACATTCTGTCTAGTCTCACATATTAAAGTGGTCACTTGGGCGCGGTACTGGAAGGTACTTGTCACCCGCGGAGCTGTGGCCCAATGGGAATCAGATGAGAAGAAGGGGAGAAAAAAAATTAGGAACTGGAAAAAGCCTTTCGACCCAATCAGATTGTCACATTTTAATGGATCAATCCTTGTCACCCACGTCTCCCCATTTCTCTCAATCCCTGGATCTCTTTCCCGATCAGTACTTTTATATCGCAGTTCCATTTAGTACATCCACCCTTTTTTGAGTTCCTTGCTCCCATGTTAATTCTTTTATCCTTATCCACATGAAACTGCATTTGTCACCTATTGACCCAGTTATCTGATTAATCCAAATCTTTCTGAATCTGGTGGTATTGTTGCTCATTGCTTGTTCTGACCTTTTTATTTAATTTCTCCATAATCTTCAAATTCCTTTGGCGAAGGGGGAAAGTAATTAGAAAAGCCTTGATCCACAAGTAATATTTTACTGGGGACGGTAGCATACTGGACTAGTAATCCAGAGGCCTGGACGTGAGTTCAAATCCCACCACGGCAGCTCGAGAATTCAAATTCAGTTAATTAAATAAATCTGGAATAAAAAGCTGGTGACCATGAAACTACCGGATTGTCGTAAAAACCCATCTGGTTCACTAATGTCCTTTAGGGAAGGAAATCTGCCGTCCTTACCCGGTCTGGCCTACATGTGACTCCAGACCCACAGCAATGCGGTTGACTCTTAACTGCCCTCTGAGATGGCCCAGTGAGACACTCGGTTGTATAAGGCGGCTCACCACCACCTTCTCAAGGGCAATTAGGGATGGGCAATAAATGCTGGCCTTGCCAGCAATGTCCACATCCCGTGAATGAATTTTTAAAAAAAATTAAAAATTAATACCCTCTTTGCCAAAAATGGCATTAAATAAAGTGACCATGAATGCTCGATCAAAATATGACCCACTTCCTCATTAGGTAACGGGAAATCATCAACCAATATTCCCAAAAAGGGTTTAAAGACTAGTTTACCGAACTCGTCCGTATTTTATTTCTTAATCCGTATAACTAGTAATGTAGAGCTGAATCTTCTGCCCATTAACTCCAAATGTAAAGGTACTGCTTTTATTGCTCCGATGGAATGGCGGAGTGCGCTCATCTCCCTGAGGAAAGAAAGCCACCTTTAGAAAATCACAAGTCGAAGGAGGACTAATGTGCCATGGCCAGAAAATTTGTCTACGGCCAAGTAGGCGAATTTTTGAACTCTATAGTTGCCACTACGAGCTCCAGGTAGAGGAAAATCGTCAGGTTTAAATGCTTTTTCTCCCCTCTCCCTCTGAATGGAATGGTTGTCGGTGAGTGTAAGCAGGTTTCAGGATCTCTGAAGTAATAGCACGCCTGGGAGCAAATGAGCATGGCTTCTCCATTCATCATCAGTTTCAGAATTGAACGGCGTGCAGTGCATTGACAATTATATTTCGGTGCAATTTACCTTTTCTCTGCAAAATTACCTGGTGTCCTAGATAGCTTTCTGGTGGGGAATATCTAGTGCCCCCCCCCGCCCCCATGCATATTTTTTTCAGTGTCTTCCCTGCAATTGAATCCCACGTTAGACATCATCTCACTTTGAAACCTAAAATATTTAATTATATTGGATGCTAAGCCTAATATTTGGTTGACGCGCCTCTGTTCTCAATCATTGTATTTTGCAGCCTGTCACAAAAGCTACCCGCTCTGGATGTTTTTATAAAAACTGGGGTAAATGAGAAAAACATTTCAGTGTGTTCCGTTGCTCGCTTAAGGAGCGTGATGGATCACACAGCCAAGGACTTCTGAAACTGCAGCCTTGAAGGCCTCTCTCTGGCTGTTCATCCCAATTCTCTTTCTGTGAAAATCGAAGTATTTCTTTCGTTGACTATTTCTAAAGCATATCGTTTATTACATCTGGTTTTCAAGCAGACGTGTTTACTTCCCAAAATAAAACTGACCTCCAGCTCCCGCAGTGGCTCTGGGGAGCATGAGCCAGGATTCCTGCTCTATTGGCTGTAAGACTGCTATATGAACTGAGTTGGTGCAGTGTTTATGCTCCACTTTAGCCTCCTCCCGTCTTTCCTCATCTAAATCTATCAGCATAACCCTCTATTCCCTTCTCCCTCATATGCTTATCTAGCCTCCCCTTAAATGCATCTATACTGTTCGCTTCAACTATTCCCTGTGGTAGCGAGTTCCACATTCTTACCACTCTCTGGGTAAAGAAGTTTCTCCTGAATTCCCTATTGGATTTCTTGGTGACTACCTTATATTGATGGTCTCTAGTTTTGCTCTTCCCCACAAGTGGAAACACTCTCTCTGTATCCACTCTATCAAAACCTTTCATAATTTTAAAGATCTCTATTAGGTCACCCCCTCAGCCTTCTCTTTTCAAGAGAAAAGAGACCCAGCCTGTTCATCCTTTCCTGATAGGTATACCCTCACATTTCTGATATCATCCTTGTAAATCTTTTTTGCACCCTCTCCAGTGCCTCTATATCCTTTTTATAATATGGCGACCAGAACTGCACGCAGTACTCTTAAGTGTGGTCTAACCAAGGTTCGATACAAGTTTAGCATAACTTCTCTACTTTTCAGTTCTAGAAATAAACCCTAGTGCTTGGTTTACACCACAGCACAATGCAGTTTACTTAACACCAAATTAGCAGTCTCACGTGATGGCTGGTGTGGGGCTGAGGTGCACTGTTCAGGGCAGTTAGATGCAAACGCGGACGGTAGCCTCCAGGACCATTTGCACACCTTACTGGTTGAGTTGCTGCTTGTGACTCTCACCAAGTATAATCAGTGAGTTTATTTCCTGAGTGTGTGTCATCCCCTTTTTTGCTTCCATTCATTCTCCTTCAGATAGTGAGGATGAGTAAACATTCAATGCCATTCATAGCTTCTATCCCGCTTGATCAAGTGGGCAAGTGAGTTGTTGGTTTCCCAATGTTGCTGTGACAGTGGAGCAGGCAGGTAAATGAGCGTTTGCTTAACAATACAGGATTGACACAGCTAAATGCTTGGTCCAAGATAACTCTGCTAACAGGAGTGCCCAATGGGGGAGGATTTGCTTCCATATCTTCAACTCAAACAGAGTGGCTGCATAATTCCAGCTCACCTTTACAGCAAGCACATTCCCAGGTTCCAGCCATGAGCGTTTATCTCCTCCATTCTCTCCAATAGAAACATGCAGGTGAAATCATCTCTTTAAAAACCTCACAATTACTGTGAGGTTTTGAGATGTGTCCTCTGAGGGGGCGATTTGTAAATGCAAACGGTTATGCATTCACTAATCTACCAGGGCCAATAACGAGAAAATTGGTGTTTTTGCCATTTGTTTCGTGTCATCGCTGGAAACAAATTGAGACATCAAAAAAATTAGTGTAAGTGCAACCCTTATGGATTATAAACCCTAAGTAGGTCACGACCTGAGCTGGCGTCTCCTGTGGACTGGGCAAATTGTGGTTAAAATCATATTAATCTGTTTGCTTACTGGTGGTTGATTTTTGTTTGCCGTTCTACCAAAGAACATACGAATTAGGAGCAGGAGTAGGTCACTCGGCCCCTCGAGCCTGCTCCGCCATTCAATAAGATCATGGCTGATCTGATTACTCCACATTCCCACCTACCACCGATAACCTTTCACCTCCTTGCTTATCAAGAATCTATCAACCTCTGCCGTAAAAATATTCAAAGACTCTGCTTCCACCGCCCTCTGAGGAAGAGAGTTCCAAAGACTCACGACCCTCTGAGAAAAAAATTCTCCTCATCTCTGTCTTAAATGGGCGACCCCTTATTTTTAAACAGTGACCCCTAGTTCTAGATTCTCCCACAAGAGGAAACATCCTCTCCACATCCACCCTGTCCAGACCCCTCAGGATCTTATATGTTTCAATCAAGTCACCTCTTACTCTTCTAAACTCCAGCAGATACAAGCCTAGCCTGTCCAACCTTTCCTCATAAGACAACCCGCCCATTCCAGGTATTAGTCTAGACAATGAAAGTCGATTTAAAAATAGTTCTGGTAGCCTTTTAGCTGTTTTATTCATATAGAAAAACTTCACAATGTAACTCACGAGAGCTCACTCCTGGTCAAATAAGCTATGTTGCATGTGGAATGCGTGCTGGCGACTGTGTAGAAGTGGATTCGTGATTTCTGATGTACATGAATAGTTATTTTCCGTGGTATGGTTTTGTTGCTGTCCCTCACTCGGACTTCTCCCAAACAGCAGCTTAGGACCGCATGCATGACGCTGTGAAATGCTGCTATGGCAGATGCGTTTGCATTTGATGTGAGCTAAGCCCAGCTTATCGGATTGTGGAGTGTAAATGGTTTGCACCATCATTGACGTGAGCATTCTTTGATTGACTTTCATGTTGGCGTATTTTACTTGACATATGATCTTGATCGGAGCACAGTATTGTCTTAATATGCAACAGAATCGCAATATGAGCATTCACCCCTTCAGGTCCCCTGGGTGGAGTTGGTTATTTGTTACTGAGCCTGTGATTAGTAATACGGTATGAATCTTGTAAAGTGCAGTAATTATGTGTGTGTGTGCATGTTTATTAAATGAATTATTATACTGTAGCACTTTAAGCACGGTAGATGCATTTTGTCTGACTCTGCATTAAAAGTGATGGCAAGCACTGTTTAAATATCACAAGCAATTTTCTTTTTTTTCCTCTCTGCGACACTGTTTACTTACCTCAGCTAAGGCAGTCGTAGGACGCTATATTCAACACCACACCCAGAGAGCAGAAAGGTCAACCTGATCACCATGCACTGATTCGCCCTGCGTCCCTCCTCACCACGGGAAATTTGGGCGTGTTTGAATGTTGGGCGAGAGCAGTATTGGCTCAGATTCCCCTCGTAGCTGAACAGCCTGAAGGTGCTCACTGTTTGGGCTGACCCACGAAGAATGATCACTAAGGCGAGATTCTGGAGGCTGCTACCCATGGAACTGTACCCCATGAGGAGTCAAAGTCCCAGGAGAGGAGATGGGGAGAAAATATTACAAAAAGTCAATTACGAGGAAACCCAGTTCAAAGCATCTTAGTTACCAAGATAGGCTGAAAAGAGCTGGGACTCTATACAGAAGCTTATCCTTAAGGGTGATTTGATCATGGTTTACAAGATTATGAAGGGATTAGATTGTGTTTGTTTCAACCAAATAAGTTAGGGTGGACCAGGGATCACAATCTCAATTTATGTAAAGGCGGAACTAGGTTAGATGTCAGGAGGTGGTTCTTTTCCCAGGGAATAGTGGGCCTCTGGAATAGGCTGCCGGCTCGTGCGGTGAATGCTGATTCGCCGACTTCCTTCAAGCGAGAGCTGGACCTGTTTCTGGCTGGGGCAGAGATCACCTTGTACAAGAGGTAGGTACCGTATAACGTTAATCAGGGCCCGAGTGGCCTACTAGACTAGTTTTGATCGCCTAAGGGAATCGGAGAGCGATTTTCTACATTTCTTTCACCCCTAATTGGCCGAGGTTTTTATTTGTTTTTTCATCTCGCCCAGGAGATCGCATGGTTTCCGGGTAAGGTGGGGAGTGTCAGTATCGTGATACACAAGACATCACAATTATACGGGACAGGCTGATTGGACCAGTCGGTCTTTTCCTACCCGTCATTTTTCCTATGAGAGGGTTTCGGTGTTTTTCATGGTTGAAGAAGCCATAAATAACTTCTCTTCTGCCATTTGGTGGCAATGTATGCAGGAGTCCTCGAGGGTAATTATATACATTTCAAATATATTGGTTGGTATTCCAATTACCACTTGGATATTGTGTATATCTAATGTAGGTTTGAAACAGGGTTGGTAGAATACTGTGTAGAGGACCATTTGCGAGCCTCTGCCATGTCACAGATCCGCTTTCTCTACCGGCTGTTTGTGATTGCGCCATAGAGGACCTTGTTCTGTCTGTTATCCGCTGGTTCTCAGCCTCATGCCACAGGTAAGTCATCGTTCGCCGTGCCTGTACCTTTGAAAGATTTGTGTCCCTTGTGATGTTCTTTTCCTGTGCCCTGTACATAGCATCTACTGCCATATACAGGAACCTTCAGTTCTTTTCCCCCTCTTACTATCAGTCACATTGTTGCTTCTCCACCAAGTAACAGGAACTTCTCTTAACAAAGATATTTCAGTCTGTAGCTCAGCGATTCATTTTGTTTAGGTGCATTTTGAGGTCTGACTCCAAAATCTAGGGAAGTCATTCTATTAAAAGGCATTATTACATAAGAAATAGAAGCAGGAGTCGGTCATTCGGCCCTTCGAGCCTGCCCCCCAATTCAATACGATCATGGCTGATCTTCTACCTCATCTCCACTTTCCTGCACTATCCCCATATCCCTTGGTTCCCTTAGTATCCAAAAATCTATCGATCTTTGTCTTCAATATACTCAACGACTGAGCCTCCACAGCCCTCTGGGGTAGAAAATTCCAAAGATTCACAACCCACTGAGTGAAGAAATTTCTCCTCATCTCAGTCCTAAATGGCCGACCCCTTATTCTGAGACTGTCACCCCTGGTTCTAGACTCCCCAGCCAGGGGAAACATCCTCCCAGCCCCTTAAAAGTTTTATACGTTTCAATGCGATCACCTCTCATTCATCTAAACTCTAGGGAATATAGGGTAACATCCCTACCTCTGCCCTGGCTGATAAGCTAACGGCATAGGCCAGAGAACAAATCTAGGACCTTCCTAATCTGTACAGCTCAGAGACTGAGGAAAACAACTTAAAAAGATATATATATTATTCTTCCCTTTACCCCCCTCCCTTTCCAAGGTTATATGCCACTACGTAAATAAGTGGGCAGGCAGTTGATTTACCCCTATGACTTGTCTACTAATGCCGCTCTTGAACCAATTGCTAAGAAGGGCGAATTTCCCTTCCCTGCTTGTGGTTATATGTCTTGTCTCTAATAGTTACCAAAGCAGTAATTAGGAGCTCTTTGTCAGGAATTGTGCGTGGAAGCCTTGCATCCTATCCTCTGTGGCCCATTGCATCACTAATGAACTGTGCTGTTCAAAACTATATATTAAGTGGATTGCTCGGAGTGTATTCAAGCCTGCAATATATTATCATAACACAGTTCCCACCATCTGGTGTTCTCCATATAAACAACCCCAGTTATTACAGAGCTCCTGTAACATTTTCCCTGGTGTAAGTTAAATGAAGGTTTTCTCAGAACCCAGAGCTAATAAAATTCACCTCAAGTGTAACAAATGACCTCTCTTCACAAACCAGCCAGATCCACAGTGACACTCTGAAATTAATTTCAGACCTGTTATAAAAAAACTGTCTCATCCCATTTTATGATAGCTGTGCATAGATTGGGAATATATCAGAACACTTTACTGGTCGTTGGTGTTTAATTTTTATTGAAAAACCAAAGTGCAGGACACCCAGAACCTGCAAATACCCAATTCCTCCTCCTCGCCATGTTGAAATCAAGACTCAACCACACCATTTACTCCAACTCATTCTTTACCAGGACCTCAAAATTGTGCAACTCCACACCTCTCGTCAGTCTTTCCCTTCCTCCTACAACCCACCAGCTTTTCAAACCCAAACCTGGCATCAGCTGACCATGACATAAGAACATAACATTCTCAGGGGAAACAATCTCTCAGCATCTACCCTGTCAATCTCCCTCAGAATCTTGTATGTTTCAATGAGATCACCTCTCATTCTTCTAAACTCCAGAGTATAGGCCCAATCTACTCAATCTCTCCTCATAGGACAACCCTCTCATCACAGGAATCAATCTAGTGAACCTTCGTTGCACTGCCTCTAAAGCAAGTATATCCTTCCTTAGATAAGGAGACCAAAACTGTGCACAGTACTCCAGGTGTGGTCACACTAAAGCCCTGTATAATTGCTGCAAGACTTCCTTACTCTTGTACGCCAACCCCCTTGCAATAAAAGCCAACATGCTTCTTGATTTATCTGGTTTCTCTCCCCTTTTCAATCTTAGTGGTGTCCTGCACTATGGGTGTTGGATATTTGCATTGGTTTCTCCTTGAGAATAAGTACCTAGTGCCATAAAAGTTCGAATGTGTTCCCAATTCATGCACAGTTGTTAAAAATGGGATGAGGTAGATTTTCTTTTGTCGGTAACCCTCTCGCCTGAGTCAGAGACTTGAGCATAAAATCCAGGCCGACCCTCCCAGTGCAGTACTGAGGGAGCGCTGCACTGTTGGAGGTGCCGTCTTCCGGATGAGACAAGGCCCTGTCTGCCTTCTCTGGTGGGCGTAAAAGATCCCACGGGCACTATTCAAAGAAGAGCAGGGGAGTTCTCCCCAGTGTCCTGGCCGTACATTTCCCTCAACCAATATCACTAAAAACAGATTATCTGGTCAATATCACATTGCTGTTTGTGGGACCTTGCTGTGTGCAAATTGGCTACATTTCAAAAGTACTTCATTGACTATAAAGCGCGTTGGGACGTCCTGAGGTTGCGAAAGACATTATATAAATGCAAGTCTTTAAGGGCAAGAACTGAAACCTGAATGAGTTGAGCTGCCACAGTTTGCTGTCCTGGTCCCCACCAGTTTGTAATAACTTGCTTTGACTGTATTTGTAGACGCTTTGCTCTGCATAAAATGCCAAACGTGTTCCAAAAGTTTTAATTACACAGGGTCCTGCAGGATTGTCTTCTCGCTAATCCTGTAATGAGGCATTCCTGCTTCCAGCTGTTCGGTTGAATAACATTTCATTCCTCTTCTGCTTTGCTGACTTCAAACCATTAATCAGTTAATGTTCTAAATCCACCTTTTTCCCCCAAAGGTTTACGTGACCAATCTCCCCCACCCCCACCCCCCGGAAAAAGAACTCTCTGTAATCCCACCTCCTTCCCCAAAGAATCTGTCTAATTGATCAAAGTATTTTTTTTTTGCTTAAGTGTATTTTTCCCCACACTGTGCCTTCTAATAGGTCTCACTTGCGGGTTGCAAGGACATTATACCCCTGACAGTAGTGGCGAATGCTTTCCATTGGTGATGAGCTTATTGGATTCAGAACTTGGTGCTAAAAGGCACTGACAATTTTTAAATATATCGCCACACTCACGTCCTCTATTGTCTGAAAGCAAGCAGCACACACCCAACATTGTTTGCATTCTAGCTCCTGGGCTCCCTTCAATTCTGCAAAGCTGCAATTTGCTTTGCAATTTTAAAAAATATAGTAATTTAATCCCCTGATGGTTTAAGGGATTGATTCATCGCCCAGTGCGGAACTGAGCTGTGCAGCCCAAGGTAAAAGTACCAAGTTCAATTCAACCATAGTTGAATATCCTGCCGACACTCCATTTCTAGACTCTCGCATGAAGAATGGCCACTTGCACATAAACATAAGAAATAGGAGCAGGAGTGGGCCACACGGCCCCTCGAGCCTGCTCCGCCATTCAATAAGATCATGGCTGATCTTCAGCCTCAACTCCACTTTCGCGCCCGATCTCCATATCCCTTAATTCCCCTAGAGTCCAAAAATCTATCGATCTCAGCCTTGAATATACTCAACGATTGAGCATCCACAACCCTTTGGTGTAGAGATGATTCACAACTCAATGAGTGAAGAAATTCCTCCTCATCTCAGTCTTAAATGGCCGACCCCTTATCCTGAGACTGTGACCCCTAGTTCTAGACTCTCCAGCCAGGGGAAACAGCCTAGGTTGCGTAAGGGTCGTCAGTCATATGTGAGGACTTTAAGGTCAAGAGGAGAGTGAATTGGGAGGGCATGGGAAGAGATTAGCAGCGTCAAACCAAGTTGTGCTTTTGCTAAATGTCACTTAGCAGGTTTTTGGCATTGGATTAAATGCTTTTGTCAGATTAGTGTTTGCTGATTCCTGGACCAAATAGAAAAAGAGGAAAAAATTGGTGTTTTTGTTTATCACCATGATGCACTCGTTAAAAAAAATCTTCTATACCGTGTGGGGACTATTATATTCTCAGAATTTTCCACCCACTCCGACTCCTGCGGGTGACATCCTCGAAACAACAGAACCTTCCATCTGATGTGTCAGGATCACAGGCTCGAACAATGAATTCTTAGTTACGTTTTTAAAATGTAGAGAGCTAAATGCCTTTCTAGTCTGAATGTTACTGGTACACAGTTAATGCGAGTTATTTGCAGAGTCCCTTTATAGGCAGCTGCACTTGTTTCCCCACAGTGTTAAATTCAATACTAATTAATAGATTAAAATCTAATCAAGGGGACGCGTTTCCTTTCAGTCGGTGGCTTGGGTGACAAGAGTCCATTTGCAGTAAATCTGCATGCCTAGTGCACAATGAGCTCCATTGCTCCGAGCTCTAAATCAATTCACACTTGAACCTGCATGATGAAATCATCTTGCGTCAGCCCAAATGTGATTAATATCGCCAGAGACGCAGAGTAAAGAGAGTGAATACTGAGCTGTAAAGAGGAAACGTTGAAACTGATGGGCAGGTCCATCAGTCCGTGGAAGAGAAAAGACCTGTTAACGTTTGGGGCTGTAGCCCCTTCCTTACAGGGTCCTATCCATTGTCTTTACTCTTTCAGAAGCTGACAGACCTGCTGTGCAATGGCAGCTTTTTCTGTGCATTGCAGCCAAGTTTGACTGTTTTCCTGTCTTTTTTTTTATTCGTTCACAGGATGTGGGCATCGCTGGCAAGGCCAGCATTTATTGCCTGTCCCTAGTTGCCCTTGAGAAGGTGGTGCTGAGCCGCCTTCTTGAACCGCTGCAGTCCGTGTGGTGAAGGTGCTCCCACAGTGCTGTTAGGGAGGGAGTTCCAGGATTTTGACCCAGTGACGATGAAGGAATGGCCGATATACTTCCAAGTCACGATGGTGTGTGACTTGGAGGGGAACTTGGAGGTGGTGGTGTTCCCATGCGCCTGCTGCCCTTGTCCTTCTAGGCGGTAGAGGTCGTGGGTTTGGGAGATGCTGTCGAAGAAGCCTTGGCGAGTTGCTGCAGTGCATCTTGTAGATGGTGCACACTGCAGCCACGGTACGCCGGTGGTGGAAGGAGTGGATGCTTTGTCCTGGATGTAAAAGCATGATCATTTACTCAGTGCTGCAGTAAGATATGGTGCAGGTTACAGACATTCTACATGTTCAACATAGGGATTCCTGCTCCATGGTGATAATGAGTTGTAAAATTACACCTCGGAACGCTAACATATGATGCATGCATCTGAAGATTCCCCCCCCCCCCCCCCCCCACTATTTTAATGAGCGCATTAACCTATTTATCATATGTAGTGGACGGGGGAAGTCCAGCCAAATATGTTGGTCTTTGTGTGCTTCAGAATCCAACTGTGCTGTGGTAGGGGGGCCGTGGTTTTGACTGATGCCGAGAACAGTGGCTGCTTCAACTTTTCATCCTTTCCACCAAAATGTACAGTTTAGAGTTTTGCTGCCTCCCCAAGATATAACTTTAGTTACATACCAGAAGTGTCCATGGGCCCCACAGTGCTCTGATACTCTCAGTATGTATTCAGATCCTCGCTTTAAGTGTCCAGTGTTGTTGCGTTTGCCTGGCTCGTTTTGCTTTGGCTCAGTGACTGCCTTTTCATAACAAAAACAAGTGAATTCGCCCTGGGAGAATGCTAATTTTGATATGAGCCGTTTTCATTGCCTTCAGAGAATGTTTAGGGTCTATTAAGGTGCTGTGAAATTAATTAATTGCGGGTATCTTTTTTTTCTCATTTTTAATTAGGTTTTGAAGGATGCTCCATGGTTCCTTCCATCTACCCTCTCGAAACACTCCATAACTCTCTCTCCCTGAAGCAAGTGAATGAATTCCTGTCATCTATCTCTGAAATCTGTGGAAAATCTCACGATAGAGCATCGAAAGGTAAACGATGCACTTTTAGCCGAGACTGATGCAATGAGAGCCCTCCCTTGGGTGTATTGGCCGCTAAGAGTCCCAGCATGACCCGAGCTTGCGAAGTCACAGTGCTGTTCCACAACCCGACATGTCACGACCCACACATCTGCCCCAAAGTTCAGCAAAAAAAAAAACCAGCCCATCTTTAAGAGGCGCTGCAGGATGGCTGGTGTGCAGGACTGGGAAAATATCACACTGGCTCAGTAGGAGGCGCTCTTCTGAGGCTGGGCTAAGGCACATCGAGTGTCAGCCGTGGCTCAGTGGGTAGCACTCTCGTCTCTGAGTCAGAAGGTTGTGGGTTCAAGTCCCACTCCAGAGACTTGAGCACAAAAATCTAGGCTGACATTCCAGTGCAGTGCTGAGGGAGTGCCGCACTGTCAGAGGGGCCGTCTTTCAGATGAGACGTTAAACCGAGGACCCCGTCTGCCCTCTCAGCTGGACGTAAAAGATCCCACGGCACTATTTCGAAGAGTTATCCCTGGTGTCCTGGCCAATATTTATCCCTCAACCAACATCACTAAAACAGATTATCCGGTCATTATCACATTGCTGTTTGTGGGAGCTTGCTGTGCGCAAATTGGCTGCCGCATTTCCTACATTACAACAGTGACTCCACTTCAAAAAATGCTTCATTGGGTGTAAAGTACTTTGGTACGTCCGGTGGTCATGAAAGGCGCTATACAGATGCAAGGTTTTTTTTATTGTTGGGGCGGAGTAGAGGAAGCTTTACTCCGCATCTTACCTGAGATGTACCCGAGAGGGGAGTGCTTGATGGGGGAATACCAGAGGCCTGAAGCGGTAAAGTGTTCCATTACCACACCAACATCCATCACCTTAGTGAGCACAATACTCAAAATTAAATACACACCTTTATTCATGTTTCTCAGCAAAATACAGATTCTGAGCCTGTACTGGGGAAATCGGTGTTGAATATTACCTAGGAGTGTGCTGGTAATAACACATTTTCTTGCATACCCTGAATGCAGATGGATATTTTCGGTTTCCCATTCCCCAGTTTTGCAGTCTTGTTTCTGGTCTAGCATTGCATTAGTGAACCAGCCTTTTGTACTTGAATCCAGACACTGTATTGAACAGTAAAATACATTACTTCAGTGTAAAAGCTCCAAATGAAAAATCCTTTCAAGTTTCCTAACTTCAATTTAAAAAATGAAACCTGACTAATTCCCAAAATGATGGCAGGGACCCCCAGAAATACTGGAACGTGGCAGATAATTGAGTCCCCAAATTTTGGTCCTGCGTACACTGTGCAGCAATCCCCTCGGCACAGGAATGAGGAGAAGTGCAATACAAATAAAAGAACCATTGTGTGTAGCTTCATCCACCGAGAAAAGAGGACAAAAATCCAGAAAGCAAAAGGAGCATTGTGTAGTTTTAATGTCCTGGGTGAGATTTTGTCCTGTGAAATTTCAGATGAGTAATTGGAAAAACTGGGTAACTGGAGTGTGGCTAATGGAGGTTCCAACATGGTTTTTAAGCCTCTTTTCTGAATTTAGGACTCCAAGCAGTTCTCACTGGAGTAGAAAACAATCATAATTTGGGATTTTACAGGCGGAATTTCGCCTGTAAGTAAGATTGAACCCTTTTTTTTAAGCCTCAACAGGATTGCCAGCTCTCTTAAGTGGTTGAATTCCTGGATGGAATGCTCCCAAGCAAAATCTTTTTGTAGCTGTACTGTTTAAAATGACATAACCGTGACACTTGACTAACATTCCTCCTTCAGTCAACACCATCAGAAGACCAGATTGGTGGTTCTTCCCATGGCTGTTTGTGGGAGGTTGTTGGTGGAGTTTAGCTGCCGTATTTGCCTGCATTAACAGTCACTGCACTTCCACATATTTCACTGTGACTTGCTTTCAGACATTGCACTATGATAAGGTAACATTACTGCAGAGATAAAGAGACAGGAATTGAACAAATGGATTGTCTGACAGAGAAGGTGAACCTCTACTCTATATCCATAACGTACTGACCAGCTGCTTCACAGTGGTGGGTTGTAAGAGCACAGTACATCTCTAAACTCTCTCGATCTTCATATAATGCCCGAGTTTTGCTCTCGGTGCAAAAGGACGGAGTGGAAGGAAATCATCAGACTCACTTGATTATAAATCTGCCAGTTATACCTTGCCTTATAGCGGGGCTGGATTCATACGCAATGGCTAGCTGGTGGGGCTATGCTGAACGAGGCTCCATCGCCTTACACCATGGGATAATGGGATGTGGATCAGCTCCCGGGATTCTCCACACGGCGAGCTCCCGGGATTCTCCGCCCGGCGAGCTCCCGGGATTCTCCGCCCGGCGAGCTCCCGGGATTCTCCGCCCGGCGAGCTCCCGGGATTCTCCGCCCGGCGAGCTCCCGGGATTCTCCGCCCGGCGAGCTCCCGGGATTCTCCGCCCGGCGAGCTCCCGGGATTCTCCGCCCGGCGAGCTCCCGGGATTCAGTTGTGCCACCAGAGCAGTTGCCAGATTAAATGCCAGGCATTTCCCCCACTGGAGAAAGGGAAGGGGGGGAAACCGAAACCATCCACCAATTGCATTAAACACTGCAGTCCCGTGGTTTTAATTGGACCCATTCACTGGCTCCATGGATGCTGCGCTAGCTCTGCCTCCCAGTAGCCTTGCCTTGCTGACTGTCATTGAATGACAAGCGAAGGAGAGGGGGCGACACTGAATCCAGCAACATCCCACAGCAGGCAGATCTTGAGCAGAGACGCACTAAGCAGCAAATCTATCGCGAGCCGCACTGGCAGAGCAAGTGAGTCCCGGGTGATCTCTGGGCCATATTCTGGAAGAAAGAAAGAACTTGCATTTCTCCAGCGCCGTTCACGACCTCCGGTCGTCCCAAAGCGCTTTACAGCCAATGAAGTGCTTTTGAAGTGTAGTCACTGGTGTATGAGTAGCAATGACCACCTTTATTTTGATTGTGGTAATAAGACTGCTGTCACACAGCTCTGAATTTATTTATGCTTTGTGTAATAGTCATTGTAATTACTTGACAGAACTTTCAGCAATGTTTGAGACCATGGGGACTAGCCAGCCTGCAGTGGATGCGTACATACCACAACAAGTCCTGCCCTCCTCAGTTGCCTCCCTCTCGTTACGTCCTCGCTCAGAAAAACCCCCGTGGTGTAAGTAACTTTAAAAAAAAAAATACTTAAAAACATTACGTGTTTTACACCAGCCAGATCTTTAAAATGTTGAGAGGGCATCAAGTTTTTAAATTGAGAAATGTAGGTGAAGAGCCAAGACCGAGGTTTGTAAACATAGAAGACGAGGTGAATCAATAACAACTTGCATTTATACAGCACCTTCAACGTAGTGAAACGTCCCAGGGCGCGTTATCAAACACGAGGAGATATTAGGCGAGGTTGGTCAAAGTGAGGATTGGTTCGGGGTTTGGAAAGCCCGAGTATCGTGTTGGGCGGAGAATTCCCAGGTGAGGTGAGGGGATGGTGTGTGTACAGATTGGTTTTAGATTTTCAGTTTCTATCTGTTTATCAGGTGTTAAACGGAGATCTGTGCATTGTATGCTTCAATGTGGAGTGGTGCTTTTCCTCCCCACAAGCAAGCACCAAAGGATTGTCGAATTCAGCCAGGAGTTAAAGACAATGGAGTAGAGAATCTTTTTGGCACACTTCGTGTACAAAGCACTTCATTCGTGACTACATTGTGCTACATTTACACAGATGTTGGGCCATTTAATTGAAATAAATGGGTTAATTCCCCGACTGCAAATAGTGCACAGGATTGTACTGGGTTAAGTGTTTGTTTGTGAACGGCAATCGGAAGCTCTACCCTGCGAAATGTGAGCTGCAGTTGGCGTGACATACTGCATACTGGTGTGGGATTCTACGGCTGGGCTTTATAAAGTGAGGGCCTTTCACAGCAGTATAGTAAATGTTGGTATATCTGCCACACTTTTATCCATGTTTTTATGTCCACTGGACATTGGGAAGGAAAGTATGTGTGCAGAATGAAGAACCAGTCCCTGCCACTCATTAAGGGGAAGTGATACTTACTGTCCAACATACTCCCCCATTGTCTATTTAAGAAAAAAGATGCATGTTTAATAAAAATTTGCATAGTTACACAGAATCTAGAGCACAGAAACAGGCCATTCGGCCCAACTGGTCCGTGCTGGTGTTTATTCTCCACACCAGCCTCCTCCCACCCCTCTCCATCTCACCCTATCAGCATAACCTTCTATTCCTTTCTCCCTCATGTGTTTATCTAGCTCCCTCTTCAATGCATCTATGCTATTCGCCTCAACTACTCCTTGTGGTGACAAGTTCCACATTCTTACCTGAATTCCCTATTGGATTTATTAGTGACTATCTTATATTTACGGCCCCTAGTTCTGGTCTCCCCCACAAGTGGAAACATTTTCTATATGCCTACCCTATCAAACCTTTCATAATCTTAAAGATCCCTATCAGGTCACCTCTCAGTCTTCTCTTTATCTGTTTTTATTTTCAAAAACCTTAAATTTCTTACCAGATGCCTCAGCCCAATCTCAGAAGAGTGTCTTCTTTCTACACCGGAGTGAGATTGTTTCTGTTTCCCACACCAGCGGTTCCGTGACCTTTCTGACTGAGATTGCCAATTCACCATTGAATGAGAAGCAGTTTTATGTGTGGGTTCAACATCAGCCGGGAGCTGCATAGAGCCTGCCCAAACTTAATTTACATACACACCCTCGCAGCCAACAGACCGAGAAGGGTTTCACCCCATCAGTCCGGGCTTATTTGAGCCCTGATCCCAGAGACTGTGCGACATTGGCTCCCGGTCCGACAACTCCTCCATTTAAAATTCTCATCCCTGTTTTCAAATCCCTCCCTGGCCTCGCCCCCCCCTCCCTATCTCTGTAACCTCCTCCAGCCCTACAACCCTCCGAGATCTCTGCGCTCCTTCAATTCTGGCCTCTTGCGCATCCCCGATTTTAATCACTCCACCATTGGCGGCCGTGCCTTCAGCTGCCTGGGCCCTAAGCTCTGGAATTCCCTCCCTAAGCCTCTCCACCTCTCTCTCCTCCTTTTAAGTCGCTCCTGAAAACCTATCTCTTGGTCATGGTTTTGGTCACCTGTCCCAATATCTCCTTACGTGGCTCGGTGTCACACTTTGTTTGATAATCGCTCCTGTGAAGCGCCTTGGGACGTTTTACTACGTTAAAGGCACTATATTAATGCAAGTTGTTGTTGTTGCCAGCTCTTTGCGCCACCCAGCCCTTTATTTAAATGTTCAGGTGCACTTTTCCTGCAGTACATGTGCGTGACCGAGCAGTCCGCACTCTGTATAAAGCCTTCACTCTGAAGGGGAAAAAGTGGTATGGTTGGGGGTGGTTATCTGCTCCCTCGAACAGCTCTGTTATTGTACACTTACACATCTGTCATTGCTTAATTCCCCCACGGCTAAGCCGATAATGAATTACTTCCGTTTTGGATTTTCTTTGACCTGGTTACTGCTAGTAGTTTGTGATGAAAAGGTTAAGGCAGACTGACCCAGAAGGTGCTGCCTTCCATCACTGATCTGTACTGAGTTAGTTGAATCCATGGAGGATTGAGGGAGTTAATTTTATATACAATAAACTAGCCCTGCCTGGTACCCGGTGGTAAACAATCTTTCCAGATTTTCATTTACATGTAATTTTTTTTTATATTGGAACAAATCTATTTAACAACAGACAAAAGCTTATAATAGAATATCTGTTGTGATATGATTGCACTAGAGAGGGTGCAGAGGAGATTTACGAGGATGTTGCCGGGACTGGGGAATTTTAGCTATGAGGAAAGATTGGACAGGCTGGGGTTGTTTTCTTTGGAACAGAGGAGGCTGAGTGGAGATTTAATTGAGATGCATAAAGTTATGAGGGGCCGAGATAGAGTGGATAGGAAGGACCTATTTCCCTTAGCAGAGAGGTCAATAATCAGGGGCAGAGATTTAAAGTAATTGGTAGAAGGATTAGAGGGGAGTTGAGGAGAACTCTTTTCACCCAGAGGGTGGTGGGGGTCTGGAACTCACTGCCTGAAAGGGTGGTAGAGGCAGAAACCCTCATCACATTTAAAAAGTACTTGGATATGCACTTGAAGTGCTGTAACCTACAGGGCTACGGACCAAGAGCTGGAAGTGGGATTAGGCTGGAGAGCTCTTTTTCGGCCGGCACAGACACAGTGGCCTCCTTCTGTGCCGTAAACTTCTATGATTCTATCTGAATACAGAATAGCAATACCTAAGCTGAAGGAAAGGAATTTGTTTTAATGAATATACCCGTGCTAATTTAGTGTATCACTGACTAAATTAATTTGCCGACACATTATGATGCTAGTCCCTGTTGTCCACATCTACTGGGCGTAGCTGCAGTGTTGCTTCTGTTGGAAGAAATTTTTTTAAATGACAACATTTGCGGTGATATTTAAAGGTTAATTTCGATAGAGCTAGTATCCACGCTACTTGTGCCTGGGTCTGTGTCAGTCTACATTCAGTTCCAGGCCTGCCTCGATGCTGGTCCGGATTGAGCAGGATACTCTGCACAGGTACCGGGAAGTGACAGTTTGTTGTATATAAAATGAACTCCCTCAATCCCCCTACATGGGTTCAATTACCTCGGTACAGATCAGCGATGGAACGCGGCACCTTCTGGGTCAGTCTGCCTTAACCTTTTCATTACAAACTACTTTTAAATCCGAAGCTTGCATCCAGAAATTACATTTGTCTCACAGAAGCATTCCAAAGTGCTTCACTGGCGGTGAATTACGTTTGACGTGCAGTCAGTCTCATATGGCTTACACACAGCTAGCCCGCAGACAGCAGTGAGGTGAATGATCACGTAATCTGTCTTCAGTGGTGCTGGTTGAACGAGCAATGTTGGCCGGGACACCGGGGGAAAGAATCCCGCTGCTTTTCAAATAGTGCCATGGGGTCTTCAACATTCACCTGGACCACCGGAATTTGGCAGCTGGGGCCTCCGTTTAATGCCTCATTTGAAGTTTGGCGCCGTCAAAAGTGCAGCACTCCCTAGTGTCAGCTTAAATGCCTTGAGCTAAAGCTAAGGAATTAGAGAGGTAGAATTTGGAGAAAGTAAAGTTCCAGGTATGGTGTTGGCACAGGGCTTACCATAGAATCATAGCCTCATAGTATAGTACAGCACAGAAGGAGGCCATTCGGCCCATCGAGTCTGCGCTGGCTCTTTCGAAGAGCAATTTAGTGCATCGTTACAAGAAAGTAACACACTTAAACCGATATGCTATTAATCCAACACCTCGCATTACTCTCACTATTAATGACGGACACGTAACCACCAGTACTTCACCCGAGTGTTATACAGCTGAAAATGCTCTCTCCAGACACAACTCCAGCATGGAAGAACAGAATCTGGGATTGTATCACTTGATATTACTTGCCATAGAGGGAGTGCAACGAAGGTTCACCAGCCTGGTTCCTGGGATGGGGGAATGTCCTATGAGGAGAGATTGAGTAGACTAGGCCTATGTTCCCTGGAGTTTAGAAGAATGAGAGGTGATCTCATTAAAACATACAAAATTCTTACCAGGTTTGACAGGGTAGATGCAGGGAGGATGTTTCTCCTGGCTGGGGAGTCTAGAACCAGGGGTCACAGTCTCAGAATAAGGGGTCATAGAAACATAGAAGCAGGAGTAGGCCATTCGGCCCCTCGAGCCTGCTCCGCCATTCGATGAGATCATGGCTGATCATCCAAACTCAGTACCCTGTCCCTGCCTTCTCCCCATATCCCTTGATACCTTTAGCCTTAAGAAATATATCTAACTCCTTCTTGAATATATTTACTGACTTGGCCTCAACTGCCTTCTGTGGTAGAGAATTCCACAGGTTCACCACTCTCTGGGTGAAGAAATTCCTCCTCATCTCTGTCCTAAATGGCTTACCCCTTATCTTTAGACTGTGACCTCTTCTTCTGGACTCACCCGCCATCGGGAACATCCTTCCTGCATCCAGTCTTTCTAGCCCTGTTAGAATTTTATAAGTTTCAATGAGATCTCCTCTCATTCTTCGAAACTCCAGCGAGTATAAGCCCAATCGACCCAATCTCTCCTCGTACGTCATTCCTGCCATCCCAGGTATCAGTCTGGTGAATCTTCGCTGCACACCCTCCATGGCAAGAACATCCTTCCTCAGATAAGGCGACCAAAACTGCACACAATACTCAAGATGTGGTCTCACCAAGGCCCTGTACAGCTGCAGCAAGACATCCTTGTTCCTGTACTCAAACCCTCTCGCTACGAAGGCCAACATACCATTTTCCTTCTTAACCGCCTGCTGTACCTGCATGCTTACCTTCAGCGACTGGTGCACAAGGGCACCCAGGTCTCATTGCACTTCCCCTTCTCCCAATCTATTGCCGTTCAGATAATCTGCCTTTCTGTTTTTGCCACCAAAGTGGATAACCTCGCATTTATCCACATTATACTGCATCTGCCATGCTTCTGCCCAATCACCCAACCTGTCCAAATCATACTGGAGTTTCTCTGCATCCTCCTCACAGCACACACGCTCACCCAGCTTTGTGTCATCTGCAAACTTGGAGATATTACATCTAGTTCCCTCGTCTAGATCATTAATATATATAGTGAATAGCTGGGGTCCTAGGACCGATCCCTGCGGAACCCCACTAGTCACTGCCTGCCACTCGGAAAAAGACCCGTTTATTCCAACTCTTTGCTTCCTGTCTGCCAACCAGTTCTCTATCCAAGTCAGTACCTTGCCCCCAATCCCATGTGCCTTAACTTTACACGTTAATCTCTTATGCGGGACCTTATCGAAAGCCTTCTGAAAGTCCAAATACACCACATCCACTGGTTCTCCCTTATCTATTCTATCAGTTACATCCTCAAAAAATTCCAGTAAATTAGTCAAGCACGATTTACCTTTTGTAAATCCATGTTGACTTTGTCCAATCCTGTCACTGTTTTCCAAGTGCTCAGCTATTACATCTTTTATAATGGACTCTAGCATTTTCCCCACAACCGATGTCAGGCTTACCGGTCTATAATTCCCCGTTTTTTTTCTTTACCACCTTTTTTGAACAGTGGGGTAACATTAGCTACCCTCCAATCCATGGGAACTGTTCCAGAGTCTATAGAATTTTGGAAGATGACCAGCAATGCATCTACTATTTCTAGGGCCACTTCCTTAAGTACCCTAGGATGTAGATTATCAGGCCCTGGGGATTTATCGGCCTTTAATGCCATCAATTTCCCTAACACCATTTCCCTACAAATAGTGATTTCATTCAGTTCCTCCCTCTCATTAGACCCTATGTTCCCCGACATCTCTGGGGGGTTATTTGTGTTCTCCTTTGTGAAGACAGAGCCAAAGTATGTATTTAATTGGTCTGCCATTTCTTTGTTCCCCATTATAAATTCCCCTGATTCTGACTGCAAGGGACCTACGCTTGACTTCACCAATCTTTTTCTCTTCACATATTTATAAAAGCTTTTACAGTCAGTTTTTATGTTCCCTGCAAGCTTACGCTCGTACTCTATTTTCCCCCTCTGAATTAATCCCTTTGTCCTCCTTTGAATACTAAACTGCTCCCAATCCTCAGGTTTACTGCTTTTTCTGGCCAATTTATATGTCCTCTCCTTGGATCTTATGCTATCCCTGATTTCCCTTGCCGGCCATTTAGGACTGAGATGAGGAGGAATTTCTTCACTCAGAGGGTGGTGAATCTTTGGAATTCTCTACCTCAGAGGGCTGTGGAGGCTCAGTTATTGAGTATATTCAAGACCGAGATCGATAGATTTTTGAATATTAAAGAAATCAAGTGATATGGGGATAGTGCAGGAAAGTGGAGATGAGGTAAAAGATCAGCCATGATCTTATTGAATGGCGGAGCAGGCTAAAAGGGCCGAATGGCCTACTCCTGCTCCTATTTCTTATGATATTTATCACAGTACAAGTTGACACAGAAACGATTACACTTTCCTGATATCCCTGTGATAACGCTGTGTCTGTAATGTAATATAGCAGTAATTCATAGTTCGAGCAATAGGAAATAATGTGGAACAGGTTTCAGTGATGCTTATCTGAGAATATTTTCCATTGTTTAATGCTTTTTTTAATTTCCCTGAATCTTTAAATACAGATAGCAGTGGTCCGTCAAGCACTGTGTCGAGTGCTGGCCCATCATCTCCCAACACCTCCGACAACTCCCCCCGGTTTAGTTTCAGTGAGAAGTCATCACTCACGCCTCAGAGCAGCGAGGAGCAGCAGCAGCAGTCTGCCCACCCAGCAACGCCAAGCCAACATCCCAGCCACAATCACAAGGACCCACAGCTGACACCAGCTTTTCAAAGCAGCCAAGGACAGCAAGTCGTCCAAGGTCAACAGGCGTACCAGAATCACAGTGAGCCGCAGCCGTTGGGGAGTGTGGCTGGGCAGGGGAAGCAGGTGGTGCAAGGTCTGGTGGAAACCTAGCAATGACCGCAGTGGATCGTTCCGCAATATTGTGCCACCAGATGTGATGTCCACTCTTGGACTTCTGTTATTAAATAGAGACTGATGCTGTACATTTTATACATCCAATTGGATGGATCTAGGGTCAGTACAATGAATGAATACAGCACTGTAATACATAGGAGTTAGATACTCCAGGTTTGGACTGTGGTGGTCTGACATCACCGTGCGCCTTTGACCCCCATGTGGTTGGTGCAGGTCAGATGTCGGTACATCCCGTGTGATGTATTTGTATCTTGTACATGTCCGTCTCCCGTAACCATGTACAGAAAGCCAGCTATTTCTTCATCTGTGTAGTTTGTAAATTTTAAAAGGTTATTTAATGATGGTATTTTGTAAATACGAAACGATTTAATCCTCACGGGGACTGATGGGACTTTAGGCTCCAATCTGTTTTTCTTCCACCCAATTTCTTTCCAAAAATATAACTGAGTATTGCAGAGCCCAGTGAAGCAAGGCAGACAGGACGTATGCATCTTCAGTAGTTAGCTGAGTTACCATTCAGATGAAACCTGAAGGAATTAAGCCGCCCTGGCTGATAGGGCAACTGCGCTGTCCTGTGAGCTAGCGACCGGAGAGATTCCAGGTTTGCTCTCAGTCTCTGCTAAGTTAGCTAACCTCAGCCTGGCAATAGTTGGGGCACTACCCTTGCCCTCAATGCCCCTGGGCTGGGGAAGGGGAAAATTCAGCCAAAGCTTCCTGCTGCTGATCACTGAAAATTGCACGCTTGTGGGGTAAGGATCGGATTGGGGCTTGATCTCCCTCCAAGGTTGAGCACTCTGCTGCCACGCTGTGTGGGCTCACTCGACAGAATGGCCACTTGTGTGAGGTACTGTAGGGCTGTTGGTGCATATAGAACCCCAGCATGACTCCAACACCTTCAGGAGAGAAGAGGAGAAAAATTGGGTTGGGGGGAAAATCCATGTAGACCCAGCGTGTACCCCAGCTAAATAGTAAAGTATCCAAAGTTAACTTAACGTTCATGAGAACTGGTATCAGCAAGTGTTGGTACTGAGCAGGGAGAAGTAAATTGCACAATGCTACAGCTTAACCGTTCCAAAAGTGGGCCTGCAGCTCTGAAATAAGTAAGAGAAGAGAATTTACTTTGTAAATTTAGTACACAGAGTGTAGGAGGGATCTATATCTTGGGTGAGTCGTGTGTCATCAGTATGGGAGATGTCCATCTTTATACCTGTCCCATCTGGCAGTTTGTCTCAGTGTCCCGGGCTCATGGAGAGAAAAATCAGGCAGGGTTGCAGCACCTGATTGCTGTCCAACAACGTATGTGTGAGTGTGTCTGTGTTAGGCGAGCACTGGATTGGGTACGGCTGTGATGTTTACCATAGTTAAACAGCCTGTCGAAGCTCCCTAGACCCGTGCATGAAGAATGGCCACGGGCAAGGCACCAATGGGCAGTGAGCTTCCATGGATCCATGACCCCATGAATCAGCACCTTACTGGCTTCCATGGATTCATGGCCCCAACGTGAGTCAGCACCTCCAAGAGAGGAGAAAAAAAGCACTGTTTGTGAGTGAATTGTAATCTTGCACCATAATTATAACCTTGTCAGGGCTGTAATATGAACACAGTGCATAGAGTTAAGTCAGCAGTGCCGTATGAAAACCAGTCACTCCGATGTCACGGTGTAATAACTAGTGATTGAAAAATTATCGGTTGGAAAATGTTTTTTTTTGTGTTCTATTGACTAGAATAATCAACACTTTCCCCGGTTATGATGGTTGTGATAGGAAATAAATAACTGGTGTCAGTTAAGATGATGGGACGCTTCTACTGGGTAATAGGCTCTGTGTCACAAGTCAGCTGGGAGTGCAGAATTGACCCATATATTTCAAAATGAGGCAGGGAAATCAATACTCGAGAGAATTAGAAGATCGCTTTTATTTTTCTTCGATTTTGAACTGGAGTCACGAGGACTCAGTCGGGTTCACTCTGTAACCAGTGTGGTAGTGCAGTGGGTGTGGTGCTGGAGTCGCCATTTGGAGAGCATGAGTTCAAATCCCCCTCCCATTGGAAGTTTTAAAGTGGAATTCAATAAATCTGCTGTTTTGTGGGCTGGCACTGAAATATAAATACTTTTTCTTTGTTTAAAACCCTTTAATGTCCTTCAGTGAAGAGAACCTGCCCCACCTCTGGTCCAACCTGCATGAGAATCTAGTCCCACACTGTGCTTGACCTTTAATGCCCTCATACACAAATTTTTGACGGTGCCAGGACAAGGCTGTTAACAAAGTATGTGGGATCCCAGGCTTTATTAATAGAGGCATAGAGTACAAAAGCAAGGAAGTTATGCTAAACCATCATAAAATACTGGTTAGGCCCCAGCTGGAGTATTGTGTTCAATTCTGGGCACCACACTTTAGGAAGGATGTCAAGGCCTTGGAGAGGGTGCGGAGGAGATTTACCAGAATGGTCCCAGGGATGAAGGACTTCAGTTACGTGGAGAGACTGGAGAAGCTGGGGTTGTTCACCTTAGAGCAGAGAAGGTTAAGGGGAGATTTAATAGAGGTGCTCAAAATCATGAGGGGTTTTGATAGAGTAAATAAGGAGAAACCTTTCACTGCCAGGTGGCTCGATAACCAAAGGACACAGATTTAAAATAATTGGCAAAAGAACCAGAGGTGACATGAGGAGAAATTAATTTACGCAGCGAGTTGTTGTGATCTGGAATGCGCTGCCTGAAAGGGCGGTGGAAGCAGATTCAATAGTAACTTTCAAAAGGGAATTGGGTAAATACTTGTTGAAGTGGAAAAATTTGCAGGGCTAATGGGGAAAGAGCAGAGGAGTGGGACTAATTGGAGAGCTCTACCAAAGAGCTGGCACAGGCACGATGGGCCGAATGGCCTCCTTCTGTGCTGTAAGATTCTATGAAGTGGGCTGGCACGCCAATTGCTGCAAAACAGAATGCCCAGTGCCTTCTCGGGGCAACTAGGGATGGATGGGCAAGAAACACAGTCTTGCCAACGCCTTCCACATCCCGAGACGAAATAAACAACTTGGCATCGTCGACCTCCGTTCCCAGCCCCACGATGAGGCATGTGCAACAGTACTTACCATATTAGCAGATGGAGGGAAATTCACACCTATTGTCTGAGGCACTTGTGTGCCCAATCTTACGATGTGCCCTCGGCTGCTGCCAGACCTGTAACCTCACGTTACACAACTCGAGGTACTCTCTCCAGCCCCATCCTGGAAGGGCAGAGGGTGGAATTGTACCACTGGGTGTGTTTCACAGTACAAGTAGACACTAATAAAATCTTCCAACACCCACAATTGCACCTTACTGGAACCCTCTTACTGATGTATTACTGCGGAGCAGTTCAGTTGGATTTTATTTTTTAAACAAAACCTCATCAGCTGCAAGTTGTCACTCAAGAATAAAAATAAACACCGTCAGCTGGTCGCCAAAGGACTAGGTTCTGCATGCAGATGGGGCTTTGAGAGAGATAAGTCTGGCTTTGTGTGGTAGAACACGTTTAAAAATGCTGATTGATGAAATTCACAGAGGAATGATGTTTGTGGGTTTTTTTTTCAAATCTCATTGTCTTATCACTTCGAATTTTTAATACAAATTCGGATTAGGTCCGTCAGGAGATGGCTGATCGCAACCCAGGGAGAATTTGGGAAGTAACAAAAGTTGTCCCTTAATGCTCCTGGGCGAAGGAGGATCCCCGTTTCCTCGTCCGCCTCGCTTCAAAGGGACACATTTGTGAGGAGAGGTGCTGACTCTCCCCTGGTTATATAGCACTCGGTTCACACAGGAAGAGTCACTGGGGGCTGAGAGTTCCATGGAACCTGTACCTTAGCAAGAGGAAATTGGGATTTATTTTTAAATCTTATTCCAATTTAAGACTGAATTCTCTTTTTTGTGACTAGGCAAAATTTGGTCAAAAGCTGTTGAACCACCTTCTCGAGGGCAATTGGGGATGGGCAATAAATGCTGGCCCTGCCAGCGACGCCCACACCCCATGAACGAATAATAATTTTTTTTTAAACCCTTCTCGGGGCATCCATGAGGTACCCTGAAATTGAGCGTGTAAGATGAGTGTAATGTTTTAGTGCTTGGCAACGCACAAGTGCAGTCACTGGGCAAAAAGGGCTTTTGTTCTTTCACTAACGCACTTTGTTGTTTCCAGACAGTGCACTGAGCTGATGTGGACCATAGGTCTGCTCGCTAAATAATCGGATAGGTAGACGTGGCCAGAGCAGGAGGCTGAGGTCAGTGGTTAACTGTGAGTATATATTGGGACGGTTACAAGTGGATCCCAAGGTTTGAGGAGTTTAGGGAGATATACACTGGCTTCCTGCACCTTGATTTTTTTTTTTATTTTGCTTTCATTAAATCTGGAATTTTACCAATACTTTTATTTGTCTTTCATTTTTTTTATTGAGTTAAAAAGTTAAAATTCAAGTAAGAACAGCAAAACCCAGAGAAAAGTGCTGTTGTTTAGGTTTGTTACAAACTTTGAACATGGTTTTATTCTAGCGGCCAAAATAAAATCCACGCAGAAATAAAGCTTTTTTACAAGTAAGAATTTAGAGTGTAGCCTGCAGCACCGTCTGAACTCTGAGAGAACTTAACAATACATCATTTGTTTTAGAAACTGACCGCGCGGAAGGAGGCCGTTTGGCCCCATGTGTCCATTGTGTCCATGCTCTTTACCAGAGTAATCGGGAACGAATCCCACTCCCCCCCCCCCCCCCCCGCCCCCCCCACTCTCTTCCCCTAGCCCTGTATCTTCCTCCGATTATGATGTGGAGATGCTGGTGTTGGACTGGAGTGGACAAAAGTGAAAAGTCACACAACACCAGGTTATAGTCCAACAGTTTTATTTGAAATCACAAGCTTTCGGAGCGGCTGCTCCTTCGTCAGGTGAAGTGAAGGAATACTATTCCTTCACGTCACCTGACGAAGGAGCAGCGCTCCGAAAGCTTGTGATTTCAAATAAAACTGTTGGACTATAACCTGGTGTTGTGCGACTTCTCACTTTCCTCTGATTAGGCTGCCTGGGCCCTGAGCTCTGGAATTCCCTCCCTAAACCTCTCCGCCTCTCTCTCTCCTTAAAACCTACCTCTTTGACCAAGCTTTTGGTCACCTGTCCCAATATCTCCGTGTGTGCCTCGGTGTCAAATTTTGTCTGAGAATACTCCTGTGAAGCGCCCTGGGACGTTTTACTACGTTAAAGGCGCTATATAAATACAAGTAGTTGTTGCTTCAAATACTGGTCATTTCTCCCTTAAAAGATGCATTGACCTCTGCCATGACCTCTGCCTCACCCACTCCCTGTGGCAAGGCAACCCAAGCTCCAGTATCCCGCTGCGCAGAAACATTTATCCTAACCACTCTTCTACTGTTAAGATTTCAATTTTTTTGTAATGTTTATTATTTGAAAAGAAATCGCGCTGACAGACTCGATGGGGGAGACTGTTCTTTTGCTGCTGATGGTGGCGTCAGTAAATAAATCCAACAAGGCTTGCGGGTCAACATTGCAATAAAGAATGGCCAGCGGATGAAAGCGAGCTGTAAGGCGAGACTTTCTTCCCGTTTAATAGATTACTGCATCGCTCTGTGTCTTTTTTTTAAATGTTATCTGCTTGGAGCTACATTGCACTTTCTTTTATTTATTTTTAAAGCCCCCAGTACAAAATTTTAGCTAAAACTGGTGTGACTGCGGGGGGGGGGGGGGGGGGTGTGAATTGGTGAGGGCTTTGAATGTGACCCTTTGTGAAAGCAGTTGTGGAAAAATAGCCGTGAAAGATGCATTTCACTGCACCCCGAGCTCTCGTCAGTGAGCGTGGAGGGATTTGTTGTCAATGGGATTACTCACCGTGTTATGCATTGCCGTATTTTGAAATGATTTGTTAATGGAGCCATTCTGGAAGGGGCTCAGTCTGATTAAAGGGTGGGCTGGGGGGCCCGCGGGATGGGCTGCCTGTGCGGCTGTGGTTCAGGGTTTCACACCGAGTACTCTGGCCCTATTGTGGTTGTAATTACAGGTGTTACTGAAGCGAGCAAAGGAGCAAATCCCAATAAAAGCAAAAAAAAACCCACCGCGGCTGGCTGGAAATCTGAAAAGAGAACAGGACATGCTTGGGGAAAAAACACTCGGCAGGTCAGGCAGCATCCGTGGAGAGAGAGAGAGAGGAACCGCGATCAGTGTCCATCGACCTCTCTTTCTCTCGCCACTGATGACCCGCTGGGTGTTTCCCAGCATTTTCTGTTGCTATATTGGGGGAAAAGTCCGAGTGTTCTGCACACAGGATGATACAGGAAGGGCGGGCGTGGCGGTTGTTTTTGGGTGAATGCGATGCCTGAGCCCTGGATCTTGGGAGTCCGGACAACACAGTGACATTTGCCTGGTCACAAAACGCCTGCAGTTCGCTCACAGAAGATGCCGGAGCTCAGAGGAGGTCATTCCGCACCAGCGAGGGGAGCGAATCGGCCGGTTAGCATTTCCAATGGAGAGCTCGCATCAGCAGATCTGATGAAAGTCACTCCCGGAGTGTTAACCAGTCTTTTTCTTTTTTCAGATACCGACTTGTGTATTTCCAGTATCTGTCTCCAGTTTCCAGCAGGTTTTTTTTCCCCAATGGCCAGAATTTGCGGGGAATCTCGCGACGTGTCCCATCTCCCCGCCTGGGTTCTGTAACCCCGAACACCCTCCTTGCCCAACAGAAATCTCTCCATCTCAGTTTTGACATTTTCAGTTGGTCCCCCGGCCTCAACAGCTTTCTGGGGGAGAGAGTTCCAGATTTCCACCACCCTTTGTGTGGAGAAGTGCTTCCTGACATCACCCCCGTTAACAAAATGACAAAACCTCGCTAAATGGAAGGGCTAATTCTCTCCCATCAACAATAACTTGTATTTATACAGCACCTTTAACGTAGTAAAACATCCCAAGGTGCTTCACAGGAGCGATTATCAAACAAAATTTGACACCGAGCCACATAAGGACAGGTGACCAAAAGCTTGGTCAAAGAGGTCGGTTTTAAGGAGCGTCTTAAAGGAGGAGAGAGAGACGGAGAGGTTTAGGGAGGGAATTCCAGAGCTTAGGGCCCAGGCAGCTGAAGGCACGGCCACCAATGGTGGAGCGATTAAAATCGGGGATGTTCAAGAGGCCAGAATTGGAGGAGCGCAGAGATCTCGGAGGGTGGTAGGGCTGGAGGAGGTTACAGAGATAGGGAGGGGGCGAGGCCACGGAGGGATTTGAAAACAAGGATGAGGATTTTAAAATCGAGGCGTTGCTGAACCTGAAACCAATGGAGGTCAGCGAGCACAGGGGTGAACAGGACTTGGCACAAGCTGGGATACAGGCAGCCGAGTTTTGGATACCGATGTTGATGGAAGATGGGAGGCTGGCCAGGAGTGTGTTGGAATAGCCAAGTCTAGAGGTAACAAAGGCATGGATGAGGGTTTTTGAGGGAGAGGCAGTGTAGCACGGACATCTTGGCCGTAAAACAGATTTAAGAACATGAAACGGCCATCAGGCCGCGCAACCTCCTCCCCTTTTTGGTTGATTACAATCGCACCTCCATCCCATCAGTCTCCCGGAAGGCCACCCAGCCAATTGTTTCCGGAACACTTCGATGGTGCCTCATTCTCCAACTCTGACCCTTGGGGGTGGGGGGAGTGCTTGCCGTCACTCCGCTTCTCCCTTTCCCCAATTTCGAACCCCGTTTGACGTGGTCTTTAATCCTCGGCCAGCGAATTGCTGTTTCGCCATCTGTTCCCTCTCGCAGTTCTGCCTGCCACATTGCGAGTGAGAAGTTAGACACGACTGTCCCTAAATCGGTTTGACACACACTCGCAGTAATAAACAACGAGTCAGTGAGTTGCAGTTATAACATGTGACATCTGTAAAGAAATGGCAGTGTTGATCAAACCTTTACCTAAAACACAATTTCTTTGTGCACTTTCTGTACAGAAAGCCAGAACAATGCTTTTGATAAATGTGATTTTTGCTGTACTTTCTTTACATTGCTGAATCCGAAGTTTGCAGCGGGTCAGAGCAAGGACATGTATCGCAGAATGAAGAGCAGCGACTCTCTCCAGCCCGGTGACTGACGGCTGCCACTGGGGGTTTCTGTCTTTCGAATGTGTCTCATCTGTCTTTGAACAAGCGTGACTTGAAGTGAGCCTGCGTATCAGCCTTGCTTAAATCAGATGTTAGTGCCGTGTTGGGAACGTGTGGGTACTTGAAGGTTACCAAACTATATCCGATCAGGGTGGTGGTTGTGGGGGAGGGAAAGGGGATTTGCCCTATAGTAGGTTAAGCAAACCTCTCTTCAGCCCTGGGATCCCCATCTCGTTGGTGCTCAACTCGGACAGTCTTGAGTCTTTTTTTTTCAAGTGAGTTATTCGGAGATTTTTCTAAAAAAAACAACCCATATAAACCAGACATCAATAATCCAGACTTTTGTGTGACTGTAGTGAGGTGGAGGGATTCATTCATTATTAAGCTTTTCAAGGAATTGTCTCGGACAGCCAAGCAAGCATCTGATCACCAGCCTTGCTGCCCGGCTGTAGACTTGAAAGAAGGTGCTGGGACCCTAACTCTGGCCAGGGTGGGGAGGGCAGGGGGCACACTCAACGGTTCTGCTTATTTAACTGTCCCACGTACTCAACTGTTGGCGATAGATGACCTGTTAATCCCCCACCGCGGTAATCCATTTTAGTCGCATGCTTGTATACTTAGTCCGGCAAAAAAAAAGTTTGAACAATCCGTGTAACTAAAACCTCAGTGAGTGACACATGGTTCTATGTTTATGTCGGACAGCATAGAGTGATTTTTTTTAAAAAATAAAAATAAAATGCTTTCTATTTCATTGTGATTTTATGGGGGGTGGGGAGCATGGGAAGGATGTGGAATCATGATATCTTAACTTATTGAAATATTTTCCATTGTGCGGTTTTTAAATTATTTCATTAATAAAGCTTAAGAAATGCAACAAAGTACTTTGCTACGTGTGGTACATGAATTGCGAGCCCCGTCCTCTTGTGTCCCGTGGAATGCAACAAGATATTGGGTATGAAATGTATTCTAGAACCTTCCAGAACCATACTAAAAGCAGCAAGTGTTGCCTCCTCTGCCAAAACTTTCATCTATAAATCATTAAAAAGCTCCATGTAGGATTAAACATGCGCTTCCTGTCCACAAACCTTACTTCCTGTTGTCACTATTTTTAGTCACGCCTGTCCATCAACATTCCCCACTGTGAACTGCCAAATCACCATCTTCTATTTAAGTTGGTCAGTCTATGGCCAGTTTCTGGAGTCTCTCTCGCAAATCTCTCACCATCTTGTATATAAAAGAAACTTATATTCATCAACCAATCAATTTAATAATGAATAATAAATAATACTGCAAAAAAAAGCAAGTGCTTGGGAATACAATCAGCAAGTAATTAATTCAAAGCTCTGTAATAATTTAATTTTTTGGACTAAATTTCCACTTTGCTTTATTTACATTGCTCAGTTCAAATTAGCATAAAAACAACTTGGGAATTATCAGTAGTGTGTACGCAGAAGGTCCATCAGCATTTGAAATGAATAGAATCATAGACTCTTACAGCACAGGAGGAGGAGGCCACTCGGTCCATTGTGCCTGTGTCGGCTCTTTGAAAGAGCTGTCCAATAAGTCCCACTCCCCCGGCTCTGTCCCCAGAGCCCTGCAAATTCTCCCCTTCAATCCCCTTTTGAAAGTTACGATTGAATCTGCTTTTTTTTTAATTTGTTCACGGGATGTGGGCGTCGCTGACCAGGCCGGCATTTGTTGCCCATCCCTAATTGCCCTTGAGAAGGTGGTGGTGGACCACCTTCTTGAACCAAAGAGGGCAGTTAAAAGTCAACCACATTGCTGTGGGTCTGGAGTCACATATAGGCCAGACCAGGTAAGGACAGCAGATTTCCTTCCCTAAAGGACATTAGTGAACCAAATGGGTTTCATGGTCACCCTTACTGATACGAGCTTTTTAATTCCACTTTTATTTAATGAACTGAATTTAAATTCCCCAGCTGCCGTGGGATTTGAACTCATGTCGCACGGATCATTACTCCAGGGCCTCTGGATTACTAGTCCAGTAACATAACCACGATGCTTCCACCCACCTTTTTCAGGCAGTGCATTCCAGATCATAACTTGCTACATTAAAAAAAACTCTCCTCATCTTGCCGCTGGTTCTTTTGTCAATGACCCAAAAATCTTATTTATTACTAGTCACTCTCCTATGATACTGCACAGAGGCAGTTGAGACTGTGTGGTCTTCAGTTAAAGCGGGGTTAGAGGGTGGGGGATAACTGGTCTGGGACATCAAGACTTGATTCAATCCCCTCATTAAAATCATATGTTCTGTCCTTATTTTTATATTTCTATTATAAGTTCCTATGTATTCATTTACACTGGAAACTGGCCATGTAAACTTTTCACACTGCAATAGCACCCTCCACTAGAGGGCGTGTAATTAATGTGTGACGTTTACATAGACAGTCCCCCATTATAAATGAATACTTAGGAACTTTTAATGGAAGAAGTTGACAGGAGGTGCGGCAGCCGTGAGGTTTTCTTACCAGGTTACAAGTTTACGTAGGCAATACTTGTCATAAATATGGGCATAGGGATTTGTAATGGGAAAAGTTGAGACAAAAATGTGACAACAGAAAACTAAATGCTGCAGACAGGAAGTCGGTGCAGATGTAAGATTGTTCATATGTTATAGATAATCAAGATTTGCATTGTTGAGTTTGACTATTGGCATGTACAGCTTATGGGGCTATGTGCAATGTGTAGCTTTCATAGGATTTAATAATTTTATTAATATTTGAAATGTGCCCTGGCTGTTCAGGCAAAATTACTTTTGTAGGCAGGATCACTGACTGGGGCAAGTTATGAGCAGAAGAGACACACACCAGGTTCACTTGAAGCGGAAAAAAATTCCTAAGAAATGGAAATGCAGAGCCACCGCGTGAGACAGCTCAGACTGAGCAGTGCCCCACACTGTCTGTGTGCACATCAGATCAAGGAGCTGCCACTCTCCCTCTGACACATGCTCTCCTGGGCCAATTGTTTTCACTTTCCTTCCAGAACACAAACGAATCATGAAGCAATCAAACGAGCTGAAGCTGGTGTGCCATCATCATCATCTTAGTGCCTTGGAAAAACACCCGACAAATGTCTGAATCATAACGGTCACAGTGAGAGGACAAGAGATTTAATTCAGGGTCAGGACAGCTGTTGCAAATAGCTTTCTCTATATATATCTGCTCCTCTCTGTTCTCCGTTGTCCATGTTTCTATTGTCTTTCTGTGTCACGAGTGTGTGTCTGTCTGTCTCTGCTGCCTGAGTGTGTGTCTGTCTCTGTCTGCTCTCTGAGTGTCTGTCTCTGCTCTCTCAGTGTCTGTCTGTCTCTGAGTGTCTGTCTCTACCTGCTCACTGAGTGAGTATCTGTCTCTCTCTGCTCTCTGAGTGTCTGTCTCTATTCTCTCTTTCTACTGTGTCCCTCTCTGCGTCACTTTCTTTCTACCTCCTGTCTTTGTCTCAGTCACTCACACTCCACAGGGGCTTTCTTGTGCATCACTTCCACAGAATATTAATCAGATCAATAAAGAGAACCTGGGACCAATATCGGGTGAGGAACATTTAATGATGGAATGCTAAATAAAACTCCCTTCTGCCAGGCAGCCAGCATCATTAACTCATTCTGAACCCTCACTTTACTCAGACAGATTGTGCTAATTATTCTGTCTGAGTATTCAGAATAGTTTTGATGCCAATTTACCGTGTGAAACATTGTCAAGTGCAAAATGTGTTACAGACATATAATTAGCCGTGTTCATTTTTTTAAACTATTATTTGCTGTTAAGTGGGTTAGGTGCAATCTCATAAATAGCTACCTACACTAACACGTCCATTAAAATATTGAATCTCTGTTACGTTGCGCAGTCTTCCTCTACAAAAGGTTTGTGTTTTTGATCTGTTTAATTCAGCTCCTGTAAATAATGACACAGAACAACTTGTGTGTTTTTTTTCCTCCCACTAATTCTACCGCAGAATCTCTGTTGCTTGACTGAATCATGCAAAGTGCCAAGGCTGCTCGTTGCTGGGAGCGACAGGAGGCTTACATGTGGCTAGTGCCTTGTAAAAATCCGGATCGCAGTTTTAATTTTCTGGCCTTTGAACGTTTCCTGATGTTGGGGAGAATTAATCTTAGGCCAACGATACAAACTCTGAAATAAAAGCAGAAAATGCTGGCAATACTCAGCAGGTCAGTACAGAAGATTAAGGGGTGATCTAATTGAGGCGTTTAAGCTGATTAAAGGATTTTATAGGGTAGATAGAGAGAAACTATTTCTCTGGTGGGGGGAGTCCAGAACAAAGGGGCATAACCTTAAAATTAGAGCCAGGCCATTCAGGGGTGATGTCAGGAAGCACTTCTTCACACAAAGGGTAGTGGAAATCTGGAACTCTCTCCCCAAAAAGCTGTTGAGACCGGGGGACAATTGAAAATTTCAAAACTGAGATTGATAGATTTTTGTTAGACAACAGTATTAAGGGTTACGGAACCAAGGCGGGTTGATGGAGTTAAGGTACAGATCAGCCATGATCTAATTGAATGGCGGAACAGGCTCGAGGGCAGAATGGCCTCCTCCTGTTCCTGTGTCAGGCAGCATCTGTAGAGAGAGAAACAGAGTTAACGTTTCAGGTTGATGACCTTTCATCAGAACACAAATACTGCCTTGCTGGCCAGAAAGAGTGGCTGCATATCCTGTTCAGTGCCAATGCCAGCACCTTCACATCTAACCTCTACCACCTAGAAGGACGAGGGCAGCAGGCGCATGGGAGCACCACCACCTCCAAGTTCCCCTCCAAGTCACACACACCATCCTGACTTGGAAATATATCGGCGATCCTTCATCGTCGCTGGGTCAAAATCCTGGAACTCCCTCCCGAACAGCACTGTGGAAGCACCTTCACCACACGGACTGCAGCGGTTCAAGAAGGTGGCTCACCACCACCTTCTCAAGGGCAACTAGGGATGGGCAATAAATGCTGGCTTTGCCAATGACACCCACATCCCATGAATGAATAAAAAAATATATAAAAACGAGGCCGCACTTCTACCGACAGTTAGGATTTCCGACTCTCCAGGGTTGTCCTGGACTCTCTGGGAATTAAAGATTAATTTCCTGGACACTGCTATGAGCAACACAAAAGTAAAATCATAAGGGCATTAATATTTTTAACTGAAGACACCCAGCATCGCACTCATGTATTAAATATCAGCTCCCTGGCCTGTCGGGACCATGCCCAGATATTAATGCTGTTGCAGTGCTCCCAGTATAATCCAGGCAGATTCCATCATTTCAGGACCCTTGGGTTATAATACTTAACAAATCTGTGCTGTAATATGAATACAGCACAATCGACTCTCCCAAACCCACATAATCTCCCAATGGCGACAAAGCCGCCCAGTAAATCCAAGCATAAATTCCAGGATATCCTCCCAGTGTCAAAATCAATCTCATCGCACCTTCTCCTACTCCTAACCCAAGACATCAAAACAGTGGAACTCCTTGTCTCCCTCAGGCTTCCACTCCTCCCACAATCTACAGGCTTTCAAGACCCAAGTTTGAACACTCCTGGTGGCACGGTGAGTTTTATCCAGCCAGTAGCTGAGCTATGGAGCCCAGGGAGGTCCCAGATTCGGTCCCTGGTTAGTTGGCCTTAGCCGGGATGGTGTTACATGTTCTACAATAGTCCTCAGCATCCCTGAGTGAGGGGACAACAACAACAACTTGTATTTATATAGCACCTTTAACATAGTAAAACGTCCCAAGGCGCTTCACAGGAGCGTTATAAAACCAAATTTGACACCGAGCCACATAAGGAGAAATTAGGGCAGATGACCAAAAGCTTGGTTAAAGTGATAGGTTTTAAGGTGTGTCTTAAAGGAGGAAAGAGAGGTAGAGAGGTTTAAGGAGGGAATTCCAGAGCTTAGAGCCCAGGCAGCTGAAGGCACGGCCGCCAATGGTGGAGTGATTAAAATCGGGGATGCTCGAGGCCAGAATTGGAGGAGCGTAGAGATCTCGGAGGGTTGTGAGGCTGGAGGAGGTTACAGAGATGAGGAGGTTACAGAGATAGGGAGGGGGTGAGGCCATGGAGGGATTTGAAAACAAGGATGAGAATTTTAAAATCGAGCCGTTGCCGGGCCAGGAGCCAATGTAGGTCAGCGAGCAAAGGGGTGATGGGTGAACGGGACTTGGTGTGAGTTAGGACATGGGCAGCCGAAGGGAAGGGAAAACCAGCTCCTATCTAGTGACCCACGCTAGATTGTGTGTATGTGTGTACGTGTCTCTTTCTGGGCACGTGCGTGGGGATTGTTCGACAAAGACAGGATCAACTCAACTGTGATGTCCTCCCTTGGCTGGATGGACTGCCGATACTGTCTAGGCTTGCATATGTAAAATGGTCACTTGGACAAAAGGGGACCATGGGATGGTACGTGTGCATATGAGCGTCAGGTGAGATCAGGATTAGGAACAGCTGTGATTTCTAACATGATCAAATAGTCTGCCGACACTCTAGGCTCACACTTGAACAATGGATAAGGTATCAGAGAGCTTGAACCTGTGGGACCTTGCTGTGCGCAAATTGGCTGCCGCGTTTCCTACATTACAACAGTGACTGCACTTCAAAAGTAATTAATTGGGTGTAAAGCACTTTGGGACGTCCTGAGGTTGTGAAAGGCACGATAGAAATACAAGTCTTTCTTTGAGTGATTTATTTGCAATGATAATTCTAACAGAATTGGTGTTGTTGAGTGCTTGATGAATGGTCTCTATATTCATCTCCAGTCTTTATTACTGTCGAGGGTGCGTTAATGATTAGCCCTCAGGATATTGCCAAGAAAGTGCGTCACAAAGGATTGTATGGATGTGGCTTAAGCCGCACTCAGTGTAATTTCTGCTCTCCTGGTGTGCAGGTGATGACTCTTTCAAGGGTAGAACTGCAGAAATGTTCCCAATCTCATTTCATTTGCAGTAGTTGTTAAATCATTTTTCATTATTTTTGAGTTCAGGATCTTCTGGTTGGCTTTGCTGAGGGTATGTGAGATCAAAAATAATTTTTAAGTTGCTGCAACCACAACTAACCATTGGAATAATAAAATAAGTAAAAATTAATAACCTAACAACCCCTTAATAAAATATACGGTTGAAATAAAATCAGAAAATGTTGGAAATGGCAGAGTCTGGGCTGAGCTTTTAGCAACAACTTGTATTTATATAGCGCCTTTAACGTAGTAAAACATCCCAAGGCGCTTCACAGGAGCGATTATAAAACAAGATTTAACACCGAGCCACATAAGGAGATATTAAGACAATTAAGAGGTCGGTTTTAAGGAGTGACTTAAAAGAGGCGAGAGAGAGAGGCGGAGAGGTTTAGGGAGGGAATTCCAGAGCTTAGGGCCCAGGCAGCTGAAGGCACGGCCGCCAATGGTGGAGCGATTAAAATCGGGGATGCGCGAAAGGCCAGAATTGGAGGAGCGCAGAGATCTTGGAGCATTGCAGGGGCTGGAGGAGGTTACAGAGATAGGGAGGGGTGAGGCCATGGAGGGATTTGAAAATAAATCGAGGCGTTGCCGGACCGGGAGCCAATGTAGGTCAGCGATCACAGGGGGTGATGGGTGAACGGGACTCGGTGCGAGTTAGGACACGGACAGCAGATTTTTGGATGAGCACAAGTTTACGGAGAGTACGAGGTAGGAGGCCGGCCAGGAGAGCGTTGGAATAGTCGAGTCTGAAGGTAACAAAGTCACGGATGAGGGTTTCAGCAGCAGATGGGCTGAGGCAGGGGCGGAGTCGGGTGATATTACGGAGGTGGAAGTAGGCGGTCTTGGTGATGGAGAGGATATGGGGTCGGAAGCTCAGCTCAGGGTCAAATAGGACCAGTAGATTATAGGATGGAAGGGTAGACTGAGAGAGGTGAGGAGATCCACAGCTCTTAGGTCCTTAGAAAAAATGTGTTAGAGTAGGAGGCAACGTAATGTGTTTGCACTTCGACTGAGTCAGCTGGTTTATGCAAGAGGATGGACTATTGGGATCTTCGGAGGAAGGAGAGAGGAAAGTATGGAGGAACACTGACCATAGAAATATTGTTAAATTAGAAAGAGACGAGAGAAGTGACCGGTGCGAAGGATGGGGTTAGGGATGGGATGAAAGAAAAAGAGAATGAACGAAATAACTTGCATTTCTACAGCGCCTTTCACAATCTCAGGACGTCCTAAAGCGTTTCACAGCCAATTAATTACTTTTTGAAGTGTGGTCACTGTTGTAATGTGGGATTGTCGGCTTTTTGCTGTTGCTATTGTCTAGGTATCTGGTATTGTGGTTTCCGTACTCCTAATCATTCCTCAATTGGGGGGGTTTTGAATAAATCTACAGATATCTTTACTGGAGCAAACTCATAAAACCCTGAATCCATGATAAAACGGAATGCTGCTAGTCTATAAATTCTCCCTCTCTCTCTCTCTAGCATAAAGGAGAGGTTGAGACTCGGCTAATTAAACTAGGCAGTAACGTTTACAGCTCCCCGGGCGCCCATTACATTCACCAGTTCAAGTGTTAAGGGGAATGTCAATACACGTCAATAAATCTGCTGGTTTTTTTCAAAACGGTTAGTCCCTTTTTTTGATCCCAGCTGTTGATTATCTGTGTCGCAGAGTTCCTGCAGGACATGAGAGACTCTGTAAACATCTCACGCAGTTTCTCAATCAATCAGTTCACCACTGGGAAAAGTGCGTTAGCAAGAAAATAAAACCCTCAACCACAATATAATGTTGTATGTATTATATTATACCTCCCAATATAATCCTCCTCCCCTTATGAACCACCCCATATAAATCCCCCTTGTATAAATCCCCCCGTTTAAATCCCCCTTGTATAAATCCCACTTGTATAATCCCCACCCCCAGTATAAATCCCCCCATTTAAATCCCCCTTGTATAAATCCCCTTGTATAAATCCCCCTTATATAATCCCCCACCCCCAGTATAAATCCCCCCCCCCATTTAAATCCCCCTTGTATAAATCCCCCTTGTATAATCCCCCTTGTATAATCCCCACCCCCAGTATAAATCCCTATCTGTAGTATATAGGGTGGGGGGGGGGGGGTTGTGGGGTGCTGAGAGTGTCGCACTCTCCAGCACTGTGCCATAGCCAGCATTACCAGCCTGCCCCTCTGCAGCCTGGCGACGGTTTTCACCTACACACTGGGTTGGCTCCGATCACTGTTGCCATTTCACAGCAATGAGTAATGTGGGGTAATGATAGGGCTTTGATATATTCTGATTGTAGGTTGGAATTGCTGCTACAAGCCCACGTTGCACTGAGCCTGACAGAACCTAATATTAGAGGGTGGAGCGAGGTGAGAGTACGGCTGGGTATTCAACGGCGCTTCAATCACTGGGTGAAGAACTCAGCATTTACAGTGTCAGCGAGTGTACGTCATTTCACGGCATCCACGTATTAATAAGGAAAAGAGATAAAGAAGCTCTCCTTCCCCTTGTAATTCAATTGGTAACTCTAATGCTGAGTGTGGAACTAGATCAATTCCTGAGATGAGAGGGTTGTCCTATAAGGAGAGATTGAGTAGATTGGGTCTATACTCTCTGGAGTTTAGAAGAATGAGAGGTGATCTCATTGAAACATATAGGGGGGAATTTTTCGGGGGAGGTCAGCGGGCGCGTTTAGTGGAGGGTTGGGTGGGAACATTTTTTTTGACAGCCGTTCGGGACCCCGCTGTCAACCCACCGCCATGCGCCTTTCCCAAATGTTGGGTCTGTCAGCGCTGAACAGACCCGACACGCAGCGAGGGAGGCAATTCAAATCATTATGACTTTGTTAACAGTCCATTAAGAAGTATTTTGAGCTCACCTTTACATTTTATGAGGTCGCCCACGGGTTCCACGCTGCTCGGGGATCACGTCAGGTAAGCAGGTCGGGAGTTGTATGGCCGTGGAATCATCTCATTACCTAACAGCTGCAAATGTGCTATAAAACCCCCCATCTCATAGCTGTTCACTTTCCAAGCTCAGAAGCTGTTGCTTACTGCATTTGGAAGACAGATTGAGCTTTATGCAGGTTGCAAGTGTTTGGAGTAAACTCTCTATCCAGTGTCACCTCATTGGAACAACCTCTCTCACCATTGACAGATTGCTTCTGTCATCTCAAGTTCACCTGCCATCTATTACAGCAGCATCGATGCCCTTGAAACTATCTCACCTTGGTCCTCAGAATCCCTCCACAATCATCCCCAACACCAGCAGCACCAGGCACACCAGCAGCACTAACATCACCAACCTTCTCCGCAATTAACTGATGCTGCACAGGACACAGGGCATCAGCACCCGACCACATTGCTGCCCGGGATGCCAGGGATGTCCTCACCATGGCCAGATTTACTTCACTTGATGCTGTATGCCCTGTCTGCCACATGATGCGCCAGGTTGGCACCACCCCACACCAACACCATAAAGCATCCCTGCAACGCCCAAGCCATTCCTTTCACACTCATCACCATTGCGGGGGGTACCGTTATGTCTGACAACTCACTAAGCCACTTCCAAAGGTGCACACTAATCTGTCCAAGAACGCAAAGTGTTGAAAATAAAGGTTTCAATGTTTGACACCACATTAACAGAAACTTTACATGAACATTGTCTAAAACACCCAAGTGCCTACCCTTGTGTGTTGTTAGTTGGTATGATTGGACTGACAACATCCCTGCTTGTGTCCTCCTGTGCAATGTGCAACCAGGCTGCGTTGGTCTCCTGTGGAGGACTCTTCCACCCATTGGAAGGGAAGAGAACCTCCCTGTGTGCTGTGACTCCCTCCATAAGCATATGGAGGGAGTCATGGGAGAGCCTGGGTGCAGCTGTGCACCTCTGTGCAGTGCTTGTCAGTGTTGGCAGCACCTCAATGCTGCAGAACACTGACAGCACAACTGTCAAATTAAATTTGCGCATGGTCCCTTTAAGAGAACCGGCTGATGATGCATCATCAAATGATGTCATCAGACCCGCTTCCTTCAATTGGCCGGCAAACACACTGGGCGGGCTTAACAAGCCCAATCAACGTAAAATCATTCTACACAGCGGGCTGGAGCCAGCAGCGGGGCCGGGACCCGCCACCGACATTGCCCACCCCGGACCCGCCGAGGTAGGGGAAATCACGGCCAAAAGATTCTGAGGAGGATTGACAGGGTAGATGCTGAGAGGTTGTTTCCCCTGGATGGAGAGTCTAGAACCAGGGGTCACAGTCTCAGGATAAGGGGTCGGCCATTTAAGACTGAGATGAGGAGGAATTTCTTCACTCCTGGGAGTGGGTTGGCTGCCCGCCCCTTGTCCCGCCTCCATTAAACCCGGAAGTCGGCGGGTTGGAGAACTTTTCCTGGTATAGCCCCCCCACCTGCACCCAATCCCAGCCGCTCACCCGGGCTAAAACTCTCCCCACTGCCATGGGCTCGCCCAGGAGGAATAGCCACTCAGTTGAGGTACCGGATAGAGCGCAGAACCCATGGAGCTAACGTCAGTCAGCTCCTTCAGGAGAGGAAGAATGAGAAACAGGGAGACAGAGAAATAATAATTCAGAGAGAAGGATGCGGAGTGTACAGGGGTTAAATAGCAGCGCGCTGGAACCAGAATCCGGAAAATGTTCGTGCTGTAAAACTATTTGCAAATGGCCCCTTAATCCCAAATATTTTTAGACTGTGAAAATTAATCCACTCAAAAGAGGCTGCAATGAGGCTGCTGTCTCCATTCTCCCTGTGCTGGAACCATGTAGTTGCAAAATATTTGTGGCAGTGTTTTGCTTCTGAGCTTTACAGAATGTCCCTGACACACCAAAGCAGCAGCAGCAGAGTCTTAAAGTTCCAACAGATCTCTCAATAACCCAGGGCCTTGCTCTCCCCCCGCACCCCCCCCCTCCCCCACCCCCGCCCACAGTTTACTCCCCGCGCCTGCGAGGGTGCCGGCTGCCACCTGACCCCTCGTCAAAGTCGCTATTCACCTGCGAGCCTAGTTGGGGTAAGGCTTGGGCACCGCAGCAGAGTCTGATCTCGGCCAAGGTTCATGCACGCGCAGCCTGTCCAGAGACTTGAGCACGTGATCCAGGCCGACGCTCCGACAGCGCAGTGCTGAGGGAGTGCCGTCTTTCAGACGAGATGCTAAACCGAGGCCCCGTCTGCTCTCTCGGATGGACGTAAAAGAACCCACGGCCACTATTTCGAAGAAGACCAGGGGAGTTATCCCCGGTGTCCTGGCCAATATTTATCCCACAATCAACATCAGTAAAACAGATGATCCGGTCATTATCACAGTTCTATTTGTGGGAGCTTGCTGTGCGCAAATTGGCTGCTGCGTTTCCCACATTACAACAGTGACTACACTTCAAAAAGTACTTCATTGGCTGTAAAGCACTTTGGGACATCCTGAGGTTTTTTTTTTTTGGTTTCTAGCAGATCTCATTGGGCAGTGATCAGGAACAGGAACCTTGGCTGATTTTCCCCTCAAAACAACAACAACTTGTATTTATATAGCGCCTTTAACGTAGTAAAACGTCCCAAGGTGCTTCACAGGAGCGATTATCAAACAAAATTTGACACCGAGTCACATAAGGAGATATTAGGTCAGGTGACCAAAAGCTTGGTCAAAGATGTGGGTTTTAAGCAGCGTCTTAAAGGAAGAGAGAGAGGTAGAGAGGCTGAGCGGTTTAGGGAGGGAATTCCAGAGCTTGGGGCCTGGCCAGCGGAAGGCACGGCCGCCAATGGTGGGGCGACGTCCCCAGAAAACGAACAAAGAGACCAATTTAGCGCCTCAGCACAGATGGTCGATGGGACCTGTGACATTCCTGACTGTGTATGGCTCAGGACAACACCGAGTGACGCATTCTCCAAAGTGGCCCATCTTTTAACGCACGCAGCACCCTTCAAATTGTGAGGCTTTGTCAGAGAGACGATCAAAATTGAGCAGCATTTTAGCGGAGAATAGAAAATAGCAGCAGAATTAGCAGAGGGACCTGCTCCGTTGGCCTAGATTTAACTGCCTCCCAACTATCCAAGGCTCCAGCTCCACCGAGAATAGATAGAAACTGGGTCAAACCCGACCTGCTGATTGTGTGTACCGTTAGTGATATTGGAATCAGATCATTTTCACCCCAAATTCCTTTTGTTTATGGGCGAGAGTGTGAGTGGGGGGTGTGCGAGTGTGGGGAGAGGTGTGTGTGTGCATTGGTGAAATAAACTCGATTAATGTGAGGTCCAGGCCTGATTCCTCCCCTGGGAGTTCAGTAGCTGATATGTTCAGTTTTTTCGAAAGTTAAGGAGTGAGGGTTTTGGGGGCGAAGGAAGACAATGAAAATGTGACAAACCAAACTCTCCACAGTCCTTGGTTTCTCTATGGACATCTCTGGCCTTCACTCCGCACCTCTCTACATTGGGGACTGAGCGGGAGGGGCTTTGGTCCGACATTTACCCTTCCCTCCATGGGTTCAAGTGCTACCGTGAGCTCCAAAAGGAAGCATGGGCAGTAGGTGTGATAAACCTCTCCCCCAAGGTCTAGCGAGTAGTAGTCCCACCCCCAGGGCAGCACTGAGCCATTCAGACCGCAAGGTCCCGTGTTTGATCCCAGTTGGGGCAACAGTTGGCTTTGGCGTTCCTGAAGTAGGAGATGGAGCATCAAGCAGGGTGGACGAGCCGCTCCTGACTGCTGTAGAGTGCTCGGGTGTGAGAGGCTATGGGGAGGATCGGGCCGTCTTTCCCACAGTCTAATAGCCTGCCGACATTCAGTGCCTAGCCTTTCACGTTTAGAATGATACTGAGAGGTTCTACTTATTGGGAAAGATTGAACAGGCTGGGGCTCCTTTCTCTAGAAAAGAGAAGACTGAGGGGTGACCTGCTAGAGGTCTTTAAGATTCTGAAGGGGTTTGATAGGGTAAACATAGAGAAGATGTTTCCACTTGCGGGGGAGACCAGAACTAGGGGCCATCAATATAAGATAGTCACTAATAAATCCAATAGGGAATTCAGGAGAAACTTCTTTACCCAGAGAGAATGTGGAACTCGCTACCACACGGAGTAGTTGACGTGACTAGCATAGATGGATTTAAGAGGAAGCACATGAGGGAGAAAGGAATCGAAGGAATATGTTGATAGGGTGAGGTGAAGAGGGGTGGGAGGAGGCTCGTGTGGAGCGTAAACACCGGCATAGACCAGTTGGGCCGAATGGCCTGTTTCTGTACTGTAAATACTGTGTAAGACACAGGAGCAACAGATGCTTGGGTGAGATACGAGGGTTATCAGTAACAACAACAGAAAATGCTGGAGACAGTCAGCAGGTCAGGCAGCATCATGGAGAGAGAAACAGAGTTAATGTTTCAGGTCGATGACCCAGTCTTGACGAAGGATCATCGACCTGAAACATTGACTCTGTTTCTCGCTCCACGATGTTGCCTGACCTTTTTTTAAATTCGTTTTTATGGGATGTGGGCGTCGCTGGCAAGGCCAGCATTTATTGCCCATCCCTAATTGCCCCTTGAGAAGGTGGTGGTGAGCCGCCTTCTTGAACCGCTGCAGTCCGTGTGGTGAAGGTGCTCCCACAGTGCTGTTAGGGAGGGAGTTCCAGGATTTTGACCCAGTGACGATGAAGGATCGGCCGATATATTTCCAAGTCAGGATGGTGTGTGACTTGGAGGGGAACTTGGAGGTGGTGGTGTTCCCATGCGTTTGATGCTGAGTATTTCCAGCATTCTTTGTGGTTGTTTCAGATTTCCAGCATCCGCAGTATTTTGCTGTTGCATCAGGGCTATCAGTACCCCTGGATCAGTAGCCCAGCAAGAGTTGGTGCTTTCTGGGGAATAAGGGAGGAAACTGCAGGAGGAGAAAAACCTAATGGGTAAAAAGGAGCCAATTGCATCACATCATGGGCATCCTTAGTTGCCGTGGAAACATCCTAATTGCCTGCTCTATTTTGATTTCAGTTGAAAATTCTTTGGAGGATGCAATCATGGGTCATTTAACCGTCGTGCTGTCAGGAGCAGAACCCTGGCTGATTATCCCCCTGCCCACCCCGCTTTAGTCAGGCTTGTTGTGACCAATTGTAGCTTCCTCACGACTGCCTGTTGGCCTCAGTGCCGCAAACGCTCGGCAATTTGATCCAATAGAAACCACTGAGGGAGCCTCAGAACTTTTAATTTCGAATAGCTGTTCAAGTGAGATTACAGGACTGACAGACGCGGTAATACCCAAGTTACAGTTCTGTGCTTAAAATGTTGATGAGAGAGGAAACTCCCAACAGCTGAGGTGCTATAATATCAGCCAAAGAAGAAGAAAAAGAAAACATAAAACAGTTCTTTGCCAGAATCAATCTGCCTGCCAGCTTTGGGCCTACTACCAAGGGAAGCCTCACTCTACTCCAGTGGATGCAGGAAGACATACAGTTGCCATGGAAACCGGTGCAGCTGCCGGAGCCAGGCCCATAATTGGCTGCAAAAAAAAAATGATAAAATGCCCCACAACAGCCTTGGATTTAAAAATATCAAACCGCATGCAGACTACAGTCGGCTTCACAAATCAGCTGAAACTACAGAGAGACGCGCATGAGAGAGAGCGAGCAGGAACAGACAAATTGCCATAAATTTGCATGTACAGTAGATGGGCTTTTTCCACCAAATTAAAATCAAGCGAAATATTTTGAGAGAGATGTCACAATATTGATGGTGGAGAGTGTGACCGACATCCTTCTCCCTACCCCCCTCTCCCCTTCCTTCCTACCCCCCCCCCACCACCTTGATCCTTCCCAGGGCGCTGGTCCATAATCTCTCCTTTACGCGCAGTTGAACCCCACTGTCTGTCTCATTCAAGCCTTGTCTGTATAGCCTGTATAAATGGTGTACAACATCTTGAAATTTATAGAATTAAAACATAAGCATCTTTTAATGATATGCTTTTTACCAAATTAACCTGAAGCAAGAAATCTCGTCATCAGTCTTCCCTTTAATTGCCCCCAACTCCGTTCGGTGAGACAGTCAAATCGACAGTGAACTGGACCTCCTGTGGGTTCATTAGTCAGCCCGCTCTCCCAACAGTCCAATAACTGTGTATCAACATTGTCCTTTCCCCTTCCACTGTCTTAACTGGGTTTGTACAAAGTCTGGATGACGGGCTGGTTTTTTAGGGCTTTGGTGGATATGTGGGCAGAATGCTCCAATTACCACGTTTTATTGTGTTGTATAAATTCAAGTTGGATGTAGCTTAGTTTTTGCAAGGTTCTTTTGAATACTGAATTGAAATATTCTCCTCACCTCACCCCTTTACAATCCCCCCCCGCCCCCCCCCTCCACCCCGTTCTCTCCCAACGATGCAGGGGGTAGCTTAGACTTTGGGCGATAGTATGAAACGGGCAATATCGATTCAGCCGCCCGATATAAACTTCTCTGGATTTTTATTTCCGTTGAATTAAAGAATGAAGCACTTTTGGGATACCGTCATTATTGTAATGTAGGAAACGCGCAAAGCAAGATCCCACAAACAGCAATGTGATAATGAGCAAGGCTGGGATCGATAGATTTTTGGACTCTAGGGGAATCAAGGGATATGGGGATAGGGTGGGAAAGTGGAGTTGAGGTCAAAGATCAGCCATGATCTTACTGAATGGCGAAGCAGGCTCAAGGGGCCGAATGGCCTACTCATGCTTCTAATTCTTATGTTCTTATGAGCAGATAATCTGTTTTAGTGATGTTGGTTGAGGGATAAATATTGGCCCAGGACACTGAGGAGAACTCCCCCTGCCCTTCTTCGAAATAGTGCCCATGGGATCTTTTACATTCACCTGAGAGAGCAGACGGGGCCTCGGTTTAACGTCTCATCTGAAAGACGGCACCTCCGACAGCGCAGCACCCCCTCAGCACTGCCCTGGGAGTGTCAGCCTAGATTTTTGTGCTCAAGTCTCTGGAGTGGGGCTCGACCCCACAGCCTTCTGACTCAGAGGTGAGGGGGCTATCCACTGAGTCACGGCCGGATGAAAATCGGGAGAGATGTATAACGGGCGGCTGAATCGATATCGCTTGTTTGTCACCCAAAGTCAACATCACCCCCCTGCCCAGACTCTTGCCTCAGGAATGCTGCCAACAGGCGCTCACTCTCTGCGCTCTCATTCTGCAGGTGTCAGCCCAGAGTGTCAGGGGGGCTATCCGACCGAGGGTGGCATCGCACTGTCCTCACCTGAGATCCCTATACCATCCAGAAGCCGACACCTTCGCCCCATCAGGTGGGCCTCATAGCCATTAGTCGCCTCGTCTATAATACGCCGCTGTCTCCAAAGGCATGCTGCGACATAAACGCCACGTTAGTTACCGTTGTTAAGCAGGAAGAGTGCGTTGCTAGGCCAGGGCAACCTGATTGAAATTCAGGGCCCAAGAGGTTTCCCTGAACTAACAGTTTGAATTTGAACAGCAGAAAGAACCTCATTTACCTCCCAAGACATGTCCCAAACCTGCAGCTCAAAAACAGTTGCCATAGTAACCGCTCAACACTAATAGAAAGCATTTCAATCGGCATTAGTGTCCAGCAGTGGGGTCTAAGGGCAGCCTTCGGCCTAGCTCTTGTCTGACGAGATGAGCCTCAAAATTCTACCCTGCAAAACAATGTCTGCCGACAAAAACTTCAACAAATGGAAGGGACAGGGCTTTCACAACAGACTAACTGGATGCTTGAGAACACACATAGGTTAGCAAGAAAATACAGCTCATTTATTTTGGGTTGATGATTTCTCTCTCCGCACCTGTAGGACTGCCAATCAGTGTTTTGACTGAACCGCCTGTATTTTTGAGCAGACTGTCCATTTTTTAATGTTATTTTATTTGATGTTGATTGGGCTGCGGAGAACTGGGTTTCCGTACTTCTGTCTTTTTGGAAGCTCTCTTTCTGTGTGCTCCAAGACTCAGTGTGAAACCAGATCCGATCAATGAGCCCAGCAACTGTAACATGGAACAGGGCCTCAAAATGAAGTTGACTGCCAATAGTAAGGAGAAAAATATAAAAATGAGACAGACAGTCCCAATAAAAACTGGCAGTGAGAGAGGAGCTCAGAAAACCTGCAACAGAGAGGATTCGGAGAGTGAATCAGAGAGAGAATCAGAGAGAGAGAGAATCAGAGAGAGAATCAGAGAGAAAGAATCAGAGAGAGAGAGAGAATCAGAGAGAGAATCAGAGAGAGAGAATCAGAGAGAGAGAATCAGAGAGAGAGAATCAGAGAGAGAGAGAATCAGAGAGAGAGAATCAGAGAGAGAGAGAATCAGAGAGAGAGAATCAGAGAGAAAGAATCAGAGAGAGAGAGAGAATCTGATGGAGGGGACGAGAGAGAGAATCAGACAAAGGTAAAAGTATTGAAATAAATGCACCCTCTATTATTTGAATGCTGAAGCCACGCAGTAGTTGAAATAATTTGCCTGAATATGAATTTTATTAGTTTCCTCCCCCTCAGGCCCTGCTCTCTCCCTGGTTTTATTCTTAAACAAATCCTCCTGCAAATGGGACAGTGATCAGGTCTGGGGACCTTTTAACAATTTGTACAAATGTCGCTTAACGGCATTTTCACACGCCGGAAAGACTTCTATTTCATGTCCAATCAGCCAAAACTGCTGGTGCTGAGGTTGAGCCCCGGGTTATTCTGCTGGTGCTGAGGTTCAGCCCTGGGTTACCCTGCTGGTGCTGAGGTTGAGCCCCGGTTACCCTGCTGGTGCTGAGGTTCAGCCCCGGGTTACCCTGCTGGTGCTGAGGTTGAGCCCCGGGTTATTCTGCTGGTGCTGAGGTTCAGCCCTGGGTTACCCTGCTGGTGCTGAGGTTGAGCCCCGGTTACCCTGCTGGTGCTGAGGTTCAGCCCCGGGTTACCCTGCTGGTGCTGAGGTTCAGCCCCGGGTTATTCTGCTGGTGCGGAGGTTCAGCCCCGGGTTATTCTGCTGGTGCGGAGGTTCAGCCCCAGGTTACCCTGCTGGTGCTGAGGTTCAGCCCCGGTTATCTGCTGGTGCTGAGGTTCAGCCCCGGTTACCTGCTGGTGCTGAGGTTCAGCCCTGGGTTACTTGGTTGGTGTGCTGTTCTCTGCTGTTCCAACCAAGGCATCATTCTTTGTGTGTGAGCCTCGACAGCGAGCGTTGGCAAGCTATTCAGCATGGAGAGCATCGCAACCTCGCCCAGTCCTGCCCTCCTCCAACATCCACATTTGAGAGAGGTCTGTGGGTTAATCTGTCTGTGTCCCTTAGTGGAGTCATTGCAAAAAAGGAGTAAAATCCATTGAGGACAGTGATAACGCTCCTGTGAAGCACCTTGGCACGTTTTACTACTTTAAAGATGCTAGATAAATACAAGGTGTTGTTGTTGTTGCATGGAGTGTATCAGTGCAAAATGATTCTGTTAAAGCTTAACTAACCAGAACTAGAGACCATCAATATAAGATAGCCACTAATAAATCCAATCGGGAATTCAGGAGAAACTTCTCTACCCAGAGAGTGGTGAGAATGGGGAACTCGCTACCACAGGGAGTGGTTGAGGCGAATAGTATAGATGTAATTAAGGGGAGGCTAGAGAAGCACATGAGGGAGAAGGGAATAGAGGGTCATGCTGATAGAGTTAGATGAGGAAAGACGGGAGGAGGCTCGAGTGGAGCCTTATGGCTGGCATGGAGTGGTTGGGCCGAATGGCCTATTTCTGACCTGTAAATCCAATGTAATCCTGTGTAATGAATTGCAGTAAGAGGACAACTGATAGAGGTCTTTAAAATGATGAAGGTGTTCAATAGGGTGGACGAGGAAACACTGTTTCTCACTTGTGGGGGAGACCAAAACAAGGGGGCATAAAGATAGGATAGTCATGAACAGATCAAATAAAGAATTTAGGAGGAATTTCTTTACACAGAGAGTGGTGAGAATGTGGAACTCGCTGCCACAGGGAGTGGTTGAAGTAGTTAGCATTGAGGCATTTAAGGGGGGGCTTGATGCACACATGAGGGAGAAGGGAATAGCGGGATCTGGAGGGGGGGCTGGATGGGAAGAGGTCATTCGAGTGGGAGGAGGCTCGTGTGGAGCATAAACACCGGCATAGACCAGTTGGGCCGAATGGCCTACATAAGAACATAAGAAATAGGAGCAGGAGTCGGCCATTCGACCCCTCGAGCCTGCTCCACCATTCAATGAGATCATGGCTGATCTTCGACCTCAACTCCACTTTCCCGCCCGATCCCCATATCCCTTGATTCCCCTAGAGTCCAAAAATCTATGGATCTCTGTCTTCAATATACTCAACGACTGAGCCTCCACAACCCTCTGGGGTAGAGAATTCCAAAGATTCACCACCCTCTGAGTGAAGAAATTCCTCCTCATCTCAGTCTTAAATGGCCGACCCCTTATTCTGAGACTGTGACCCCTGGTTCTAGACTCCCCAGCCAGGGGAAACATCTACCCTGTCAAGCCCTGTAAGAATTTTGTATGTTTCAAGGCGATCACCTCTCATTCTTCTAAACTCTAGAGAATATAGGCCTAGTCTACTCAATCTCTCCTATTTCTGTGCTGCAGATTCTATGTAATTCTATAAAACAGACGTCTAGGTGAGGGGCTGCACGAATCTCCAGTGCTGTCTAATTAATGTGCAAATCACCAGCCTCTCCTGTAAATGGTTTGCAATATTGAGAGATAATGAATACTCCAAGTCTTTCACCCGTCAAACACAGGCACCTGCACGTGTTTACCCAACCGTTAATTAAAGTGTTAGACCAAAAATATATCACATTTAGGATGACGGGCATCAGCTGGGTGTTGAAAAGCTACCTCCCTAACTTCTAATTTTCTCCCAGCAGATGTGCCTGTACTGAAAAGAGCTGAGGCTGTTTCCAGTCTTCTTGTTATTCGCAAATGTTGCCGTTTATTAAATTACATCGGTTCCTCTACAGACTGTCACCATCAGCAAACACTCCCGATCTCCACAGCTGCTGCGATGCCAAACTATCCATCGGAATTCTACTCGCAGGACATGCCAGGTTTCCACCGGCCATGGGTTTGAAGTAAAGTAGCTTCTTTTCTTTCAGCTGCCCAGTGACACATTGCTGGGGTACGGGTCCAGTCACCATCTGCCCACTCGCTCCCCATTGGGGTACGGGTCTAATAAAAAAGAAAGACTTGCATTTCTCCAGCGCCTTTCACCACCTCAGGACATCCCAAAGCGCTTTACAGCCAATGAAGTCCTTTTTGAAGTGTAGTCACTGTTGTAATGTAGGAAACGCGGCAGCCAATTTGCACACAGCAAGCTCCCACAAACAGCAATGAGATAAATGACCAGATCATCTGTTTTAGTGATGTTGATTAGTAATGGCACCAGCTGCCCATCATCCCTCCTTGGGCTGTGGTTCCACGATCAATCTTGCCTGTTGGAACCTCACTCAAGCAGCCGTTGCTCACGAGATTACAAGGTAGATGCGGATGAGGAAGGCCAATCGGCCCACCTTTTTCCATCCACAAAACCTAGCATTCCTCCCCATTGCAACATCCAATTGGTTCTTCAATGTTGCCATGGTTTTCACCTCCACTACTCTATCAAGGAGTCCCTTCCATGTGTTGCTCACAGTTTCTATGACGAGGAACCTTCTGGTATCAGTCCTAAGTTCCATTTTACTAGTTTGAACCGGTGTCCTCTTGTGTTCAGTTTAAAGTAATTTTCCAGATTTACCTTTCCCATACCATTCACTAACTTAGACACCTCCAGAAGTTCATCTCTCAGTCACCTCCTTTCAAAGCTAAAAAAGCCCACATTCCTCCAGTTTTCTTTCTCATATCTCTGTCCCTTTGTGGCTGAAATACATCCAGTTTTGAGTGTCCCTTTTATGTGCCGGTGACGAGGGCTGGACAGAGGGCTGTTCTGACCAGAGCCCTGCACAGTTTGATCCTGGCGCTCTCTGGCTCTCTCCTCTTCAGCCTTCCACTGCCTTTGCTGATTGTTGACTCTCGGTGGTTGGGCCTGTTGAACGATGAGTCTACCCAGATCCTTTGATCTGTTCCAACCTCATCCTTGGCTAATGCCAACTCCATTCATAAAGTTAAAATAACAACAGAAAGTGCTGGAAACACTCAGCAGGTCAGGCAGCATCGAGGAGAGAGAAACAGAGTCAATGTTTCGAGTCGAACCCCAAACATTGACTCTGTTTCTCTCTCCACAGATGCTGCCTGACCTGCTGAGTGTTTCCAGCATTTTCTGTTGTTATTTCAGATTTCCAGCATCCGCAGTATTTTGCTATTGTCCCATTCATGAAGTTGTCATGTTGCCATATATTCAAGAAGGAGTTAAATATATTTCTTAAGGCTAAAGGTATCAAGGGATATGGGGAGAAAGCAGGGACAGGGTACTGAATTTGGATGATCAGCCATGATCTCATTGAATGGCGGAGCAGGCTCGAGGGGCCGAATGGCCTACTCCTGCTCCTATCTTCGATGCTTCTATGCCCGTTTTTTTCCTCCTATGTACAGTACCATACACTTGTTTGAATTCAATTTTACCTACCATCCTTCCACTCAATTGCATACTCTGTCCAATTTATTTTGCCTTTCCGAGCAAACGCCTCAGAATCCGCTGTCCCCTCCACCCCCTGGTTTGGCATCGTATGTAAATCTGAAATATCTGTATCTGATTCCAAACCGAGTGCTCGTCTGGAGTGAGTGTCAGCAGCGCTACTCAAACACGGAGAGCATTGCAGCCATGTCCCATCCGAACCTAACTGGAGAATTTTAGCTATGAGGAAAGATTGGATAGGCTGGGGTTGTTTTCTTTGGAACAGAGGAGGCTGAGGGGAGACTTGATTGAGGTGTATAAAATTATGAGGGGCCTCGATAGAGTGGATAGCAAGGATCTATTTCCCTTAGCAGAGAGGTCAATAACCAGGGGACAGAGATTTAAAGTAATTAATAGAAGGATTAGAGGGGAGTTGAGGAGAACTTTTTTCACCCAGAGGGTGGTGGGGGTCTGGAACTCACTGCCTGAAAGGGTGGTAGAGGCAGAAACCCTCATCACATTTAAAAAGTACTTGGATATGCACTTGACGTGCTGTAACCTACAGGGCTACGGACCAAGAGCTGGAAAGTGGGATTAGGCTGGAGAGCTCTTTGTCGGCCGGCACAAACTTGATGGGCCGAATGGCCTCCTTCTGTGCCGTAAACTTCTATGATTCTATTCTATAACCTAACTCCAGATCAACTCAGATTGAAACTGGCACCTTCCTGGTCTGTGGGACTCAGTACTCGGGACTCAGCACTGCATTTAAACACTGAGCCAGCGGGGACCTACGAAAGGAACTGTTGCATCACCTTAATATCGCAAAACGTTTCTCATTCAATGAAGTACTTTGACGTCTGGTCACTGTTTATATTTTGGCAAAATCCCACCAACAGCAATGGCCGGTTAATCTGTTTTTGGTCCTTTTGGTTGAGGGAGGAATGTTGGCCTGGACTAGGAGAGCTCCCTGCTCTTCTTTGAACAGTCCCACAGAGGGTCGGTTTTCCACAGACACCGTCTGATCTTCTAGTGTAACTTCGGCGGAAGATCAGCGGAATCCCGGAAGAAACCCGCGGAAACGGCCAGTTATCCACGGAAATTCCAGGTGAGCATCTTTAGCGCCCACCTGAAAAGGCAGACGGGGTTGAACGTCATCCAAAGGATTCCATAGAAGGTCCACGGGAACAGGCCGCTGGGCCCAACCAGTCTGTGCTGGTGTTTATACTCCACATTCCATCTGCCTCATCTCAGCCTTGCAGCATATCTTTCTATTCCCTTTGCTCTCATGTACTCGACTAGTTTCCTTTTGAAAGCACCTCTGACCGTGCCGCACTCTCTCAGTGTTGCTCTGAAGTCTGGATTATGTGCTGAATGTTACAGAGAATTATACAGCACAGGAACAGGCCATTCGGCCGGCGTTTACACTCCCCACGAGTCTCCTCCCACCCTACTTCATCTCACCCTTGCTACCAACAGAGCCAAACGAACATTCGCCCCGCTGTGAGCACGAAGTCAAACATCTTAAAGGACGAGAGAAGGCATCTTCTGAAATATAAAAGGCACAAAACGATGACATCAACGTGAGGACAGCACTTATAACTGGTTGCAAATTCTGTCCCCAAAACTCTCACTCATCTAAAACGAAATAGTAGGGCTTGGGCACCAATGTTCCCCGTAATTATATTTTGGGGGCCGCGCGGCCCATTCAAAAGTCCGCGCATGTGTGTTTTTTTTAAGTTTAAAAGCCGGCTCACCAGCTGGGCGGGACCCCTGGAGCGCTGCGCAGCCACGCAGCTTGAAGGGAGCATCAGGTGAGCACTATTCTTTCGTTAGCTTTGTACTGAAACCCAGGTGAAAAAGCAAGTCCCATCGCGCAAGACATCACCAAGGTTGAGAGAGCAGGAAAGAAGACTGGATAAATCAAGCAGTAAAGTTTGAAAATGACGCCAAGCTTGGTTTTTGCATAAGAACTAGGAGCAGGAGTAGGCCACGCGGACCCTTGAGCCTGCTCCGCGAAAGCCGGATTGTAGGAAGAAGGAAGACTGAGGGAGGTGAGGGGTCTCACAGCTTAGAGGTCCTGGGATAGAATGAGTCGGAGGAGAAGAGGTGATGGGTCTTGATCTCAACACCGGGAGGATACAAGGAGGGCAAAGACTGTAGAATAGTACACGTGGAACTTAGGAGGGAGGAAAGTTCAGAGGAGCACTGGCTATAACAGTACTGATGAAATAAAGGTTAAAAATTTGTGACCAAGAATGTTCGGAGACTTGACATGAAAGGATCACCTACCAGTGACTTCCTTTGTGTATTGAGTGAGGGCATTAGTGATGAGTTCATAGAATCATAGAATGGTTACAGCACAGAAGGAGGCCATTCAGCCCGTCGAGCCTGTGCCGACTCTCTGCAAGAGCACTTCAGTGAGTCCCACTCCCCTGCCCTTTCCCCGTAGCCCTGCAAATTTTTTCCTTCAGGTACTTATCCAATTCCCTTTTGAAAGCTGTGATTGGGTCTGCCTCCACCGCCCTTTCAGGCAGCGCATTCCAGATCCGAACCACTCGCTGCGTAAATAAGGTTTTTCCTCGTGTCGCCTTTGGTTCTTCTGCCAATCACCTTAAATCTGTGTCCTCTGGTTCTCAACCCTTCTGTCAATGGGAACAGTTTCCCTCTATCTACACTGTCCAGACCCCTCATGATTTTGACACCTCTATCAAATCTCCTCTCAATCTTCTCTGCTCCAAGGAGAACAACCCCAGCTTCTCCAGTCTATCCCCGTAACTGAAGTCCCCTCGTCCCTGGAATCATTCTCGTAAATCTTTCCTGCACCCTCTCTAAGGCCTTCCTATCCTTCCTAAAGTGCGGTGCCCAGAATTGGACGCAGTACTCCAGTTGGGGCCGAACCAGTGTTTTATACAGGTTCATCATAATTTCCACACTTTTGTACTCTATACAGCTATTTATGAAACCCAGGATCCCATAAGCCTTTTTAACTGCTTTCTCAACCTGCCTTGCCACCTTCAACGATTTGTGCACACATACCCCCAGGTCTCTCTGTTTGTGCACCCCCTTTAGGATTGTACCCTTTAGTTTATATTTCCTCTCTCCATTATTTTTACCAAAATGTACTACTTCACAATTTTCTGTGTTAAATTTCATCAGCCATGTGTCTACCCATTTCACCAGCCTATCTATGTCTTCCTGAAGTCTATCACTCTCCTCCTCACTGTTCACTATACTTCCAAGTTTTGTGTCTTCTGCAAATTTTGAAATTGTGCCCTGTACACCCAAGTCCAAGTCATTAATATACATCAAGAAAAGCAGTGGTCCTAGAACCGACCCCTGGGGAACACCACTGTATACCTTCCTCCAGTCCGAAAAACAACCGTTCACCACTACTCTCTGTTTCCTGTCATTAGCCAATTTCATATCCATGCTGCCACTGTCCCTTTCATTCCATGGGCTTCAACTTTGCTGGCCAGCCTATTATGTGGCACTTTGTCGAACGCCTTTTGGAAATCCATGTACACCACTTCAACTGCATTACCCTCATCAACCCTCTCTGTTACCTCATCAAAGAACTCGATCAAGTTGGCTAAACACGATTTGCTTTTAACAAATCTGTGCTGGCTTTCCTTAATTAATCCACACCTATCCAAGCGATTGTTAATTTTGTCCCTGATTACTATTTCTAAAAGTTTCCCCACTGCCGAGGTTAAACTGACTGGCCTGTAGTTGCTGGGTTTATCTTTACACCCTTTTTTGAACAATCGTAGTTGATTGAAAGTTTGTTACTGTGCTGTTTTATTGCTCAATTGGTCTCTAGAAATACTCCACAGTATTTACAGATCAATTGACAGTGAATGGCAGAAAATCAATATTGTAGCCCTTGCGTTCATCCGCCAGCCTGCTTAATCTTTTACTTTTACGCCCCTCTGTCTCCGAAGGTGCTGAATCTGACACAGGTACAATTCACAGGCACCGTGAGCTCCAGCACTCCATTCCTAATTATGTCAGCCTGAAGCTTGATGTTCAACACCGAGCTGCTTGGGCTTTTTAGATACAAAACATTCTGTAACCAGAGAGGGGATCTTTATTCTGTGACACTAATTACAAGTCCACACTTTACTGAGTCTAATGAGCACAACCAAATGTAAATATATTGAGCCTTCTTTTATTAATGTTACTCAGAAACATTCAACGCTCCCGGGTTTTTAAAATTTGCCTTTATTATTTTTGACATTGAGATCGGGCACAGGGGACATAGCACAACATTCAAATGTTTGGATGAAAGCATTCCCTGTCCTTTGTCAGAGAGACAGTGTGATGGGAGGCAGCTTCACTCTGTATCTAACCCGTGCTGTACCTGCCCCGTGAGTGTTTGATGGGACAGTGTAGAGGGAGCTTTACTCTGTATCTAACCCGTGCTGTACCTGCCCCGTGAGTGTTTGATGGGACAGTGTAGAGGGAGCTTTACTCTGTATCTAACCCGTGCTGTACCTGCCCTGGGAGTGTTTGATGGGACAGTGTAGAGGCAGCTTCACTCTGTATCTAACCTGTGCTGTACCTGCCCTGGGAGTGTTCGATGGGACAGTGTAGAGGGAGCTTTACTCTGTATCTAACCCGTGCTGTACCTGCCCTGGGAGTGTTTGATGGGACAGTGTAGAGGGAGCTTTACTCTGTATCTAACCCATGCTGTACCTGCCCTGGGAGTGTTTGATGGGACAGTGTAGAGGGAGCTTTACTCTGTATCTAACCCGTGCTGTACCTGCCCTGGGAGTGTTTGATGGGGCAGTGTAGAGGGAGCTTTACTCTGTATCTAACCCGTGCTGTACCTGCCCTGGGAGTGTTTGATGGGACAGTGTAGAGGGAGCTTTACTCTGTATCTAACCCGTGCTGTACCTGCCCTGGGAGTGTTTGATGGGACAGTGTAGAGGGAGCTTTACTCTGTATCTAACCCATGCTGTACCTGCCCTGGGAGTGTTTGATGGGACAGTGTAGAGGGAGCTTTACTCTGTATCTAACCCGTGCTGTACCTGCCCTGGGAGTGTTTGATGGGACAGTGTAGAGGGAGCTTTACTCTGTATCTAACCCATGCTGTACCTGCCCTGGGAGTGTTTGATGGGACAGTGTAGAGGGAGCTTTACTCTGTATCTAACCCGTGCTGTACCTGCCCTGGGAGTGTTTGATGGGGCAGTGTAGAGGGAGCTTTACTCTGTATCTAACCCGTGCTGTACCTGCCCTGGGAGTGTTTGATGGGACAGTGTAGAGGGAGCTTTACTCTGTATCTAACCCGTGCTGTACCTGCCCTGGGAGTGTTTGATGGGACAATGTAGAGGGAGCTTTACTCTGTATCTAACCCGTGCTGTACCTGCCCTGGGAGTGTTTGATGGGACAGTGTAGAGGGAGATTTACTACCACATTAGGTGGTGTATTTACGCACTGTACCATCTGGGAACTAACCAAAATGTGCTTTACAAAATGGAAGCATTAGGCCCTGCCATGTGTTTGAGAATTTATCTACGTGTATAAATGTACCAGATATTACAGAGATCCCGAGAGAGGAGCACGATGTGCAGTAGCAGCTGAGGTCGGTGAGCTGCATACCTCCGATCACGTGCTGCATCAGCGCTCAACAGCACAGATTCTAATTGAACTCAGAAAACGAGTTCCAGCAGAGTCGGTGTCTAGACAGCAGCCTCGCTCGTGACAGCTCCCATTAATGTTTGTGCACACGCACCACACACAGTCAGCTCCGAAGATGCTGTTGCTGAGAGAGATTAAAGAGATCTGAGATACATTGGAGAGTAGCAAGGACTTCTCCTGGGAATCAATACAACAGAACCCCCCCCCACAGAGACACATATAAAATCACGCATACACACGCTCCTACATGTATAATCACGCACATACACATACTCCAACATATATAAACACACATACACATGCTCCTGCATGTATAAACACACATGCACATGCTCCAACATATATAAACATGCAAACACCGCTCCTACATGTATAAACATGCATACACAAGCTCCTTCATATATAAACACACATACACACACTCCATATATAAACACGCATACACACACTCCTTCATATATAAACACGCATACACATGCTCCTTCATGTATAAACACACGCACATGCTCCAACATATATAAACATGCAAACACCGCTCCTACATGTATAAACACGCATACACACACTCCTACATGTATAAACACGCATAATCACACTCCTTCATATATAAACACACATACACACACTCCATATATAAACACGCATACACACACTCCTACATGTATAAACATGCATACACACACTCCTTCATGTATAAACATGCATACACACACTCCTTCATATATAAACACGCATACACACACTCCTACATGTATAAACACGCATACACACACTTCTTCATATATAAACACACATACACATACTCCATATATAAACACACATACACACACTCCTTCATATATAAACACACATACACACACTCCTACATGTATAAACACGCATACACACTCCTACATGTATAAACACGCATACACATGCTCCTGCATATATAAACATGCATACACATGCTCCTACATGTATAAACACGCATACACACGCTCCTTCATATATAAACACACATACACACACTCCTACATGTATAAACACGCATACAGACGCTCCTTCATATATAAACACACATACACACACTCCTACATGTATAAACACGCATACACACGCTCCTTCATATATAAACACACATACACATGCTCCTACATGTATAAACACGCATACACACGCTCCTTCATATATAAACACACATACACACACTCCTACATGTATAAACACGCATACACACTCTCCTACATGTATAAACACGCATACACACACTCCTACATGCATAAACACACATACACACACTCCTACATGTATAAACACGCATACACACACTGCTACATGTATAAACACGCATACACACGCTCCTTCATGTATAAACACGCATACACACAATCCTACATATATAAACATGCATACACACAATCCTACATATATAAACACGCATACACATGCTCCTACATATATAAACACACATACACATGCTCCTACATGTATAAACATGCATACACATGCTCCTTCATGTATAAACACGCATACACACAATCCTACATATATAAACACGCATACACACACTCCTACATGTATAAACACGCATACACACGCTCCTTCATATATAAACACACATACACACACTCCTACATGTATAAACACGCATACACACACTCCTACATGTATAAACACGCATACACACACTCCTACATGCATAAACACACATACACACACTCCTACATGTATAAACACGCATACACACACTGCTACATGTATAAACATGCATACACACGCTCCTTCATGTATAAACACGCATACACACAATCCTACATATATAAACATGCATACACACAATCCTACATATATAAACATGCATACACATACTCCTACATATATAAACACGCATACACATACTCCTACATATATAAACACGCATACACATGCTCCTACATGTATAAACACGCATACACATGCTCCTACATGTATAAACACGCATACACATGCTCCTTCATGTATAAACATGCATACACACACTCCTACATGTATAAACACGCATACACACACTCCTACATGTATAAACACGCATACACATGCTCCTTCATGTATAAACACGCATACACACAATCCTACATATATAAACACGCATACACATGCTCCTACATGTATAAACACGCATACACACGCTCCTACGGGGTGTGGGGGTTTGGGGGGTGGGGCTCGGGGTGGCGGGGGCTGGGGGTGGGAGTATGAAGAGTCGGGGTGTGAGGAGGCGGGGTGGAGGGGGTGGGGTTGGGAACGACACTTGATCAAGTCACTGGAGAGGGGGGTGGGTCATTTTACCCTAACTCTCCGGGTGGGGAAGCCTAGCGATCGGGCTGGACAATGCGGAGGAGAATCAGGCGGGCTGTAAAACCAGCGTTGCCCCCGATCCCCTGAGTTTCCCCACGGGCGGGCTCAGTTAAAATTGCCCCCTGGGTTTACTTCTTTGAAAGAAAAGTTAGTAATGGGACTAAGACAGAAAGTTACCTCATCAGAATCGCACTCCTTCCCACTTAACGGTCTCTGGATTGATCTACGCCCTGTCAAAGCCGGTGTTTGTGCAAGTCACACATCGGGCCGCAGACCACAAATTACAGGCTTGGCAGAACGCTACAGTAACTCCCCCGGAGAGTGTGTCATTGTTACTCGCAGAGAGTGGTTTGTGATAATAACTTGTAAGTGCCACTTTTCTAACCGTGTGTGTTCCACATACAGAGTGAAATCATTCGCACTCGAAAGGAAGGACTGCTCCCTTTTTGCTGCAGTTTTGTGCTCATTAAGGAGCGAGATGTTAGTGCTGGGGATAGGGACACTCCAGTGCAGTACTGAGGGAGTGCTGCAGTGTTGGAAGTACCGGCTATCAGCAGATGCATTAAGCCGAGGTCTGGGCTGCCTGCTCCACACAGTGTTAAAGACCCCACAGTATTATTAGAAGGCAGATCAGCTGATGTCGTGGCCAACACTCCTCCCTCAACCTAATTAGCTGCTCATTCACCTCATTGCTGTTGGTGGGGCCTTGCTGTGCGCAATGTGGCTCCTCCATTTACCCATTTAACAACAGTGAATACATTTCAGAAGTCATGTTTAGTATGTGTAGCAGTTTGAGACACTCTTGCGAGAGATGATGAGGCGTTACATCATGGCAAGGTTTCATTTCTTGATTTTTTTGTAGTTTCAACATCAAACACTCCCAGGGCAGGTACAGCACGGGTTAGATACAGAGTAAAGCTCCCTCTACACTGTCCCATCAAACACTCCCAGGGCAGGTACAGCACGGGGTTAGATACAGAGTAAAGCTCCCTCTACACTGTCCCATCAAACACTCCCAGGGCAGGTACAGCACGGGTTAGATACAGAGTAAAGCTCCCTCTACACTGTCCCATCAAACACTCCCAGGGCAGGTACAGCACGGGTTAGATACAGAGTAAAGCTCCCTCTACACTGTCCCATCAAACACTCCCAGGGCAGGTACAGCACGGGGTTAGATACAGAGTAAAGCTCCCTCTACACTGTCCCATCAAACACTCCCAGGGCAGGTACAGCACGGGTTAGATACAGAGTAAAGCTCCCTCTACACTGTCCCATCAAACACACCCAGGGCAGGTACAGCACGGGTTAGATACAGAGTAAAGCTCCCTCTACACTGTCCCATCAAACACTCCCAGGGCAGGTACAGCACGGGTTAGATACAGAGTAAAGCTCCCTCTACACTGTCAGACAAACACACCCAGGACAAGTACAGCACGGGTTAGATACAGAGTAAAGCTCCCTCTGCAACATTCAAGGAAATAATGCATAATTTGCAACAAACATAGAAACATAGAAACATAGAAACATAGAATCTAGGAGCAGGAGTAGGCCATTCGGCCCGTCGAGCCTGCACCACCATTCAATACGATCATGGCTGATCATTCAAATCCAGTACCCTGTCCCTGCTTTAATCCCCACAATACACATATCCCACCCGACCGCCGTAACCCCACGTATTTAATTCCCCCTAACATATCCCATCCTATCCCCATAACCCCACATATTTAATCCCCCCCTAACACTAAGGGTCAATTTATCATAGCCAATATATTCCTCTAGGGCATAAAAACCCAAAAGGAAAAGTGATCCAACCATGGCTAACAAAAGAAATTAAAGCTAGTATTAAGTCAAAGGAGGAAGCTTATAAAGTTGCCAGAAAAAGCAGTCAGCCTGAGGATTGGGATCTTTTTAGAAATCAGCAAAGGGGGACCAAGAAATTGATAAAGAAAGGGAAAATGGAATATGAGTACAAACTAGCGAAAAATATAAAAACGGATTGTAAAAGCTTCTATAGGTATGTGAAAAGGAAAAGACTGGCGAAGGTAAATGTAGGTCCTTTACAGTCAGAGACGGGAGAATTTATAATGGGGAATGAGGAAATGGCAGAGAAATTAGATAAATACTTTGTTTCTGTCTTCACAGAGGAAGACAAAAAAAACTCCCAGAAATATGAGAAAACCAAGGGTGTGACGAGAATGAGGAACTTAAAGGAATTATTATTAGTAAAAAAACAGTACTAGCAAAATTAATGGGACTAAAAGTCAATAAATCCCAAGGACCGGATGACCTACATCCTAGGGTTTTGAAAGAGGTGGCCATTGGAATAGTGGACGCATTGGTTGTCATCTTCCAAAATTCTATAGATTCTGGAACGGTTCCTGCAGATTGGATGATAGCAAATGTAACCCCGCTATTTAAGAAAGGAGGGAGAGAGAAAACGGGGAACTACAGACCTGTTAGCCTCACATCAGTAGTTGGGAAAATGCTGGAATCTATTATAAAGGATGCAATAACTGGGCACTTAGAAACTAATAGTAAGATTGGGCAGAGTTAACATGGATTTCTGAAAGGAAACTCCTGTTTGACAAACCTATTGGAGTTCTTTCAGGATGTAACTAGTGGAGTAGACAAAGGGGAACCGGTAGATGTGGTGTATCTGGATTTTCAGAAGGCCTTCGATAAGGTCCCACACAAGAGGTTGGTGAACAAAATTAGGGCACATGGAATTGGGGGTAATATACTAGCATGGATTGAGAATTGGTTAACAGACAGAAAACAAAGAGTAGGGATAAACGTGTCTTTTTCAGGATGGCAGGCTGTGACTAGTGGGGTACCGCAAGGATCGGTGCTTGGGCCCCAGCTAATCACAATCTATATCAATGATTTGGATGAGGGGACTAAATGTAACATTTCCAAATTTGCTGGTGATACAAAGCTAGGTGGCAGTGTCAGTTGCGAAGAGGATGTGAAGAGGCTTCAAGGGGATCTTGACAGGCTCAGTGAGTGGGTGAGAACATGGCAGATGGAATATAATGTGGATAAATGTGAAGTTATCCACTTTTGGTAGAAAAAACAGAAAGGCAGAGTATTTCCTAAATGGTGAAAGATTGGGGAATGCAGATGCTCAAAGGGTTCTGGGTGTCCTTGTACATGAGTCACTGAAAGTGAATGTGCAGGTGCAGCAAGCCATTAGGAAGGCAAATGGTATGCTGGCCTTCATTATAAGAGGATTTGAGTACAGGAGTAAAGAAGTCTTATTCCAATTATATAGGGCCTTGGTGAGACTACACCTGGAGTACTGTGTACAATTTTGGTCTCCTTACCTAAGGAAGGATATACTTGCCATAGAGGGAGTGCAACGAAGGTTCACGAGATTGATTCCTGGGATGGCAGGACTGTCGTATGAGAAAAGATTAAGTAAACTAGGGCTGTATTCTCTTGAATTCAGAAGAATGAGAGGGGATCTCATTGAAGGATACAAAATTATTACAGGGCTTGATAGGGTGGATGCTGGGAGAATGTTTCCCTTGGCTGGGGAGTTTAGAACCAGGGGCCACAACCTCAGGATAAAGGGTAGGCCATTCAGGACTGAGATGAGAAGAAATTTCTTCACACAGAGGGTGGTGAATCTTTGGAATTCTCTACCCCAGAGGGCTGTGGAGGCTCAGTCATTGGGTATATTCAAAACAGAAGTCGATAGATTTCTGACTAGTAAGGGCATCAAGGGATATGGCGATAGGGCCGGTGAATGGAGTTGAGGCAGAAGATCAGCCATGATCTCATTGAATGGCGGAGCAGGCTCGAAGGGCCGAAAGGCCTACTCCTGCTCCAATTTCTTATGTCCTATTTATAGATATTCTGTTTGTATTTGGCTCCAATAACGGGGTCTTGTCTCCGTTTCCCAACTCTCTCCACTTAAATTATTGCCTGTTGTACAGTCAGCTTAAGCAGCAGTCTTCTCCCAACCCAGCACTCAAATCAAATTATACCTTTCTCGCCTATGTTTTGAAGTCTCCCAATCTCAAAATATCGCCTGTTGTGTTATTGAGTCAATATAACTTTAGACGCTTCTTGCCTGGAACAACACTGATCTGTGTGGATTCTATTTATTCTCTACAGGTGTCACAGGTGCCAGAGTTACTCCTATTATATGTAACATTTTTCTAAATACGCTTCAATCAAACAGCACATTACAGAGGCATGTCTCAGAGAGCTTTGTAGGGTGGTGGATAGTGAGGGCGATGTGGGCGTCGCTGGCAAGGCCGGCATTTATTGCCCACCCCTAATTGCCCGCTTGAGAAGGTGGCAGTGAGCCGCCTTCTTGAACTGCTGCAGTCCATGTGGTGAAGGTGCTCCCACAGTGCTGTTAGGGAGGGAGTTCCAAAATTTTGACCCAGCGACGATGAAGGAACGGCCGATATACTTCTAAGTCAGGATGGTGTGTGACTTGGAGGGGAGCTTGGAGGTGGTGGTGTTCCCATGCGCCTGCTGCCCTTGTCCTTCTAGGTGGAAGAGGTCGCGGGTTTGGGAGGTGCTGTCAAAGAAGCCTTGGCGAGTTGCTGCAGTGCATCTTGTAGATGGTACACACTGCAGCCACGGTGCGCCGGTGGTGGAGGGAGTGGATGTTTAAGGTGGTGGATGGTTTGTGACAGGGCAAAAGGACAGTGGAAGAGGGGCATGCTGAAGCTTTTGAAGGGAGGGAAGTGACAAATGGGAGGGAAATCACATTTGTGCTATTCTTGCGGGCTCATAGGAACAGGAGGAGGCTATTCAGCCCCTCGAGCCTGTTCCGTCAATCAATTAGATCGATGATGATCTGTTCCTCAACTCTATTTACTCGCCTTTGGTCCGTGACCCTTGATACCCTTACCCAACAAAAATCCATCGTTCTCAGTCTTGAAAATTTCAACTGACCCCCAGCATTCACAGACGACTGAGACCGCTAGATTTTTGCTAGCCAAGGGTATGAAGGGATATGGAACCAAGTCGAGTGGATGGAGTTAGGATATACATCAGTGCACACTATCTAGACTCGACCTGGACTAATGATCCGGAGATGTGAGTTCAAATCCCACCACGGCAGCTGGGGAATTTAAATTCAATTAATGAAATAAATCTGGAATAAAAAGCTAGTATTAGTAATGGTGACCTTGAAACTATCGGATTGTTGTAAAAACCCATCTGGTTCACTAATGTCCTTTAGGGAAGGAAATCTGCCGTCCTTACCCGGTCTGGCCTATAAGTGACTCCAGACCCACAGCAATGTGGTTGACTCTTTAAAGAAAGAATGACTTGCATTTCTCCAGCGCCTTTCACGACCACCGGACGTCCCAAAGCGCTTTACAGCCAATGAGGTACTTTTGAAGTGTTGTCACTGTTGTAATGTGGGAAACGTGGCAGCCAATTTGCGCACAGCAAGCTCCCACAAACAGCAATGTGATAACGACCAGATAATCTGTTTTTATTATGTTGGTTGAGGGATAAATATTGACCAGGACACCTGCTCTTCTTCGAAATAGTGCTGTGGGATCTTTTACGTCCACCTGAGAGAGCAGACGGGGCCTCGGTTTAACGTCTCATCTGAAAGACGTCACCTCCGACAGTGCAGCGCTCCCTCAGCACTGCGCTGCGAGTGCCAACCTAGATTTTTGTGCTCAAGTCTCTGGAGTGGGACTTTAACCCACAACTTTCTGACTCAGAGGCGAGGGTGCTACCCACTGAGCCACAGCTAACACTAACTGCCCTCTGAAATGTCCTAGCAAGCCACTCAGTTGTATTCACCACCACCTTCTCAAGGGAAATTAGGGATGGGCAATAAATACCGGCCTTACCAGCGACGTCCACATCCCGTCAATGAATAAAAAAACACTAGGCGCACACAATCCGGGCTCACACTGGGAGAGCCTGTGGTACAATACACAATCCGGGCTCGCACTGGGAGAGCCTGTGGTATAATACACAATCCAGGCTCGCACTGGGAGAGCCTGTGGTATAATACACAATCCAGGCTCACACTGGGAGAGCCTGTGGTACAATACACAATCCAGGCTCGCACTGGGAGAGCCTGTGGTATAATACACAATCCGGGCTCGCACTGGGAGAGCCTGTGGTACAATACACAATCCGGGCTCGCACTGGGAGAGCCTGTGGTACAATACACAATCTGGGCTCGCACTGGGAGAGCCTGTGGTATAATACACAATCCGGGCTCGCACTGGGAGAGCCTGTGGTATAATTTTTAAAGTCCTGTTTTTTGCTGCTTCACTCGTGAGGACTTCAGCAATTCCTTCACCAGAAGGAACTGACTCTCCCGCGTCCAGTAATGGATGGCACCCTGAAGTGGTTGCTACGGCAACACTCAGACGGAGATTAGAAGCCGGCCAGAGATCAGAAGTGGGATGCATGGCGCACACTTATTTGAAATTTATTCTTTCGGTTATTGAAGAATGGAGACCCGGGATATGAAGAGGCCATCGTATGTGTGTGGTGTGTGTACCTGTGTGTGTGTATCTGTGTGTGTGTGTGTGTGTGTGTGTCAGTGTGTGTGTATCTGTGTGTGTGTGTGTGTGTGTCAGTGTGTGTGTATCTGCGTGTGTGTGTGTGTCAGTGTGTGTGTATCTGTGTGTGTGTGTGTGTCAGTGTGTGTGTGTCAGTGTGTGTGTGTGTGTGTGTCAGTGTGTGTGTCAGTGTGTGTGTGTGTGTCAGTGTGCGTGTGTCAGTGTGTGTGTATCTGTGTGTGTGTGTCAGTGTGTGTGTATCTGTGTGTGTGTGTCAGTGTGTGTGTATCTGTGTGTGTGTGTCAGTGTGTGTGTCAGTGTGTGTGTGTGTGTCAGTGTGTGTGTGTGTGTCAGTGTGTGTGTCAGTGTGTGTGTGTGTGTCAGTGTGTGTGTGTGTGTCAGTGTGCGTGTGTCAGTGTGTGTGTATCTGTGTGTGTGTGTCAGTGTGTGTGTCAGTGTGTGTGTGTGTGTCAGTGTGTGTGTGTGTGTCAGTGTGTGTGTCAGTGTGTGTGTGTGTGTCAGTGTGTGTGTCAGTGTGTGTGTGTGTGTCAGTGTGTGTGTGTGTGTCAGTGTGTGTGTGTCAGTGTGTGTGTGTGTGTCAGTGTGCGTGTGTCAGTGTGTGTCAGTGTGTGTGTCAGTGTGTGAGTGTTGTGTGTATACTTTTTAAAAATTCGTTCCTGGGTTATGGGCGTCACTGGCAAGGCCGGCATTTATTGCCCATCCCTAATTGCCCCTTGAGAAGGTGGTGGTGAGCCGCCTTCTTGAACCGCTGTAGTCCGTGTGGTGAAGGTGCTCCCACAGTGCTGTTAGGGAGGGAGTTCCAGGATTTTGACCCAGCGACGATGAAGGATCAGCCGATATACTTCTAAGTCAGGATGGTGTGTGACTTGGAGGGGAACTTGGAGGTGACAGTGTTCCCATGCGACTGCTGCCCTTGTCCTTCTAGGTGGAAGAGGTCGCGGGTTTGGGAGGTGCTGCCGAAGAAGCCTTGGCGAGTTGCTGCATTGCATCTTGTAGATGGTACACACTGCAGCCACGGTGCGCCGGTGGTGGAGGGAGTGAATGTTTAAGGTGGTGGATGGGGTGCCAATCAAGCGGGTGTGTGTGTTGTTTGCCAGTGTGTGTGTGTTTCTGTGTGTGTGTTGTGTGTATATGTGTGTTGTTTGCCAGTGTGTTTGTTTCTGTGTGTATGTGTGAGTGTGTGTTGTGTATGTGTTATGTTGTGTATGTGTTGTGTTGTGTATGTGTTGTGTTGGGTTGTGTTGTGTATGTGTTGTGTTGTGTATGTGTTGTGTATGTGTTGTGTTGTGATGTGTTGTGCTGTGTTGTGTATGTGTTGTGTTGAGCTGTGTTGTGTTGTGTATGTGTTGTGTTGAGTTGTGTTGGGTTGTGTTGTGTTGTGTATGTGTTGTGCTGTGTTGTGTATGTGTTGTGTTGTGTATGTGTTGTGCTGTGTATGTGTTGTGCTGTGTTGTGTATGTGTTGTGCTGTGTTGTGTATGTGTTGTGCTGTGTTGTGTATGTGTTGTGTTGTGTATTGTGTTGTGATGTGTTGTGATGTGTTGTGTTGGGTTGTGTTGTGTTGTGATGTGTTGTGTTGAGTTGTGTTGTGTTGAGTTGTGTTGTGATGTGTTGTGATGTGATGTATTGTGTTGTGTTGTGATGTTATGTGTTGTGCTGTGTTGAGTTGTGTTGTGATGTGTTGTGTTGTGATGTGATGTATTGTGTTGTGTTGTGATGTTATGTGTTGTGATGTGTTGTGTTGAGTTGTGTTGTGTTGAGTTGTGTTGTGTTGTGCGTGTGTGTGTGTTGTGCTGTATTGTGTACGTGTTGTGTTGTGATGTGTTGTGTTGTGATGTGTTGTGTTGTGATGTGTTGTGTTGAGTTGTGTTGTGTTGTGTTGTATTGTGTATGTGTTGTGATGTGTTGTGATGTGTTGGGTTGTGTTGTGATGTGTTGTGTATTGTGTTGTGTATTGTGTTGTGTTGTGTATTGTGTTGTGTGTTGTGTTGTGTTGTGTATTGTGTTGTGTATTGTGTTGTGATGTGTTGGGTTGTGTTGTGTTGTGATGTGTTGTGTTGGGTTGTGTTGTGATGTGTTGGGTTGTGTTGGGTTGTGTTGTGTTGTTGTGTTGGATTGTGTTGTGTTGGGTTGTGATGTGTTGGGTTGTGTTGTGTTGTGATGTGTTGTGTTGTGATGTGTTGTGTTGTGTTGTGTTGTAATGTGTTGTGTTGTGATGTGTTGTGTTGTGTTGTGTTGTGATGTGTTGTGTTGGGTTGTGTTGTGTTGGGTTGTGTTGTGTTGTGATGTGTTGTGTTGTGTATTGTGTTGTGTATTGTGTTGGGTTGTGATGTGTTGTGTTGTGTGTTGTGTTGTATTGTGTATGTGATGTGATGTGTTGTGATGTGTTGTGTTGTATTGTGTATGTGATGTGTTGTGTTGTATTGTGTATGTGATGTGATGTGTTGTGTTGTATTGTGTATGTGATGTGATGTATTGTGTTGTGCTGTGATGTGTTGTGTTGAGTTGTGTTGTGATGTGTTGTGTTGAGTTGTGTTGTGTTGAGTTGTGTTGTGTTGTGATGTGTTGTGTATTGTGTTGTGTATTGTGTTGGGTTGTGTTGTGATGTGTTGTGTATTGTGTTGTGTTGTGTATTGTGTTGTGTATTGTGTTGTGATGTGTTGGGTTGTGTTGTGTTGTGATGTGTTGTGTTGGGTTGTGCTGTGATGTGTTGGGTTGTGTTGGGTTGGGTTGTGTTGTTGTGTTGGGTTGGGTTGTGTTGTGTTGGGTTGTGTTGGGTTGTGATGTGTTGTGTTGTGTTGTGTTGTGTTGGGTTGTGTTGTGATGTGTTGTGTTGTGTTGTGTTGGGTTGTGTTGGGTTGTGTTGTGATGTGATGTGTTGTGTTGTGTATTGTGTTGGGTTGTGATGTGTTGTGTTGTGTGTTGTGTTGTATTATGTATGTGATGTGATGTGTTGTGATGTGTTGTGTTGTATTGTGTATGTGATGTGTTGTGTTGTATTGTGTATGTGATGTGTTGTGATGTGATGTGATGTGTTGTGTTGTGTTGTGTTGTGATGTGTTATGATGTGATGTGTTGTGTTGTGTTGTGATGTGTTATGATGTGTTGTGTTGTATTGTGTATGTGATGTGTTGTGTTGTGTATGTGATGTGTTGTGTTGTGATGTGTTGTGTTGTATTGTGTATGTGATGTGTTGTGTTGTGTTGTATTGTGTTGTGTTGTGATGTGTTGTGTTGTGATGTGTTGTGTTGTGTTGTGTTGTAATGTGTTGTGTTGTGATGTGTTGTGTTGTGTTGTGTTGTGATGTGTTGTGTTGGGTTGTGTTGTGTTGGGTTGTGTTGTGTTGTGATGTGTTGTGTTGTGTATTGTGTTGTGTATTGTGTTGGGTTGTGATGTGTTGTGTTGTGTGTTGTGTTGTGTTGTGATGTGTTGTGTTGTATTGTGTATGTGATGTGTTGTGTTGTATTGTGTATGTGATGTGATGTGTTGTGTTGTATTGTGTATGTGATGTGATGTATTGTGTTGTGCTGTGATGTGTTGTGTTGAGTTGTGTTGTGATGTGTTGTGTTGAGTTGTGTTGTGTTGAGTTGTGTTGTGTTGTGATGTGTTGTGTATTGTGTTGTGTATTGTGTTGGGTTGTGTTGTGATGTGTTGTGTATTGTGTTGTGTTGTGTATTGTGTTGTGTATTGTGTTGTGATGTGTTGGGTTGTGTTGTGTTGTGATGTGTTGTGTTGGGTTGTGCTGTGATGTGTTGTGTTGTGTATTGTGTTGGGTTGTGATGTGTTGTGTTGTGTGTTGTGTTGTATTATGTATGTGATGTGATGTGTTGTGATGTGTTGTGTTGTATTGTGTATGTGATGTGTTGTGTTGTATTGTGTATGTGATGTGTTGTGATGTGATGTGATGTGATGTGTTGTGTTGTGTTGTGATGTGTTATGATGTGATGTGTTGTGTTGTGTTGTGATGTGTTATGATGTGTTGTGTTGTATTGTGTATGTGATGTGTTGTGTTGTGTATGTGATGTGTTGTGTTGTGATGTGTTGTGTTGTATTGTGTATGTGATGTGTTGTGTTGTGTTGTATTGTGTATGTGATGTGATGTGTTGTGTTGTATTGTGTATGTGATGTGATGTGTTGTGTTGTGTTGTGATGTGATGTGTTGTGTTGTATTGTGTACGTGATGTGATGTGTTGTGTATTGTGATGTGTTGTGTTGGGTTGTGTTGTGTGTTGTGTTGTGTATTGTGATGTGTTGGGTTGTGTTGTATTGTGTATGTGATGTGTTGTGTTGTATTTTGTATGTGATGTGATGTGTTGTGTTGTATTGTGTATGTGATGTGATGTGTTGTGATGTGATGTGATGTGTTGTGATGTGTTGTGTTGTGTTGTGTTGTGATGTGTTGTGTTGTATTGTGTATGTGATGTGATGTGTTGTGTTGTATTGTGTATGTGATGTGATGTGTTGTGTTGTGTTGTGATGTGTTGTGTTGTATTGTGTATGTGATGTGTTGTGTTGTGTTGTATTGTGTATGTGATGTGATGTGTTGTGTTGTATTGTGTTGTGTTGTGTATTGTGTTGTGTTGTGTTGGGTTGTGATGTGTTGTGTTGTGATGTGTTGTGTTGGGTTGTGATGTGTTGTGTTGGGTTGTGATGTGTTGTATTGTGTGTTGTGTTGTGTTGTTGTGTTGTGATGTGTTGTGTTGTGTTGTATTGTGTATGTGATGTGTTGTGTATTGTGATGTGTTGCATTGGGTTGTGTTGTGTGTTGTGTTGTGTTGTATTGTGTATGTGATGTGTTGTGTTGTGTTGTATTGTGTATGTGATGTGATGTGTTGTGTTGTGTTGTATTGTGTATGTGATGTGATGTGTTGTGTATTGTGATGTGTTGTGTTGGGTTGTGTTGTGTGTTGTGTTGTGTATTGTGATGTGTTGTATTGTGTATGTGATGTGTTGTGTTGTGTTGTATTGTGTATGTGATGTGATGTGTTGTGTTGTGTTGTATTGTGTATGTGATGTGTTGTGTATTGTGTTGTGTTGTGTGTTGTGTTGTGTATTGTGTTGTGTATTGTGTTGTGTTGTGTATTGTGTTGTGTTGTGTATTGTATTGTGTTGTGTATTGTGTTGTGTTGTGTATTGTGTTGTGTTGTGTATTGTATTGTGTTGTGTATTGTGTTGTGTTGTGTTGTGTATTGTGATGTGTTGTGTATTGTGTTGTGTTGTGTATTGTGATGTGTTGTGTATTGTGATGTGTTGGGTTGTGTTGTGATGTGTTGTATTGTGTTGTGTTGTGTATGTGTTGTGTTGTGTGTGTGTTGTGGTTGTGTTGTGTTGTGTATGTGTTGTGATGTGTTGTGTTGTGTTGTGTATGTGTTGTGTATGTGTTGTGTATGTGTTGTGTTGTGCTGTGCTGTGCTGTGTTGTGATGTGTTGTGTTGTGTTGTGTTGTGATGTGTTGTGTTGTGTTGTGCTGTGTTGTGTTGTGTATGTGTTGTGTTGTGTATGTGTTGTGTTGTGTATGTGTTGTGTTGTGTTGTGTATGTGTTGTGTTGTGTTGTGTGCACTCTCTCCTCACACCCTAAAGGCTCACGCAATGGCCTGTTGAGTAAAGGCACGGCCCACACAGACCAGCGGGGGCCCAGGTTTGACCGCAGTCTGGGTTAGCTGATGGGAGTCGGGGGCTGTGCTGGGACATGTGCGCCAAACGTTACCCAGACATTTCCCTTTCGGGTACTGACAGACACGTCACACATACCCGCCTTTTGCTGTTTTATTGCTGATTTTCAATTTATGTTCCCTTGTACTTGAACCCACCCGACTGAGTGACAACCCTGGCGTTTCTCGTTAAATTGCGCTAATCCCAGCTCTGAAACCCACATAGCACAGCTGATGGTGGGATTGCAAAAACCCAAAAACAGGGTAGAATAAGGACTGGATGCCAGGCTGAGGTTCTCTGGGTGTGGTCTTGTGAAAATTCATTGAAAAACGTTAATAATTCATAAATAATAATGAATGCCCCCACAGCAGATAGATGCAAGTTGAAATTCCCAGACTAGACAAGAACTGGATCCTTCTGCTCTGTATTGCCATCACTCACTAGGCCACAGGGGGAGCCCTCGAGCAGGGTTTAAACATTCAGTTTTTGTTTGGTGTCGAACTTTGGGGGTAGATTCTGCTAATGATATAAGTGCAGTCTGGTTGACTGTTTGGATCACTGAGCATTCTCCGTACCTCAGATAACCTCCAACGCTGCTGGCTGAACTGTCAGTACAGAGCAAGCAAGCACACACTGATGGGTGGAAACACAGACAGATTACATAACGCAGGCTATAAATATTGAAACAGTTAGACAGATCGTTTTTTTGTCCAATTACGTGTCATATTTGGGAGCTGGGACTTAGAGAAACCCTGAGGCAAAACACATACAGGCTTGAAAATGTTGATTCCACTAAGCCTTTCCCTGTAGGCCTTGCTACAGTCCTAGTTGGCCTTAATGTAAGGTGAACGCGCACTTCATGCTGTTTGGATATTTAGCCAGCAATTCATGTTATTGACAGTTTGTGGCTGCTATTGTTATACAAATATTGAGCCTCCAAAGAGCCATTCATTAGGAATTGATGGTTTTCAAGTGTTTTTCAGGCTAATATTTTCAGGAGTTTCGAATGTGTAGCTGTTAGGGGGTGTCTCCTGAACTGAAGTCTTTGGTTTTTTTTACACCTAGATTCATAGAATATAAAAACAAGTAGGATATGTTGAAGATATATAAGGCCTTAGTTATGCCGCTGTTGGGGTGCTGTGTACAGTTTTGGACACCCCATTATAGGGAGGATATAAAACAAACCCCGCGACCTCCACCACCTAGAAGGACAAGGGCAGCAGGCGCACGGGAACACCATCACCTCCAAGTTCCCCTCCAAGGCATACACCATCCTGACTTGGAAATATATCGGCCGTTCCTTCATCGTCGCTGGGTCAAAATCCTGGAACTCCCTCCCTAACAGCACTGTGGGAGCACCTTCACCACACGGACTGCAGAGGTTCAAGAAGGCGGCTCACCACCACCTTCTCAAGGGCAGTTAGGGATGGGCAATAAATGCCGGCCTTGCCAGCGACACCCACATCCCAGGAACAAATGGAGTTACTGGATGAGGTGCAGCGTAGAGTCACCAGTATATCACCATGGATGAGGAGCTGTGGTTATGAAGAGAGAGAGTTCGGGGTTTTTCACTACAACTGGGGAGGTTAAGGGCTGTACAAGATTGTGAAGGGTTATGATAAGGTAAATAGTGAGAGACTGTTTCCACTAGTCATTGAGACAGTAACTAGAGGGAACACATTTAAGATAGAAAAGATAATTAAAAGGGAGGTTTTAAAAGGGTGGTTAGAATATGAAAGCAGATTCTATATGTTCTTTTAAAAAGGTATTAGGTGGTTGGTTGAACAAGCGGAATATTAAAGGGTATGGGGAATGAGCAGGAGAGTGAGATTAGAATGGGTGGGATATTAAAGGGTATGGGGAGTGAGCGGGAGAGTGGGATTAGAATGGGTGGGATATTAAAGGGTACGGGGAGCGAGCAGGAGAGTGAGATTAGACTGGGTGGGATATTAAAGGGTATGGGGAATGAGCAGGAGAGCGGGATTAGAATGGGTGGGATATTAAAGGGTATGGGGAGTGAGCGGGAGAATGGGATTAGACTGGGTGGGATATTAAAGGGTGCGGGGAGTGAGGGGGAGAGTGAGATTAGACTGGGTGGGATATTAAAGGGTGCGGGGAGTGAGCAGGAGAGTGGGATTAGACTGGGTGGGATATTAGGGGATTAGACTGGGTGGGATATTAAAGGGTATGGGGAGTGAGCGGGGAGAGTGGGATTAGACTGGGTGGGATATTAAAGGGTACGGGGAGTGAGGGGGAGAGTGGGATTAGACTGGGTGGGATATTAAAGGGTATGGGGAGTGAGCGGGGAGAGTGGGATTAGACTGGGTGGGATATTAAAGGGTAGGGGAGTGAGGGGAGACTGGGATTAGACTGGTGGGATATTAAAGGGTGCGGGGAGTGAGGGGGAGAGTGGGATTAGACTGGGTGGGATATTAAAGGGTACGGGGAGTGAGGGGGAGAGTGGGATTAGAGTGGGTGGGATATTAAAGGGTGTGGGGAGTGAGGGGGAGAGTGGGATTAGACTGGGTGGGATATTAAAGGGTACGGGGGGGTGAGCAGGAGAGTGGGATTAGACTGGGTGGATATTAAAGGGTACGGGGAGTGAGGGGAGAGTGGGATTAGACTGGTGGGATATAAAGGGTACGGGGAGTGAGGGGGAGAGTGGGATTAGACTGGGTGGGATATTAAAGGGTACGGGGGGTGAGCAGGAGAGTGGGATTAGACTGGGTGGGATATTAAAGGGTATGGGGAGTGAGGGAGAGAGTGGGATTAGACTGGGTGGGATATTAAAGGGTACGGGGAGTGAGGGGGAGAGTGGGATTAGACTGGGTGGGATATTAAAGGGTACGGGGGAGTGAGGGGGAGAGTGGGATTAGACTGGGTGGGATATTAAAGGGTACGGGGAGTGAGGGGGAGAGTCGGATTAGACTGGGTGGGATATTAAAGGGTACGGGGAGTGAGGGGGAGAGTGGGATTAGACTGGGTGGGATATTAAAGGGTACGGGGGGGTGAGCAGGAGAGTGGGATTAGACTGGGTGGGATATTAAAGGGTATGGGGAGTGAGCGGGGAGAGTGGGATTAGACTGGGTGGGATATTAAAGGGTACGGGGAGTGAGGGGGAGAGTGGGATTAGACTGGGTGGGATATTAAAGGGTACGGGGAGTGAGGGGGAGAGTGGGATTAGACTGGGTGGGATATTAAAGAATATGGGGAGTGAGCAGGAGAGTGGGTTTAGATTTTCCCCAGAGAGTGGTGAGAATGTGGAACTCGCTACCACAGGGAGTGGTTGAGGCGAATAGTATAGATGCATTTAAGGGGAAGCTGGATAAACACATGAGGGAGAAAGGAATAGAAGGATATACTGATGGGGGTGAGATGAAGAGGGGTGGGAGGAGGCTCATGTGGAGCAGAAACACCAGCAGAGACTGGTTGGGCCGAATGGCCTGTTTCTGTGCTGTAAATTCTCTGATTCTATGGTTACCCAGACTGTTGGGATGGAAGTCCCAGCTCTCTATTGGCTGGAGGTGTTCTATGTGAAATGGGTTTGGGGATAGACTCAATCCAGTTCTGAGCAAGCCTGGAAATGTCATTGGACTTGGATATCTAGAATATCAAGGTGGTGTACATCATTACCCTGGGATCAATTGCTCGCTCAGTGGGACTCCTGTACTAATAAACCAGGCCAGTGCTGCCTCTCTTTTTAACTCTTCCTTGTCTGTTTGGCTAATATTGTAGGAACCGAGATTCCCGTGTGCAGTTTTCAGTGTGCTGGTTAATTGGTTGAGGTCGAACTCATGCGTACGTGACTTTAATGAAGGTTACTAACCTGTCGGATGAGACATTAAACAAAGACCTTATCTGCCTGTTCAGGCGGAACATTAAGGATCCCATGCCGCTGTTGGAAGAAGAGCAGGGAGTTCTCCCGGTGTCCTGGTCAACCTCCCCCACTTTCAACCTCCCAAACCAATTAACTAGTCATTCATTTCATTGCTGCCTGTGGGATCTTGCTGTGTGAAAAGCCATGTCCGCCGCTGCACTTCAGAAGCAATTCATTGTGGGTGGAAGGGCTTTGAGTCACTTCAGTGTGCGAGGGCTCTATATATTAATGTAGGTGTTTAAACGGAGGATCTGCCTCCTCCGTCTGCAGGGACGTTTATCACCGTCACACTCTGACATACGGAGTGTGGGACTGCTCACAGGGTGACTCATTCAATCAGGGAGCTTCATTATCCTTGACGCTGATGCAAGACCCGCCACACGATGGGATTTTAATTGTTGATCTTCCAGAAATTCTAATTCTGCTTTCATTGTACGATCCACTTGGTTTAAAAGGGAAATTACAATATTAACAATAATTTGATATTTTGCACTCTGTATTTTTAGAACAATTGGAATTGGGGAAGTTGATTTTTTACACATCTATCAAGCGAACCAGGTGATAACAGACTCCGAGTACCCCAGAATGACATTACACAGTATTTACAGCACAGAAACCGGCCATTCGGCCCAACCAGTCTATGCCGGTGTTTATGCTCCACTCGAGCCTCCTCCCACCCCTCTTCATCTCACCCTATCACCATATCCTTCTATTCCTTTCTCCCTCATGTGTTTATCTAGCTTTCTCTTAAATGCATCTATACTATTCGCCTCAACCACTCCCTGTGGGAGCGAGTTCCACATTCTCACCACTCTCTCTGGGTAAAGGAGTTTCTCCTGAATTCCCTATTGGATTTATTAGTGACTATCTTGTATTTATGACCCCCGAGTTTTGGTCTCCCCCACAAGTGAGGTCTTGTGACCTGAGGTCATGAAAGGCGCTATATAATTGCAAGTATTTCTTTCTTTTATACAATAATTTTCACAACCTCAGGATGTCCCAAAGCGCTTTACAGCCAATGAAGTACTTTTTGAAGTGTAGTCACTGTTGTAATGTAGGAAACACGGCAGCTAATTCGCGCACAGCAAGCTCCCACAAACAGCAATGTGATAATGACCAGATAATCTGTTTTAGTAATGTTGGTTGAGGGATAAATATTGGCCCCAGGACACCGGGGAGAACTCCCCTGCTCTTCTTCAAAACAGTGCCATGGGATCTTTTACGTCCACCTGAGAGAGCAGACGGGGCCTCGGTTTAACATCTCATCCAAAAGACGGCACCTCTGACAGTGCAGCACTAGATGAACGCATGTGCGTACTTCCAGAAACCTCGGCTAGATAGTGTTCAGGAGTGGGATTCCTGGCTGATTTTAACCTGGCTGGTGTTGAAGCCAGTTATAATGCCCTCCCCCCCACCCACAACCCCCATCCCGGCATCAGCCCAGGCTGAGATCAACTAGCTGAGCACGGACCGGGCACCGACCCTGGGACCTCTCTCCTTCGCATGGCCGAGTCCCACATCACACGGTACACTTTCCAACTCGTCAGTAACCGCTGGGGTTTAACCCTCTCATTACCCTACCCCTATGGTGTAACTGGAAGCCGTCACAGAGCTGGAAGCTGAGCCCAGGGACCTGACAGAGGGTCAGAAGATTGAAATGGGTTTTTGTTTCTGAATCTAAAGATAAAGGAAAACATAGGGGCGCGATCTCGCCAGCCCTGGGGAGGCGGGTTTGGAGGCAGGACTGCCAGGAAAATGGCAGAATCTGGGGACGGGTACCCATCCCGCCCCCAACCCGCCTCCGTGCCATCTTCCCGGGAGGCGGGTAGCTGACCCGCGCCGGGTCCCGTCTCCTGGAGGCGGGAAGGGGATTACAGCCACTTAACTGCCTGTTAACAGGTAGTTAACAGGTAGTTAAGAGGATTATCCCCATTTTTCCACCAGAGGCGCGGGCTTCCCGACATCGGGAAACCCCGCCGGGGTCACCGAGGTGAGCAGTGGGTCTGCGGGGGTCGGAGGGGTCCAAAAGTGCGCTGTGAAGGTGAGTGATGGGTGCAAGTGTGGAGAGGTGAGTGTGTGAGGTGAGTGGAAAGTGATAGAAAATGTTTACTTACCTTTGTTTCTTCCTGCAGGCTTCAATCGTTGAGGATGCGGAGATTCTCGCATCTCACCGGCAGAGATGACAGAATGGCTGCTGCATTCTCCGATGCAACAACCATCTGATTTCTGCTAAAGAAAGAGGTTTGATGAGTCTTGAATACAAGAACTCATCAAACTACAGAGAATGTCAGAGTTTGACAGCTTCACAGAGCTGTTAAACGATGACAATTCATCTGTCAAAAATTGTCTCCCCTTAATTGGCCTGCTGAGCCCGCTGGGCGGGCTTAACAAGGTCAATCAAGGGAAAATAGTGTGGGGTGGCCACAAGTCGATGGAGGCGGGACTAAAACCCGACAAGTGGGAGTCCCGCCTCCAACGCGCCCCCATTGACCAAATCGCCCCCATAGTTTCAATCTACCTGTATTTTACTGCCCGAACTGTAAATTTTAAAATTCTCATCCTTGTTTTCAAATCCCTCCATGGCCTCGCCCCCTCCCTATCTCTGTAATCTCCTCCAGCCCCAAACCCTCTGAGATCTCTGCGCTCCTCCAATTTTGCAGTGAGTTCCAGACCCCCACCACCCTCTCGGTGAAAAAAGTTCTCCTCAACTCCCCTCTAATCCTTCTACCAATTACTTTAAATCTATGCCCCCTGGTTATTGACCCCTCTGCTAGGGGAAATAGGTCCTTCCTATCCACTCTATCTCGGCCCATCATAATTTTATACACCTCAATTAAATCTCCCCATAACCACCGCTGTTCCAAAGAAAACAACCCCAGCCGATCCAATCTTTCCTCATAGCTAAAATTCTCCAGTCCCGGCAACATCCTCGTAAATCTCCTCTGTATCCTCTCTAGTGCAATTACACCAGGAGTACGGAGACCCTCTAACCTAACCGGGCTAGATGTTCACCTTGTCCCTGGGGCATGAACCTGGTGTCGTGAATCGGCCGCCCGTTATACAAACCGGCCCATTTTCATTCCTTTGAAATCAATAGAGATAAATATCGGGCAATTTCTATAAAGGGCGGTCAATTCACAACACCAGGTTTATGCCCCGGGGACAAAGCTACCTCTCCCTCTCCCTCTCTCCCCCTCTCCCTCCCTCTCCCTCTCCCTCTCCCTTCCTCTCCCGTCCCCTCTCTCCCTCTCCCTTCCTCCCTCTCCCTCCCTCTGTATCTCCCGCCCACTCTCTCCCTCCCTCCCTCTCCCTCCCCCTCTCCCTCCCCCTCTCACTCCATCTCTCCCTCCCTCCATCTCCTTCCCCCTCCCCCTCCCTGTCCATCTCCCTCCCTCCCTCTCCCTCCCTCTCGCCCTGTCCCTCCATCTCTCTCTCCCTCCCTCCCTCTCTCTCCCTCTCCCTCCCTCCCTCTCCCTCCCTCCCCCTCTCTCCCCCTCCCCTCCTCTCTCTCCTCCCTCCCCCTCTCCCGCATTGCTCATCTTATGTTTAGTTTTGTTGCTCTCAGTAATTCTGCAGATTTTTTTCTCCCATAAACCTTCATCCTCCTTTTGCTGTGATTGTGAGCGAGGGGCTGATTGTGAGCGAGGGGCTGATTGTGAGCGAGGGGCTGATTGTGAGCGAGGGGCTGATTGTGAGCGAGGGGCTGATTGTGAGCGAGGGGCTGATTGTGAGCGAGGGGCTGATTGTGAGCGAGGGGCTGATTGTGAGCGAGGGGCTGATTGTGAGCGAGGGGCTGATTGTGAGCGAGGGGCTGATTGTGAGCGAGGGGCTGATTGTGAGCGAGGGGCTGATTGTGAGCGAGGGGCTGAGTGATTTAACAGTAGACTGAGTCCCGCTCACAGCCTCGAATCTGTTCGTCTTTTCAGAATTACAAGCTGAATAACACGCCCCTACTTTGTTCATTAAATCCAGCTGATTCCAACAATTAACCTTCTCGTAAACGATCTGCCCCAGGCACGGGGTGTCAGTGACTGACTCGGGAAGATTAGTGTCACGGTAAATTGGCCGCCTGCGGGCTTTTCACACCTGATGCCAGCAAACGAGATTGGGGGATGTTCTCGGGGATCAGTGCCACCGTGTACTACTGGTGGCGGGGCGCGTTTACCCCAGGGGGGTGCCAGGGACTACGTTTGGCTTCGTTATTCCAGGACTGGAGAGAGGAAAGATCAGCGTTGATTTCTGTATTCAGGAGAAGAAGGAAGAAAATTGGAGGAAAAAACAAATTTATATTAAGAAAAATAATTTCTCCAGCGCCTTTCACGACCTCAGGATGTCCCAAAGCGCTTTACAGCCAATGAAGTACTTTTTGAAGTGTAGTCACTGTTGTAATGTAGGAAACACGGCAGCTAATTTGTGCACAGCAAGCTCCCACAAACAGCACTGTGATAATGACCAGATCATCTGTTTTAGTGATGTTGATTAAGGGATAAATATTGGCCCCAGAACACCTGGGAGAACTCCCCTGCTCTTCTTTGAAATAGTGCCCGCGGGATCTTTTATGTCCACCTGAGAGAGCAGACGGGGCCTCGGTTTAACGTCTCATCCAAAAGACGGCACCTCCGACAGTGCGGCACTCCCTCAGCACTGTACTGGGAGTTTCAGCCTGGATTTTGTCCTCAAGATTAAGACTATAGAGTTTGTCTCCCCAGGAAACGTTTTGTTGTTAACGGGTAGCAAGATCACATTTTCCTGGAGAGCTGGCTGTATATTACTGCCTCCAGCCCCTGTGGCCATCACCCTGTCTGGGAGAATGCCACATGATGTGGTGGCGTACAGAGTATAACACGGTGAAGGCATTGTCAGGTTCAATGGTAGCCTGTATCAGAAAACCATGATTTAACAGGGTCCCATCGAAATTCATGAGCTGTTTCATAGCTTAGCTTGGCTCGTGGAGTGATTAGCATGTACATAAAGAGAAGGGGAGGGACGAGGCTGGTTGTATTTGTCAAGAAGGGCTGATTATCTGATTAATGCCTCACTGGAAGTGCTTTCACGATGTTCCGAGGCTCCAGGGAGTCTGAATCCATCACCAGCTGACTTTTACTGGGGTTGCAGTTTCCTTGGGTGACCGCAGCCCACCTGCACTTTCCCCAAGGCAGTGCGATCCTAAACCAGGCGTAAACACTGGAGCCACTGCACAAGCTGAACCCGATCCTGCCCTCACATCCGCACACAGCAGGGCTGACTGGTCGTGTTCTGGAGCAGGAACCCTGGCCAATTCCCTCCCTCCCCACCCCTAGCCTAGGGCACTGAGACAAGTTCCAATTGGAACGACCTTATCACGGCTGAGATCAACTATTGCTGATTTCTTCCCGTAATTACTGTCACAACAAAGTGTATCTTAGTCCTTCAACAATAACTTCCGCGTGATTCAGGCCCGAGTGGTTTTTCAACAACAAGCTTCAACATTTATTGACTCAAAACAGTGTTTTCATACAACTCTCTTCAGATTACATTAAATGTCAAGCAAGTGATACAACCTGGTTACAAGGATTCAAGGTGATCAATCTTGACCTCCATAAGCTGCCTTCTCGGCTATGGACATCCACCCTCCTGAGCATCCGAACCTTTGGAGGGAGCATGGTCTAGCTTTATACAATTTGACTGCCCTGTCCTTATCGCTCAGTCATTAATCATCCTGCCAGCCCGCCCGCCCCCCCCACCTCCCCCAAGCTGTCTCTGCGTTAAACGACTTCAGATGAGCCATACCACGCACTGTGACGACCTCATCTTTTATCTCGGTTTTACAAACAGTTTGTCTCTCTCAGGAATGCGTAAGTCCCCGTTATCGGAGCACTCCTGGCTGGCCTCCCACATTCCACCCTACGTAAACTTCAGCTCATCCGAAACTCTGCTGCCCGTATCCTAACTTGCACCGAGTCCTGTTCACCCATCACCCCTGTGCTCGCTGACCTACATTGGCTCCCATTTAAGCAATGCCTCGATTTTAAAATTCTCATCTTTGTTTTCAAATCCCTTCCCTATCTCTGTAACCTCCTCCAGTCCCACAACCCCCAGCGATCTCTGCGCTCCTCTAATTCTGGCCTCTTGAGGATCCCCGATTTTAATCGCCCCACCATTGGCGGCCGTGCCTTCAGCTGCCTGGGCCTCGAGCTCTGGAATTCCCTCCCTAAACCTCTCCGCCTCTCTCTCCTCCTTTAAGACGCTCCTTAAAACCTACCTCTTTGACCAAGCCTTTGGTCACCTGTCCCAATATCTCCTTATGTGGCTCGGTGTCAAATTTTATTTTATAATCGCTCCTGTGCAGCGCCTTGGGACGTTTTACTACGTTAAAGGCGCTAGATAAATACACGTTGCTGTTGTTGTTGTTATCTGCACTGCCTCTCACTTGAAGCCTTGCCTGGTGCCGCTAAGTCTACTGCCCAAGCAGGAGTATCGATCTTTAGGTGTGTGGGTCTCTTAGCAACCACCTCCCTTATCTAGGCACGCTCATCTTTTGACTTTGGGTGTCATCATAACTCTGAAACCGCTCTTTCTTTCCGCTTAGAAACGGTCTTCGTTCACACACAGAGACAAGGCTCCGCCCCCACCAGCATCCGCCCTCTTGCTAAGACCGCTTGGAGCTATGCGAGATGGGATACTTGACTATTCCCGGTTTAAACCGTATTCTTAAAATATTCTAACAGCAACACAGAATGGGGACCAAACCTGGGATCTTCCTCTTCCCTACAGCTCAGGTCCACAGGAGGTATTGCCTCTTCAGGGAAGCCCAATCAATGTGACGTTAACTTTGAATAACTTGCCAACACTCAATGTCCAGGTTACTCAATGTCTAGGTTATGTGTCAACAATTGGCCACGTCAGTGAGCTATCTTGGCAAAATTTGGTGCTTTCAGGAGAACTAGGGAGAAAATTGGAGGGAAGGGCGAATAAATCAAAGCCAATGGATCCTGGAACTTTTTGTGGTACCGTAGTATCTCAGAGCGTCTATTGGCACCATTGTGTCAGCTAATGAGTTGGAGGTGGGGTGAAACGTACAGCAGGTCTCGCAGCTAACAGTCTATTTTACAGCAAACAGTCTACAGAGTCTATTTAAAATGAGTTTCTACAAACTACTGCAATGTCTCCCAATAAAAGCAAGATTATTTCTCCAGCAAAATGCAGAGAGTGGGGGATAGTTAGATAATACAAATGATGCGCGTAAAATCAATCCCAGTCACTTACTAGGCGTGATTGACGGGGGAATTACCCAATCATCTCCATTCTGGCCGGGAATAGTGGGGTCACTATATTCAGCCGTAGTATCTTACGTATTTTGTCATTTGTTTTGCCAAACTCTTTCTTTTCAGACCCACAGCAGATGTGAGTTTCCTTCACGGTTTAACACAAAGCTACTCTTACCTGGAAGAGTCCAATACCTTGACACAGTGACCTACTCGTTAGGGAAGGAACCAAGCTCTGTTACCACATCTTAATACTCCACGAGATCACAGGGTTGGTTCAGCTGACGAAGGCCCTTCAGCCCATTTGGTTCCATCCTATCACGACACTATCCCAACCATCTCCCCATCACTGTGTCAAGCTGGTTTTGAAATGAGCCCCATGTCCACACCCAACTTTGATGTCAAGCACCCTCGGTGTAAAATATCTAAAGCATATTTGGAATCTGGTATAAAATCATGGGCTATATCTCAATGTTTCGGGCTGCATTTCCTCGTCTCATTCCGACCACACTTAAAATAACAATTGTATTTTGAAAGTTGCAAGAAGAAGAAAAAACCCCAGCAATTAGTGGGTTAAATGTAGGCAGCTCTCTCTCATGTAAATTAGATGTGCCCCTCCCCCTAGCCCCATGAAAGGTTGCAATTTTCTGGGGGTTTCGCTGAGACTAATCTTCTCCTGCAGATTTAACTGAATCCAACCCATCGGGCGATGATAGGACTCCAGGATGAGAGATGTCCTTTCAGTGCCCTCCGCCTTTACTGCTTCCATATTACAGGTACTAGTTTGGCACTGGTACCTGCTATATGGGAGCCAGCAGCACTGAGTTATACTGCTTCACTCGCACTGCCCTGTACTCAGACAATACCGAGCGCAGCACGTAACCACTTAAACACTGGTACAAAGTCCCACTCACTGGCGTTGGAGTGCGATAAAACTTTATCTGAGCTGTGCCTCAGTTGGCAGCACTGTAGCCTCTGAGTCAGAAGGTCGTGGGTTCAAACCTCCATGCCAGAGACTTGAGCGCATCATCTAGGCTGACACTCCCAGTGCAGTACTGAGGGAGTGCTGCACTGTCGGAGGTGCCGTCTTTTGGATGAGACGTTAAACCGAGGCCTCGTCTGCCCTCTGATTAGAGGGTTAAATTATGAGGACAAGTTGCATAAACTTGGCTTTTGTATTCCCTTAAATATAGAAGATTGAGGGGTGATCTGATCAAAGTGTTTGAAATGTTAAAAGAGTCGATACAGAGAAACTATTTCCTCTGGTGGGGGAAATCAAGAAGGAGAGGACATAATCTTAAAATTAGAGCCAGGCCATTCAGGGGTGAAATCAGGAAGGACTTTTTCACACACAGGGGAGTGGAAATCTGGAACTTTCTCCCCCAAAAGGCTGTGGATGCTGGGGGTCAATTGGAGCTCTCAAGACTGAGATCGATAGATTTTTGTTGGGTAAGGGTATCAAGGGATGTGGACCAAAAGGTTTGTAAGTGGAGATGAGGTACAGATCAGCTAGATTAGCAGAGGGGTCAAAAACCAGGGGGCACAGATTTAAAGTAATTGGTGGAAGGTTTAGAGGGGATTTGAGGGGAAATTTCTTCACCCAGAGGGTTGTGGGGGTCTGGAACTCACTGCCTGAAAGGGTGGTAGAGGCAGGAACCCTAACCACATTTAAAAAGTACTTGGATGTGCACTTGGGATGCTCTAACCTGCAGGGCTACGGACCAAGAGCTGGGAAGTGGGATTAGGCTGGATAGCTCTTTGTTGGCCGGCGCGGACACGATGGGCCGAAATGGCCTCCTTCCATGCTGTAACTTTCTATGATCTGCCATGAATGGCAGAGCAGGCTCGAGGGGCTGAATGGCCTCCTCCAGTTCCTATGAGTGAGATTCCTGTTGTAATTGGCCCCACCGCCCATGGGCTAGGGAGGAGACTCCTTCTCCTGATCAATACCCAGTGATGTTTGGTGAGGTACTAGAGGGCAGCTGGTGTTTGTGGGACTTTAGCCCAGTAAACAGCAGTCCCTTCAGCAGATAAGGGAACAAAATTGCGGGGGGGGTGGGGGGGAGGAAATAGCTGGTATTCAAAATTCAAAATGAACTTGGATGTGCACTTGAGGTGCCGTGGCCTACAAGGCTACGGACCAAGAGCTGGCAGGTGGGATTAGGCTGGATAGTTCTTTGTCGACTGGCGTGGACACGATGGGCCGAATGGCCTCCTTCCGTGCTGCAAATTTCTATGAGATCAAGGATCTCAATTAAGTTTCTTAATGATGCCAACCATTAATTAATTATATTTCCTGTGGATCTGATAGGATGATCTGCTCGAGATTGACAGGCAGTGAGTATCAGTTGTGTTAAAGTTGCAGAGGAAGCTCTTTGTTACATAGGAATTGCTGGATGTAAAAAGACCGAGGTCCATCTAGTTGGCCTTCTCCCATCCTGGTAGTCGCAGGATACAGCGATAATGGAGTTGTTGGCTAATCACAGCGATCAATCTCTATCAATGAGTCTACAACAGACCCAGACATGAGGTGAGGAAAACCCCCAGTGGGGAAGAGCTTTGGGAACCAGAGGTCCACAGTCACCTGCTCCTCCCGAGCTCGCTGCACTCCCCACACGTCATGTCTCAAATTACTCAGATACTGGATCCCAAAATGTTATTTTCTGTTTCTGTCCTCCATCTAGCAAGCAACCAGTGAAACTCATCCAACATGAGGTAAGAAGCTTCGAGTGACAGGCAGTCGGGTCTTGAACTATGACCTTCCCATTGAGCGAGAGCCCAGGCCCCATCGCCTTGTACTACGAGACTCCGGCTCCGAGTTGCCGCTGTCTTTGACATGGTGGAACATTTCTTAAGCACAAAAAGAAAATGATTTGTCTCCTGAAAGAGCTGGTGAGTCAGTGTATAAACCCTGCAATAAACTGGTTATTGGAACTTCAGCCTCTTGCAATCACTTGTGCAATTGTATATATCTCATTGAGCCCCGGGTATTAAAAGTTCTCTGGTGGCAATTCATCAGTCTTTTATTAGAATGTGAATGTGTGGCACCCCCAGTGCAATTATTATTCCAGCCTGAAGTAATCTGTTCTGCTTGACTGAGGCGAATTGTTAGCCTTGTTCCTTTCTTCGCCCTGAGAGTGGCCTTCCTTTCACTAAGTTCTCTCTCCTGCTGCTGCACAATGGCTGTTTTCTTCAGCAGGCCTTTTGTAAAGATGAATGACAATTCTGTCACCCTCTTCCCCCCGCCTCCTTCCCCATACACACAAAAAAAAGCATGAGTCAACGCATGATGTCATTGGGCAGGCCATTCAGTGAAGGCTAGCAACGCCTGCGATTAGGAGTCTCAAACTATTGCACCACCAAACACTCAGGCCAGACACACATCCCTCTTCACAGTGGGAGATTATGCCATTGTGATCTGGAATGAAAATTAGTTGGTTGTAAGTGGAGTGCGAGCCTGTGACTGAGTAAACATTTAGGGGGATTTTTTTCCCCCCCTCTCATTGTAACATGAAGTCATTTGTGCAGAGAAGAGATGGAATAAATAAGCCTCGCCTTATTCACCACAACGAGGACAGTGTTTCTTCTGCAAGGCTAACCTTCTGAACAAACAAGTCTGTGCTCCAGTCCTCTGTGTGTCGTGTTGGAACTTTCCCAGAATCATAGAAGATTACGGCCCAGGAGGAGGCCTTTCGACCCATCGTGTCCGCGCTGACTGACAAAGAGCTCTCCAGCCTAATCCCACTTTCCAGCTCTTGGTCCGTAGCCCTGTAGGTTACAGCACTTCAAGTGCATATCCAAGTACTTTTTAAATGCGATGAGGGTTTCTGCCTCTACCACCCTTTCGGGCAGTGAGTTCCAGACCCCCACCACCCTCTCATTCGTTTTGACAGGATGTTTTTCCTCTTCTCTTGCCCATTTTAACCCCTCGTCCCGCGGTTACTGATTTTTATCGGCGTTATTTGCCCTCCAGAACCTGACTCGAGCAGAAGTTGCTCATGTACGAGCCTGGATAGCGAGTCTCAGCGGCTGATTAGCCTGATCCCGATCCCAATCCCGCCCACACGGTGAGCAGGAGTGGGAATGCTGGCCCTCACTGAAGCGAACCTCTGGGGGAGAACTGCTGCTGGGGATAAGGGATAAATGTGGGAGGGAACGGGACAGGGGACAGAATTAAAGAATTGTACTGTGCACAGTTCTGGTCGCTATATTATATAAAGGATATAGAGGCACTGGAGAGGGTGCAGAGAAGATTTACAAGGATGATGCCAGAAATGTGAGAGTATATCCATCCGGAAAGGATGAACAGGCTGGGTCTCTTTTCTCTTAAAAAGAGAAGGCTGAGGGGTGACCTAATTGAGCTCTTTAAAATGATGAAAGGTTTTGATAGAGTGGACACAGAGAGAATGTTTCCACTTGTGGGGAAGAGCATAACTAGAGGCCATCGATATAAGATAGTCACCAAGAAATCAAACAGGGAATTCAGGAAAAACTTCTTTACCCAGAGAGTGGGGAGAATGTGGAACTCGCTCCCACAGGGAGTGGTTGAAGCGAATAGCGTAGATGCATTTAAGGGGCAGTTAGATAAGCATATGAGGGAGAAGGGAATAGAGGGTCATGCTGATAGAGTTAGATGAGGAAAGACGGGAGGAGGTTCGAGTGGAGCCTAAACGCCGGCATGGACTGGTTGGGCCGAATGGCCAGTTTCTGTGCTGTATATCCCATGTAATTTGGGTGTCAGCTGCCCAGAAACTGGTCCATGGAGCACTCCTTGTATTTATCAAGCGCCTCATCAGTTCGCAACATCTGAAAGCAACTCACACAATGAATGACACTGTCAAGTGCAGTGTGTGGGAAATGTAGAGCCGGGGGGAGGGGGGGGGAGGAGAGGGGATGAACCGAGACAGACCGGCCTCACCTGCAAGGGCTGGAATCTCTGGCAACCAAAAGCATTCCCACAGGTCACACGGCAGGTTCTCAATAGATGTATTTTATTGGCATAATCAGACTGTTCCCTTTTACAATAAATTTCAGTAGTTCGCGATTAAAGAGATACAGAATATTGCACACAAATTCTGAAGAACTAAATATTAATATTGCGCGGAGAAATGATCACTACAGTATTGTTGTTTTTTTACACCATGGGACTGAAAGGGGAGAAGCTTCAGTATGTTTACAGGTCCATCTGATTACAGTTAAGACAAGTTGCTTTTTATATCTTTTTTTTCAGATTTTTTTTTAAACTATTACATACAGGAATATAACATGTGCACATGCAAAACAAGCAAGAGGATTCTTTCTCTTAAAAAGTTTGAATTAAATTCCCAATGGACTACTCTATGGCAGGGTATCCGCGAATGTAATATCGTCCTTGTATTAAATCTCTAAAAGTTCTGACACGACTTTTTTTTTGGGTTGTTTCCTAAACTGAATGACTCTCCCCCCCCCCCCCGCCCCCCACCCCATTTCAAAACCCAAAACTTTCCCCTTGAACTTTCCCACTGAAAAACTAGAAGTGGGCTTGGAGTAAATTTAGCCGGGCTCCATCTTCCATGTGATTGAGGGGTCGTTTTATTCAGTTCGAGAGACAGTGAAAACAAACAGCATTGTCAGAGAGGACATAAGTGACAGGAATTCCCTTTGGGACATTATGTTCACCGTTTTCTCGATCAAATATTCTTTAACTCGCAACTAGGCCTGTGCGTCAAGTCTCAGCTTCTGCACCTACATCTACAGTCTTTTTTCTTGAGTTATTTTGTACATTTCTTCTCAACTCGGCTAAAATGGACGGCATCAATTGAAAATTCCAGACAATGTCATCTTTCATTTTTATTTCAAAAAGTCAAAGTAGCTTTTTATATATATATTTTAAAACACACAGCAAGAGGCAGATGGTGTTTGTTGGGTTCTGTAAGAAACATTCATTGTGGCATTATCCCTCCCTCCCCACCCCCAACAGAAACTGAGTGCAATACCCTTTGAAATCTGCAGATTATTGGCATGGGTTTGGGAGAAGGGGGGCAAAGAAAGAAAGGGGGAATGAGTTTAATTCTGTGACACTAATTTTGGCCAGCTTACTGCAGACAGAATCATCATTGGTACATTGGCTGGGAGGAGTTTTTAAATAGTAAGGAGTTAGTAGATTATAAACAGCATTGTACAGTCACTTTTATATTCAGAGTCTTTTAAGCTCTCGGAGCAGGGAATGTTCAACACTGATTTTGACTTTTCTTCCCCACCCCAACAATTTTGATTACAATGTGCTTTGAACGGCAGCTGGGCCAGGATAAATGATGGATGGGTCCCTTTTTGATAATACTGTAGTGTTAGAAAACACATTCAAAAAAAGTCTAAAGAAATCACAGCCCCCACCCTGCGAGGGAGGGGCGCTGGGATCTGTGTGAGGAGGGGGGGGGGGGGTCAGCGGAGTACAGGGTTTTGAGATGGTTAATGATTAGGAACAAGACAAACGACCATTACAGTACAAACCCAAATTAGGTCACTCTCTGGATGGTCCAATCTGGTTAATGGACTAGGACCACCTTGCTAAAACATGACAGTAATGGAGAGGCTTGTTTTAATGCCAAGCCAGGGACATTATGGCTCTTCCTTGGAACGTTTTACAAGGCTCTCAGAATCCTGGTTCTTAATTCCCTTGACTAATGCTCATTAAGTTTATTGCTGTGAAAACAATTCAGAGTCCTTGTGACATCGTTTCGGGCATCATCAGCCTCCAACTCCACTCCATCATTTCTAACCCACCAAAAAGCAGAGGCTCGCCCCCCTCTTCCGCACCTCTCACCCCCTCCCTCGACAGCACCTCTCGCCTCCTCCCTCGCCCGCACCTCTCACCCCCTCCCTCGACAGCACCTCTCGACCCCTCCCTCACCTCACCCCCTTCGCCAGCACCTCTCGACCCCTCCTTCGCCAGCACCTCTCGACCCCTCCCTCACCTCTCGACCCCTCCCTCGCCAGCACCTCTTGCCCCCTCTCTCGCCCCCTCTATCGCCAGCACCTCTCGCCCCCTCCCTCGCCAGCACCTCTTGCCCCCTCCCTCGCCTGCAGCTCTCGCCCGCACCTCTCGCCCCCTCTATCGCCAGCACCTCTCGACCCCTCCCTCGCCAGCACCTCTCGCCCCTCCCTCACCTGCACTTCTCACCCGCACCTCTTGCCCCCTCTGTCGCCAGCACCTCTCGCCCCCTCCCTCGCCAGCACCTCTCGCCCCCCCCCCCTTGCCAGCACCTCTCGCCCCCTCCCTCGCCAGCACCTCTCGCCTCCATGTGTGATGCCCACAACATCCGCAGCACAAGGGGCTCGGGAAACGTGGCCAAAGAAAGACTTGCATTTCTATAGCGCCTTTCACCACCTCAGGACGTCCCAAAGTGCTTTAGAGCCAATGAAATACTTTTGAAGTGTGGTCGCTGTTGTAATGTTGGAGGGGGGGTTAGAATATTTGATTTAACATCAATGGAGCTATTCTGTCCCATCTCTCAATACTTGCCTCCACATTCACACAAACATCTAACTTGGCAAAATCCAATTAAGAGTGAAGTAGAATCAGGGATTTCAGATCATTTTTGTGCAATGATTCATTGCTCAGGATTCTGCAGTGTTAGTCATGTTAAACTAGAGCAGGGTGAATGGATTAGCTCGTACTGTTAACCTAACACTGGGTAAAACTGAAAGGATTTCTGCTTTGTCAGGCAAAATGATGATAAAGGGTAAGAATTGTGAAGAGAAGAGCACAGCCAGAGGCCATTGGGCCCATCGACTAATGCTAGCTCTACTCTGACCCCATTCCCCTGCACCTTTCCCAGTTTCCCTTTAACAGCTGATCCCACGGGTGGAAGAGATTTAAACCTCACAATTCGGATGAGTGGAGCAGCATTTTCTGACTGTAGATAGTTTATTTCACCTCTGTACGGACCACTGTTTATCCTGGAATAGTTTCTGGAATGTTCTGGAGTTGTTTTAATCTCTCCACTTTTCTTTTTAAAAAAACAAATTTTTTTGGATTTCCCCCCCCCCCCCCCCAATCTAGAAATCGAATTCTGAAACCACCTCTGACGAAGCATCCTTTCTACAAAAGGGAGTCTAATTCAGATATCTAGTCCAATACTCTAAATACTCCCCAGGCCCTTGCTTATCTGCCCATCTAATGGCTGGAGCTTTCGAGAGATTTTCATATCAGTTACAGAATTATAGAATGATACAGCGCAGGAGGCCATTCGGCTCATCGTGCCTGTGCCCAAGAGCGACAAATTGGTGCAACTCCTCTGCTCTTTTCCCAGAGTCCTGCCCCATCTCTGTCAACCCTCATTCCCCATCTCTCCTCCGGTCGCCATTCCCCAGTCTCCTCAGCCCATGTCTCCCTCTCTCTTCAACCCCACCCCCATTCCCCAGTCTCCCTCTCTCCTCCGACCCCCCCATTCTCCCCAAGACACGGCAACGGCAAACTGACTGAAGGACTGGTGGAAAAGATTTGAGAATGGCCATCCTCCAGAGCTCTGCTCAGCCCTTGGGGACCAGGGAATATTTTTTTTAAAGAACCAGAATGTGATGTCTGGTTGGGACCAGGATTGGGCGTCATAAGAACGGATTTAGGTGGAGCTGATCCAAGGACACAAGGGTCCTCTCTGGCCGGGTTCAAGACAAATGCTGTAAGGCGCAGGTCAAGATTGAAGAGTTGAGATGTGAGAATGGAAGGAATACTGTGGAATTTTGCTCCATTTGGAGAATTTATACAGAACTTTCCCCCAGGAGATTAAATGGGTGGGTAGAGTCTGTGATAGGGGAGAGTGTACACGGGCTGTGGGAGGAGATTAAATGGGTGCGTAGAGTCCATGATAGGGGAGAGTGTACATGGGCTGTGGGAGGAGATTCAATGGGTGGGTAGAGTCCATGATAGGGGAGAGTGTACATGGGCTGTGGGAGATTAAATGGGTGGGTAGAGTCCATGATAGGGGAGAGTGTACATGGGCTGTGGAAGGAGATTAAATGGGTGGGTAGAGTCTATGATAGGGGAGAGTGTACATGGGCTGTGGGAGGAGATTAAGTGGGTGGGTAGAGTCTGTGATAGGGGGCTGTGGAAGCAATAGGATCGATAGGCTGAATGGTCTTTCCTCGTTCAGTGTCTGCTTTGATATTATGGGTGAATGATTAAAAGAATCAAATGGAACACAACTGGGCAGAGACATTTCAGGGCTCGAGTCCCATCTCTCCTACAAGTGGGACCTCATCGAGGAAGTCCACAAAGAAAAGTTCCTGGAAACCTCCAAAGAAACCAGAAGTGAATTCAGCCACTTTAAAAAAACAAAACGTGAATTCTCAATAAAATTAAAAAGGAATTGTTCCATTGTCTCACAGAGCTCAGAAATACAAAATAAACACAAGATTGAGCCGGGATAAAAGTCGCAGCCTCTATAAATGGAGTGCAAATGAACTCTATCTGTAAACATGTCATCTTACAGTTACAATACTGGTTAGAGTTGTGCTTATAAATTAAGGACATAAACTATAAATCTATATAAAACACAATCTACAAGACAAATAAATTATAAATTAAGCTTCATAAGAACTGGTCTCCCTCTGGACTTCAGTTATGTTTGCTATAACCTAACAGCCGGATAAATAACCTGCGTTGCTCGCTAGTGTTATGATAAAGTGTATATGAGGATCTGTACTGAAGACTAATATGGTTATAACACTGTTGTAATGAAAAAGTGCTGGTCTAGTCCTTTTGGGGAAGAGGGTCTTAAAGTAGCAAAGTAAACTTTTATTGGAAGAAAAAAAAGCCTTTTTGTTTCTAGTAGTCTATAAACATGCCTACACTAACGATATTCCCTTTATATATCTTTCTCTAATCTGCTCTCTCCCTCGCCCACATCAATGGTTAGCCTATGTACCTGGGGCAATGGGAAGAGACACAGCAGATTAAAGTATCCCAGAACCGGGCACTTGGCAATCTCTTGATTTAACACCCTTCTGTGCTATCTGTATGTGCAGGAGGGAGCAGTGCAGGGAGGCAGGAGGTAATCGATGCCCTCCCTTGAGTTAGTCAACACTAGAATTGGGGATGCTGTGGCGCGTCCTTTACACGGGGGCCCTCTATATCCCGGGTGCTATGGTCACTGCAATCCACTGCAGAAAGTCACCTTGCGTCTAATCCAGAACCCGTTCTTTATTTCAATGTCAGTGCTGCTGTTTTAAGTAGAGAATCTGTCAACTGGAGAAGTGCCAACTCATTGGCATCAATTGCGCATTTCTGTCGCTTACTTTACCACTTGCGCTATCACACAACTCAATGACTTCTCTTAATACTCTACAAGTTGCTTCACATTCTAACAATAAGTATCTGATCAAAACAGACTTTACATACTTCCTCTGCTAATCTAAACGTCTCACTCAATTTGCACGGTGAAAACAGTTTTAAAAGAATGACCCGAGGACACAACAACACAACACACGTCAACCTGTTCAATCTGCAGGTTCCACCGCCTGAAACACTGATCCGCTATTGGAAAGATCCAATACCAGGTAACCATTAACCCAATATGCACATCTCAGTTATATGCATACTGGCCCATTCCGGGAACACAGGAGAAACTACAGACATTGTACACTCTGTGTTAAAGACCCTCCCACGTGCAAATCTACATGCCTTGGGATAGGATGCTTGGGTCATTCCATAATCATCCTATCAAGTTGCCTATATGCACGTACATTTAATATATACATATACACACACACACATGCACACTATACATACAAGCCAACCAACTTCCAACATATACACACACAGGGAATGACTCAAGTACTCTACATCCCCCTCTGCTATACACAAGGTCAGATCTGCATGTGCAATGGGATATCATACACATGTCTAACGTACTATTGCATTGTCATGATTCTTCCTCTCTGCCTATCAACAAGGCGACGCAGTTAATCGCAACCCTTGCTTGTCTCTTCCTCCACGTCGCTTTGAGTTTGGCTTTTCTGCAGTTTTTCTCTTTTTTTGTGATAAGTCTCGATTGGAAATTTGTTAGCCTAGATGCTGGCGGGGAGACCCTCACACACCCAGCCCAGTGGCGTACTCGGAAAATGCCCTCCAACACCCACCCCATTAAATTCTGTTGGAATAATCGGAAGATCTGGTCCCCACAGAGAGATTGAGCAGTTTGGAGGGGGGGCGGGGGGGGGGTTTTGTTGCTTTCCTTCAATTGTTGGGAATTGTGCACAAGTATTAGCTTTAAAGAGATGCTGCTTTATAAAACGGTGCGGACAAACTGCATCAGTCGTTATGACAACAGACCCATCCAGCAAGTGAATCAGTCTGAAATGTAACTAATGTTCCGTGTAACTGACTATTCTAGGCTGCAAGAAGCGGAGTTGTGGGTTGAATTACATGTAACCTTTAGGACTAGTTCTAGCTGAAGGCAATAGATGTCCCACAGCAAAGTCTAGATGCTTGTGGAGGAGAACTTGTTTGACCAAAAACAGCTGGAAGGATGTACTTGATGGGGGGGGGGGGGGAACCCCACCTACACAGACAGTATATAAGCTGTGGTTCCGCCGAGTACAAGAACAGCCACAGATCTGTCCAACCTTCCCCCAGGGGTCATTCCCCATCTCTCGCTCAAGACTTCAGTCTTATGGCAAAATCATTATTCCCTTAAATCCAAGGTTGCTTTCGTTTTCGGGTCCCCAACACTCTCGGATTTGATCCTCTTGTGGGAATTCGGAGAAAGGTCAAAACGAAAAAATTAAAACGCCCTTGACATTGGCAGAGAATCTCGACGGCGGGCCTGAAACATGCCGATGGAAAGAGGCGCAGTAAAATTGGCAACACAAAAAATAAACACACAGCCAGTCCCAGCTCTGCATTGCTGTAACAGTAGTGCATTGATTAGCTACATTCATCCTAATGTCTAAGGCAACCACACCTGATATTTAAGCTTAATAGAGGCTTCTCACACTTCCTTTGGTTTTGTTAAAAAGGCAATATCCAACTATACCCCCCTCCTCATTACGTTCCAATACTCAAAGGGGGCAACATGCAGCGGTCTAATCATCCGTCTTTCGCAAGGCCACTGCCGGGAGGGGGGAGATCAAGTAAGACCTCAAGACTTTACTCAAAGCAATATTATGAATATCAATATAGCGTGGTTCTCTGTTTTTTTGAAAAAGAAACACAATTATCCCATTAAACCCATCGTAAAGCTTGAACTGATGGCTAAACTGGAGGTCACTGGAATGTAGTGCAGTTGCGAGTTACATTGTAATGTTACGATTGCAGTGATTCCCTCCTCACCATAGCACACTATGATATAGGTCACTGTCTTTAGACGCTTCTTTTTGCTGAATGGCTCCCTGATTGGGTCAAGCACGCAGCACATTCCAGCAGTAACATGTTCCGCTTGCCGGAGCAAATTTCCAATGCACTCCAAAGGAAGTCTGGCACTGAAGGTTGCTGCCCGTAAACAGATACCCTCTAGCATGTCTCAAACACGCCAGTGCAGTGCGGTCAGAATCTACCTGCTGTAGCATGCACCGAAAGATGGGTAACTTCAAGAAATACTATTTAAACCAGATATTGCCTTCTTAAAGAGACAGGCCGCCCCCCCTTTTGTTAGCTTTGATAGGCTGTGTTTAACAATTAAATCCCTTTAAGATAACTTTTCAGTTTCACTCATCACAACTTCTTTATACAACTCAAGAGTTTCATTAAACAATTTAAATAATGCGCTAGCTACAAATAAAGTGAATTGGTCTTTAGTCCAAGTTTTGGATTTATATTTTGAGCAGGGGATAGTTTTGATGTCCAGTCTACAATGACTGGTACAAAAAAGGATGCTGTCTCTTTAAATATAACGGATTTCTGTTGTTCGTGAGTCTCGGTCACAGTTTGCATTGTAATCCACGGCAAACGCTTAAAGCGCCTGATTGCCCGACAAACGCCTCCCTGTCTGACAGACTTCCACACTCAGAAGGAAGTTTCCTCGCGTGAATCATCTCAAACATGTTTATCAGTTCCTGCTTTAAGAGAATTTTGGGCAACGGACAAGAACAAAATCTAACCGAAGTTCGTTATGACAATACCAAGAAATGGCGCATTCAATCTTAACTGGGCCCGCACTGTCCACCGGTAATGTACGTGCTTTGTCTCACAAATCCACCTTCAATCCAGCTCCTTGCATCAAATGATCTCAGTCTGCTGTATGACCTTTCGCTACTCTATTTAGACCTGCCACAGTTTGCCCTGCCACTGCTGGGGCAAGCTCTGTGCTGCCACGAGTTTACAGAGCAGAGGGAGTCAGGCAAAGCTCACTCAAATTTCCCCCTCTTCCCACTCTGCTCTGAGCAGCTTTCATCATCTACCTTTGGACTGACTGTAGTTAAGGTTAGAGTACTGCTGTGACTGGTGTTGGAAATGAGAGGTGGATTTTCTTTCGAGAACAGGATGAAGTTTGTTTTTTTTTTAAACGTACTCTAACATGAAGTTCCCCAAAACCAAAACCACAAAACCATCTTCGTCCCCTGAACCGACTAACTTAATCATCAATCTGAACACTGTGCGCACGGGGGCAATGGTCTCAAGTCAACCTGATACCTCCCAAATATATAAAACCTTGCAACGAGAATAGAATAAATCAATTATTCCAATCGAGTCCAAACTCCAATCTGCGGAAGCAGCAACACATATGGGATGATCCACAATTAAAATGGCTATTCTTAATAGCAAATCCGTCTCCAAACTAGTCCCCTTTCCATGGAGGTCAATGCACTCAGATGTCGTCTTTGTTTCCTTTTCTTAACAGTAAGCTGCAAATCTAGCCTTAAAATGCGCTTTTAAACAATTAAAAAAAAATTAGTGTAGGAAGATAGAATGGAATGACAAAGCAGGGTTCTCCCTCAGGCTGGTAAGCGGGATGACTGGAGGTGGTTCAGCTCAGAACTCGATCTTGCATGCTGGGAACGACTCATCCTGCATCACGACAGTACTGCTGCTGGCCAGCACCATGATGTTCAGCTCCTGCTGGCGCTCATGGGTCTGTTGGTACCACTCTCGCGTGACTTCTGTATCATGGGTTGGTATTAGCGTCACCTAGAACAGGCAAACAAAGTCTCTCTGTTAAGGAACGGCAACAAAAAAAGCCTTTCATAACAAGCCGTCAAAGCCTAAGGAGTCCGAACACTCTGAAGCCCATGCACCATCAAAGGCTTTTATTCTCCCCAGTTTTCTCACAATAACAACTTGCAAATTTACACAGTGCCTTTAACTATTCACTATTTTACAACACAGAGCAAAATATCGCCCACAACACATGACTTCCGGTACAGCAGGGACCAGAGTGAAGGGGCTCACCCCATAGGTTAGAATGAGTTAGCTATATTTCTTAAAGCTAAAGGTATCAAGGGATATGGGGAGAAGGCAGGTACAGGGTACTGAGTTTGGATGATCAGCCATGATCTCAACGAATGGCGGAGCAGGCTCGAGGGGCCGAATGGCCTACTCCTGCTCCTATCTTCTATGTTAGGTTCAGTCACATCCCGAGGCGCTTCACAGGAGCGATTATCAAACAAAATTTGATGCCGAGCCACATAAGGCGATATTAGGCAGGTGACCAAAAGCTTGGTCAAAGAGGTAGGTTTTAAGGAGCATCTTAAAGGAGAGAGAGGCGGAGAGGTTTAGGCAGGGAATTCCAGAGCTTGGGGCCTTGGCAGCTTAAGGCACGGCCACCAATGGTGGAGCGATTAAAACCGGGGATGCGCAAGAGGCCAGAATTGGAGGAGCGCAGAGAGGTTGAAGGAGGTTACAGAGATAGGGAGGGGCGAGGCCATGGAGACATTTGAAAACAAGGTGTTTTCTTTAAGGTGTTGACTCTCGCTGGGGTACAGTTCCACGGGCACTTTAGGTGAGTGTATATTATAATAGGAAAAATAGCTTAACAGTACAGAAGTCACTACTCATATCTTTGTATTATAGGGTAGACATAGAGAAGATGTTTCCACTTGTGGGAGAGTCCAAAACTAAAGGCCATAAATATAAGATAGTCACTAATAAATCCAATGGGGAATTCAGGAGAAACTTCTTTACCCAGAGAGTGGTGAGAATGTGGAACTCGCTCCCACAGGGAGTGGTTGAGGAGAATAGCACAGATGCATTTAAGGGGAAGCTGGATAAGCACATGAGGAAGAAAAATGCAAAATGCAAGAAAGGAATAGAAGGTTATGTTGCTGGGATTCGAGGAAGTAAGGTGGGAGGAGGCTCGTGTGGAGCATAAACACTGGCATGGACTAGTAAATTCTGTAAATTCTATGTAATTCTATGTATTATGAGAATCTGTGATAGGGGCGAACACATCGTATAGATTGGGTCATCAGGTTAATGTAATTTAAGAAGCATCAAAGGATTTACGCAAGAATTATAGCGAGTTTGGAGCCAACATGTCTATGTCGCAGCTTGTTATCATTCTGCGAAGGGGTCATGTTTTGGAAGCCCAAGATGTCTCAAACTGCTGCCAGCAACACTCGGGCATCCCACCCAAGAGCACACTCTTCATGTGCGAGGCTCAGTGGGGCGGGCTGACAGATGCTATCAGACCCATCCCTTTAATGCTAACACTGCCATCAAGCAAGTCATCGGAGTGCCTTAAAGAGCAATCAACGCCAACCTATATTTTGATAGTGCTCCTCCTGCAAACACCGGAGAGCCCTTGACAGCAGCCTGGGGCCTGTTGCGTGCAGCAAGATCCGAAAGCCCCATGGTTCTGACTTGCGAACCAGAGCTGCATCCCAGGGACGCCCGTCATCCGAATCCGACGAGCTTGGATGACGTTTGCAATTGTCTTCAGTGAAGCGTCGGGTGAAGCTCTTTTCACTTCATGAAGTGGAACTCTGGCAATCGCCTCATCCCAATCCAGGCACGCTCCCAGAGGTCGTGACTAACTTGGGTGGAAATTTTTTTTTTAAATCTTGTATTTCTCGTTTTACTTGGGTTTTTCTCTCGCTAACTTAGAATCTTAGAAATCCCAATTAAACGGCTGACCTGAGGTCACACGTGGGAACAAGGGAACTTTTTTGATGGAAAATTTAGGAGGAGGGTGGGGGGGGTAACATTCCAAGAGAATGAAAATGCCCGGAGTAGCTACTCACCTGCAGGTTGTTGCCCCATTGGGCCTTCCCTTCCAGAAGCGCGTCCAACACTGCTCGACTTGGCTCCCCACTTCCAGGGTCGTTCCCACTCACCACGTAATAGGAGGATCGGACACGCTTGAAGAATTCCAGGTCTACGTTCTTCCCGCTGCAGTGGTTGGGAATATATGCCAGGTCCACGTACACTGGGGGGCCTGGGGGGACTCCGGAGCTGGTCTTTGTATTGGTGGAAGCTGTTCAGTCAAGGCAAAACAAGAAGCAAAAAACGGTTAGAGCTTTAATGCGGCCTTCGCGCAGGCTAAGGCTGCAGCCAATGAGTGACAGAGCAATGGCTACACGGATTGGAAACTACTGCTCCCCCATATTAGCAGTGAACATGGGCGTTTGGAGGACATTGCCCTGACCGCTACATTAAATAAGGAGAAACTGTTTCTACTGGTGGCAGGGTCGGCAACCAGAGGACACAGATTTAATGTATTGGACAAAAGAACCAGAGGGGAAATGAGAAGTTTTAAAAAAAAAACACAGCCAGTTGTTGTGATCTGGAACGCGCTGCCTGAAAGGGCGGTGGAAGCAGATTCAATAGTAACTTTCAAAAGGGAATCAAGGGATATGGGGAGCGGGCGGGAAAGTGGAGTTGAGGTCGAAGATCAGCCATGATCTTATTGAATGGCGGAGCAGGCTCGAGGGGCCGTATGGCCGACTAGTTCTTATGTTCCAAAGGGAATTGGATAAATACTTGAAGGGGAAAATTTTGCAGGGCTCTGGGGAAAGGGCAGGGGGAAGTGGGAGTAATCGGAGAGCTCTTTCAAAGAGCCGGCACAGGCACGATGGGCCACAGGGCCTCTTTCTGTGCTGTGTGATTCTATAATGGAGGTGTTACCGGTTCATTTTATAAACAGGTTAGCGTCTCAATTAATAAAGCAGGCATTTGTCCGCTAAGATGACAACAATTTCTAATAAGATGACAACTAATATACCCGTCTAGTTTGGTGTGCGTGGTCATTGATTACTCACCTGTGCCACTCTGCTCCCGATTTAGGTTCAATGGTTTCCCGTATTCTGTATATTTTGTGTAAGAAGCAAAGAAAGACTTGCATTTCACATCCTCGCTATGTCTCAAAGCACTGCACAGCCAACAAATGTTTTCTTCTGATGCGCAGTCACTACTGGGGGCAGAGAGTTCCAGATTTCTATTAACCTTTGTGTGAAAAATTGCTTCCTGATTTCGCTCCTGACCGGCCGAGCTCTAATTCTAAGATTGGGCGCGATTTTGCCAGCCCTGGGGAGGCGGGTATGGAGGTGGGACTGCCGGGAAAATGGCAGAATCTGGGAGCGGGTACCCATCCCGCCCCCAACCCGCCTCCGTGCCATCTTCCCAGGAGGCGGGTACCCGACCCGCGCCGGGCCCCGTCTCCTGGAGGCGGGAAGGGGATTAGTGCCAATTAACTGCCTGTTAACAGGTCGTTATCAGGCACATTTTTGGCTAATCCCTATTTTGCGACCTAAAGTGCGGGCTTCCCGACGGCTCCGAACCTCGCCAGGGTCAGCGAGGCGAGCCGTGGGTCTGCGGGGGTCGGAGGGGCCGAAAAGTGCGCTGTGGAGGTGAGTGTGTGAGGTGAGTGTAGAGTATTTTAACAAGATTACTTACCTTTGCTTCTTCCTCCAGGCTTCATCCCTTTAGGCTGCGGAGCTGCCTCATCTCACCGGCAGAGAAAGCAGAATGGCTGCTGCATTCTCAAATGCAGCAGCCTTCTGCTTTCTGCTCAGGAAAGCGTTCTAATTGAGTCTTCAGTAAAGGACTCAACTTAGAAGACAGAATGTCAGTCTTTGACAGCTTCACAGAGCTGTCAAACAATGACAATTCATCTGTCAAAAAATCTTGACAGATGAAACGTCATACGCTGACATTCGCTGTCACCGACTTCCCCTTAATTGGCCGGCTAAGCCCACAAGGCGAGCTTAACAAGGTCAATCAAGGGAAAATAGCGTGAGTTGGCCAGACGTCGATGGAGGCGGGACTAAAACCCGACAAGCAGCAGTCCCGCCTCCATCACGTCCCCATTGATAAAATCACCCCCATTGGGTCCCCTTGTTCTTGACTTTCCCCCCACCGCAACACAGGAAATAGCCATTTTTAAAAAAGAAAGAACACAGTTCTTTGAAAAATAGATAAATTGCAATGAGATGCAGTGCCTATATCAGAGGCAGTGCTTTTGGGGTACTGAACCAGCACACAGAGAGGTGTGGCTGGATTGCTTGCTGCTTCCCCAGGATCTGTAGTTACGAACTGTACAGAGACAGACGCAATTGTCTCATCACACTCGAAACCAAAAGACATGTTTGTCAAATACTGAAATGGACGGAGTGATACAAAGGGTGTTTGTTGTAACTGATGGGCGCTTGGTCATTGCAAGACTTTAACAGCACTGACCCGACTTCCCTTGGAGATGCTCAATACAGCGTTTGGTCACAGGCTGTACTTCGACTCTGGCACTTGAAGCCTATCCTCATTATTACGGCTGAGCCCACACAGTTCTTACCTGAACTCGATTTGACTCCATTAACCATGGCTTTCCCCATGCTGGGCTGGCTTGATCTGGAGATATCATCCCTGTCATCGATTCGGGATGAATGGACGTCACTAGCTCTGGAGGCTCTTGTCGGTTTATCCGCTGCATCTTTCTCCTTCTTCTTCGTGGATGCTGCTTTTGGAGATTTTTCCGTCGAGTCTTTAGGCGGCGACGGTTTGGCAGGAGTTGCCGGGTGCTTCCCCTTGGAATCGGCCTTGCGGCCCGGAGACGCCGACTTGGATTTGTTGATCATTTTCCGCGTGCTCTTCGCCTTGTCCTTCAAATCCTTCTTCAGCAGTTTCTCCGCCTTGCTGATGTTCTGCTCGTTGGCGAGCACCTCAGGGTCCACCATGCAGACGTCGGGCTGCGGAGGATGCGGGTGAGGGTCCATCATGGGCGCGGGGGGCGGGTCGTGACCTGGGCGCGTAGACGAGTGATGGGACGTCCCGGTGGTCTTGTCGACGGGGAGGTAATCGGCGTCTTCGTCCGAGTCGATGGCTGCGTCTGCGGTGATCGATGGGCATTCCTCCGTTTCGGGAGGCACGTCCGAGTCAGAATTCAAGGGAAAGGATTCGCTGCCGGACGTCGGGGGGGTCTCCTCGCCCACGGTCTGGTGGGTCTGGCTGCCGCTGGGTTGCGGGGCGCAGCGCTTCTGGACGGAGGTGCGAACTTCGTCCTGGGAGTGGCCGTCGTCGTCGTCGTCATCGGACAGTTCGTGGGGACTTGGGTTGATGAAGGAGGGCGAGAGCTCGTCCTTTTTATGCTTGTACTCACTGGAGGAGAAGGTCAGCTTGTAGTCACACGTGGCGCCCAGGCACCCCTCCAAGTCGTGGGCGGCATCGCCATGGTCGTCACCCGACGTGCCCCTCTGGGCATCCGGCAAAAACGGCCTGAGAGTTTGGTCAGTTGATGTCAGAGAGGAAGGGCGGGCTAAACGCTCGCTGTCCTCTTCCAAGTAAGACTTCTCGTGCTCGGAATCGGGGCTGCCTTTGTCGTCTGTCAATTCGGAGGTGCTGAACGTGTCTCGCTCCTTCTCCGGGGTACTTTGCGTCAGCAACGGGCTGAAGCTCATTTCTGTCGGCCCGTTGGCCGTGGTGGCCTCCTGTTGAGGTGGAGGAGGAGGAGGGGGTGGAAACAGGGTCAACGCCTGAGCCGCCGGTGCTACTCCTGCCGCCTGCCCGGGCTGCGGAGCTCCTGCTCCTGAGGACGTTGCTTCTTTCTCCACTTTGGTTTCAGCTGTGGAGGGAGAGGAGGCCGGTCTTTGGCATTCCACCCTGCAGGACAACGTGGAGTCTTCAATGTCGCACAGGTACGCCGAGCTGTGCTCCGCCGGGGGTGGCGATGGGTCCTCAGCCTCGGCAGACTGAGATACGGCCTTATCCGCTGGGACTAACGGAGACACTTCATCTAGACTTCTCTCCTTGGCTTCCACGAGGGGGCCCGACGACAGTGATGTCGCGTAAGAAGATGAAGAAGCTAGATGGGAGTACTTCTCAGCTTGCATCTGGGTATGGACCGAGGCACAGTCACGAACTGGAATACCCTCTGAAGGTGGGGAATCTTTTAATGAGCTTGCACTTTTAACATCTGTCGTAATTAACGGTGGGAATGGTTTCATTTCCTGGAAGGGGCTCAAAGGTAATGTTTCAGAGCCACCTTTTTGCGACACTTCTAAATACTCATCCTTAGCACTGCCATCTTCAAATGCTGCACCTGGAACACTGGTTGGAAACATTCTCTCTTCTGTAAACAAGGAATATTCAAACTGAGCACTAGATGGCTTTTCTTCCTTTGTCATGTATGAATGTTCAAATCTGGTTTCCCATTGCTCTGGTTCAGCTGGAGGTGGACACTCAAAGGCAGATGGATGTAGCTCTTGGTCTTTGCTAAGAGTCATTGGGTCAGGGCTCTGCTTCTTGTCCTCCACCTGTCCCTCCTGGCCTCTGACTTTCTCGGCATCTCTCCCCTCGTCAGATGGTGCTTTGGCCGATTTACTGGTGCATTCAAATTCAGCGAAGGGGGACTTTTCCAGCTGTGGTCCCCCCTGGTCTTCACGTTTCGTGAAGGAGGTGTCCCTGTCCTCCATGTAAGGATACTTCAGGCCGTAGGAGAAGCTCTCCAGCATCTCTTTATGATCACTTGTACATGAAATGTCCTTTTCTTCGTGGCAAGAGGTGAGCTGCTCCTTCTCCGATTTGGCCAGACTCTGCTCTTTCGCGGCCTCCTTGCTCTCCTCTTGTTTTTGTGAGATGCCTGCTGAAGTCACCGATCCAGGTTGCTGCTCTGCCCAAGGCTGCTGGCCGGCACTAGGGGAGGGAGCTTTCCCGTCTACCTCTTGCATTTCTGCGTACGAGCATCTCACTTCCTTTTCTTGGTAAGGTTTGTCCGACGGAGATTCCTTTTCCGATTTTTCCTTGGCACCTTTCTCCAACTCCGAGTCGCTGCTGCTCTCCTCAGCTTCCTTCTCGTAGTACCTCAGAACATTGGAGTCCGGCTCTTTCCGCCTCACCGCCGTGTACTCCACACCGGTTCCAAAGACATTGGTGTCCAAACACGGTATTTCAGTGTACAACAGTGAACAGGAGGAACTGTCCTTTGACTCGGGGCTGCTCTGAGCTGATGATTTCTTGGGATGGGGAGAGTCTGCTTTCGTTTTTCCATCCGCGCCCGCCTCCAGTGTCATTTCGCAGAGTTCTTTGTCCTTTCCTTTCGCATCGGACCCCAAAGCACTGGATGGGGCTTCTTTCAGCGTGGGAGGAGGAGATCGATGCGTGTCTGGAATTTCCGCATATTCAACTGGTCTCATTTCCTGCTCCGCTGGTGAAATGTGTGTTGACGGTTCTTTGCCCAGGAGAAGCGAAGATTCCTTTTCTATTGGTGACATGTGCAGCGAAGACTCCTTCTCTGTCTGCCCGGCCTCCCATGCCATTTCAAAGGGCAGTTCTTGCTGTTGCGATAGATAATCGAAAACTTTAGACTCAGTTTCCTTCTGTGACTTAACCAGGTTTTCAAGCCCAAGGGCAGTTACTTTCTCATCTATCTCGGCATAGGTGAAGGCTTTCTTCTCAGCATCTGAGTCCTTATGTTCCTTCGCTGAAGAACCTTCTTTCATTGTGGCGGTGGAGTCCTCTTCTGTGGAAAGCCCGGGGCTGGTTGGCTTTGGTTCTTTCTGGGTCACAGAGTGGTAATCTAATTGTGTGAAAGTGTCTCCTGTTTCTTCAGTCGGAGAATGCGTTGGTTTGCCGAAAACACGCACTTGTTCATCAGGGGCAAAACCCTTCCCGCAAGTCACGGCCTTGCTATCTCTCAACAAATCCGTGTATTCATACCCATCCGGAGGAGGATACGCTTCCTCTCGCCCCAAAGGTGTTTTCGCCTCTTTACTCGCAGCCTCACCAGTAAGACTGTCCAGCTGCTTTTCATCCTTCACTACTTTTTGCCCAGTTGAATCTTGGAAGGTTTCTTGAGCCGCTCCGACTGTGGCGGACACAGCAGAGGCTTTGTGCTCGGTGTCGGGTTGCGGAGAAGTGACCGAAGGCTTCAGCTCCAGAGAAAGATCCTGCTTCTTTTCAAACATACTGGCGTAGTCGAATGGAGTCTGACTGCGTTCCTTCCCAATAGTCCAGGTGTAATCAAACCCGCTGGAAGATTCCTCCTTTTCATCTTCATAGTAAGAGTACTTGTGTTCGCTCCCAGTCTCTTGCTCTTCCTTCTGTCCAGTTCGGGGGTCCTTTAGCTGAAAGACCTCAGTTGGAGGGTCCTCTGGAGAGGACAGCTGAGATGTAACGGCAGCATCTTTGGCATCCTCTTCCAAATAATACTGAGATTCGTAAGAAGGAGGATCCCATTTGCAGGATTCAACTGCAGACTGTGTGTCAGTTCTCACTTGTTCAGGATAGCTCCCAACTTCCGATGGGGACAGCTGATCTCCTTTCGGGCTTGTGTGTCCAGTGTGTGTTTCCCATGTGTCCTGTTTTGGAGTAGAGGCCGTCACTTTCTCTTCTGGAGTGCGAATGCGTTCGGCTTCGTGCTTGTCCTGACTTTCAAACATCATTCTACTTTCTGCTGCGGGTTCATCTTTTGCGCACGGTGAAGGCTCGGACTGTAACAGATAATCCCCCTTCAACAGATTACTTTCTTTTACTTCGACAGGTTTTATTTTGTCTGCAAGAACAGTCTGATGATCTGTCGGTGAAATGTCCCGAGGGCTAGGTTGCTTTGTAGAAAGTCCTCCCTCACTTTTTGGTGTTGGCAACTTTTCCACAGTTGGTGTTAGTTCCCTCTCCAGAACCTCGGGAAGATCTTCGTCTTCTGATGAATAGGCTCTTTCACCTTTATCTTTTAGTATATCTTGTGTCTCACTAATGTACTTTTCCAGTGTATCGACTGGGGAGTACTCAATTTTAAATTTTTCTTCTTGTGTATCTTCTGTTGCTGCAGATCCCTTCTCTGGAATGTCTTTGGAGAATTTTTCTGTTTCTGCTTGCTCTTTCTCAAGCTCTTCCGATGCTGTACCTTTCTTTTGCTGGACATCTTTATCCACTTTTCCTGCTGTGTGTTCCTTCTCTAGTGCATCTTTTTCCACCTTTTCAACATCTGCAGGTTTTTTCTCTGGAGCCTCCTGTTCCAGTTTCCCGGATGCTACAAGTTCGCTCTCTAACACACCTTTTCCCAATTTTTCTTTATCTACAAGTTTTGTCTCCAAGATCTCTTTTTCTATCGTTGTGGCATCTGGAGCTTTCTTCCCTGGTATCTCTTTGTCCATCTTTTCAACATCTTCAGGTTTCTTTTCTAAGTCCTCCTTTTCTACTTTATTTGCTAGGTCTTCTTTCGACACCTTTTCAATGTCTGTAGATTTCTTCTCCAACACCTCTTGTTCAATCTTTCCAACATCGATAGATTTCTTCTCCGGTTCCTCTTTTTCCATCTTCACAACATCTCCAGATTTCTTTTCCAAATCCTCTTTTTCCATCTTTCCAACATCGACAGGTTTCTTTTCCAAATCGTCTTTTTCCATCTTTCCAACATCTCCAGGTTTCTTTTCCAAATCGTCTTTTTCCATCTTCACAACATCTCCAGGTTTCTTTTCCAAATCCTCTTTTTCCATCTTTCCAACATCGACAGGTTTCTTTTCCAAATCGTCTTTTTCCATCTTTCCAACATCGACAGGTTTCTTTTCCAAATCGTCTTTTTCCATCTTTCCAACATCTCCAGGTTTCTTTTCCAAATCGTCTTTTTCCATCTTCACAACATCTCCAGGTTTCTTTTCCAAATCCTCTTTTTCCATCTTTCCAACATCTCCAGGTTTCTTTTCCAAATCCTCTTGCTCCAACTTTCCAACATCGATAGATTTCTTCTCTTGCTCCTCTTTGCCCACAATTTCTGCATCTGCAAGTTGTTTTTCTAGAGCCTCTTTTGTCATCTTTTCAGTATCGGTGGATTTCTTCTCTAGGTCCTCTTTTTCCATCTTTTCAACGGTTACAGGTTTCTGCTCCAGAATCTCTGGTGCCATTGCTTTAGCATCTGCAGGTTTCGGCTCTGGGATCCCTGGTGCCATCGGTTTATCAGCGGCAGGTTTCTTCACTAGGTCTTTTTCCATCTTTTCAACATCCACCTTTTTCTCAGGGGCTTCTTTCTCTAACTTTTCAGCATCTGCAGGTTTCGTCTCTGGGATCTGTGCTTCCATCAGTTTGTCATGGGCAGGTTTCTTCTCCTGAACATCTCGCTCCATTTTCTCAGTCGCTGCATGTTCAGTCTCGTAGGCATCTTTTTCCATTTTTTCTGTTGCTCTCAGTTCCTGCTCATGAATCATTTTCTCTTTTGATGTCAGTTCAGGCTCGTAGACATCCGAGTCCAGGACAATGGGTGAAAAAGGCAGGAAAGATTCTCTGAATAACTCGGGTTTCAGCGGCATGTCACTGAGGGGACTCTGCCTTGAACTAGGTAGAGTTGCGTCTTCACTTTTAACTGGTTCCTCGGTGTGCAAGGATGTTTTTTGTGCAGTCTGATCCACTAAGTCTGCCTCAACAGAGTCAGTTCTTTCATCAACAGGTGACTGGTGGAAAGGTGTATGTCCAGCACTGGTGGGTCCCGACTGAGTTGGTGAGGCCATTTTTACCGTGCTATCATCTGGGCTGATGCACTTGTCATCGCTTTCCGGCAAATCGGCATCAAAATGCAAGGAAGGCTTAAGTTTATCAGTACTCTGAAAGTCAGCACTTTGGGTACCATTAATATATTCGCCTGGCAAAAAAGGAGCTGGAGTGCTCATTTCTGGAAACATTGCAGTATATTGCTCTTTTAGTTTCGTGGGAACCTCTACATTTGGCGTCTGATCCTCTTCCTCCTCTTCCTCCTCCTCTTCCTCCATTTTGGCAACCACTTCGGCAATAGGGTGAAAGTCTTCAGAAGGCGGGGATTTAAAGCACTTGTCCTCCTCCAGAGAGGACGTCGGCGATATGGTGCCTGCGGACGGAACGTAATCCCTGCCCTGAGTGGCCTCCGTTCTGGAGGAAGCCATGCTGTTGACGGTGTCCAGCAACAGCGAGCTCTTCCCGGTCTCCTCAGTCTGAGGCGCCGTTACCGATGCCACTGATTGGTCCTCGGCTACCGACGTAGCGAAGGAAGAGAGCTTGTCGCACTCGGTAATTGAAGCTGCAGACGAGATGTGCTCCTCCTCAGCAAGCGGTGCAGCAACTATCTCCGAGGGATAGACAACAATTTCAGGCTCCTCCCTAATGAAGCCCTTGGCCGCCATCTCAGATCCCGACATAGCTTTCATCTCTTTCATTCCATGGATTGTGTCAAACGACCTTGTATCGTCTGGCACAGAGATGTCGTAAGTGTCAACTTCATATTTTAGGTGAGCTATTTGGTCTTCTTGCTCTTCATGAATTTCTTCATCAGAAATGGTTTGTTCGGTCTCTGAATAGCCAGGGATAGTTTCATCCTGGATGTATGAAATTGGCTCGCCTACTGCTCCTTGCGCAGTTGGCAGTTGGGTTGCCATTGTCTCGTCCTTAGTCTTAGCCCCTTTGGCTTCTGGAGGTGCAATTTCCTTTTTCTCTGCTGGAGATGTTTCACTCTCAAATTTATCTTTGTCTTGTTTTTCACCAAATTGATGTTTATCTTTAAATTGGTCATGAAGCGCTTCTTCTTTCTCCTTGGTTTTCATTTTTTTATCGTCATCGGCACCTTCTACCGTTTCTTCTAGTTCTGCTTTTTCTACCACCTCTTCACCCTCACTTTCCTCCACTTGGTCCCTGGTCCCCATTGTTTCAATGTACCTTTCACATTTTTCCATTTCTTCCACTTCATCCTTTCTTCCAACCTCTTTTTCTAGTTTTTCTGGAGTTTCGACTTTTTCTTTAGCAAGGTAATCTTCCTCTTCATCAAGTTGAGCTTCCAATCCATCCTTAACTAAGTTTTCTTCATCCTTCTCTGTCCTCGCTACTTTTTCTTCCAATTCACTCATTTCCAACGATTCCTCCATTGCAGCACCTTCATCTTCAAACTTCTCGGTTGTTGGTTCTGGTCGGCAAATGACCTGTTCCTCATGTGGCGATTCTCCCTCAACATCTGTAGTGTTTATTCCTTCATCTGGAGATACAAGAGGGGCCTTTGTGTCAGCAACAACTGGCGCAATGATCATCTCCTGCTGAGGGCTGGGCACTAGCGTGTCCGGTAGTTTCTCTTCCTCCACAGTAGCTGTTTCTTCTGCATCAACAGGACCTTTGCCTGGCTCTACGCAAATAGCTTCTACCTTGGTTGTCTCTTCGTTTTTCAGTTGTTCAAAGTCCTTGGTCAGATCTTCGGGCGATGACATCACAGATCTCTCCTCCTGTAACTGAGTCGCCATTTGTTCGGCTGCCGTTGTTTCAGGTGCTGCAGGCTCATCCTTTTGTTCTACGATGGCCTCTTTTGCCACTTTAGCTTTAGCGGAGTCCGTTTTCTTCCCTGTTCCTTTTGCCTTGTGTAGGGTTTTCCTCACTTCTGGTGTAAACGGTTTTAAGTCAGCTTTGAAAGATTTCTTTGATTCCTTCTTGGCCTCTTTTTCCTTCTTTTTCTCATCTTTCTTAACTTCCTTTTTCTCTTCTTTTTTTACGTCTTCTTTCTTTACTTCCCTTTTCTCCTTTTTGATCTCTTTTTTCTCTTTATCCTTCTTTTCTTCCAACTTTGCCAGTTTGTCTTTGGTGTGTTTTTTGACCGTTTTCTCCTTGACTAACTTTTTCTTTTCTGTTTTTATTGCATCTGTTGCTGCTTTCTCCACTTCTGTCTTTACCTTTTTCTCCTCTTTCTTTTCCACCTTGATTTCCTTCACTGCTTCGGTCTTAACATCTGGATGTTTTGTAACCACCTCTTCGGGTGATTCCTCCTTTTTCACTGGTTTGGCAGCCGAAGGCTTGGGCGAAGATTTGAGGCTTTCTTTGCTATCAGTCCTTTGTCTCATTTTTGTCTGTTTCACCACGGGCGGCGTCATGCCGGTAGAAAGGTCCTTCTGTGTGGCCACGGGGTATTTCAGAAAATCCAGGTGTTTCAATTTCTCCAGCCCTTCCAAGATTTTGTTCTGCGGCGCATTGCCGGGGAACAAGACACGGACTATTTTCTCTGTAGGGTTGGCTGGATGCCACACAACTAAAGCTGTAATGGACGTGAGGTAAGGGACTGAAATCTCGCCTTCTTTACCATTTGGTAGAATGATGCCAGTCTTTGCTTTGCTGTTCCCGGCCCACTTTTGCATCAGGAACTGCATTTCCTTGCTGTCTTTCACTGGGTTGAGGATGTACATGTCTAATCTCCCAACTCCCATTTTGTGGAACAATGGGATTGGGTCAATTGTAGCACCGACAACTCTGTTGAGAGGTTCGGGTTTGACTCCCAGTTTGGTCAAGTACTGTAGCGTTAAGCAGGCTTCTTCAATGCTTCTTTTAGTCTTCATAGAGGACTCGTGCATTTTCAGTTTATCAGGGACATTGAAGAATACCACTCCCAGTTCAGGGGAGATAAGGTTCTTGATCCAGTCACTGTACGTGGTGGATCCTTGTGATTGCTCCTCATCCTGCTCGGCAATCTTTCTCTGAAGCAGCCCGTTAATTCCAGGTAAATTATCCGCGCCTATGTGCGTCAACAGTATGGAGTCAATCCTGTCCAAGTGACGGACCAGCTTCCAGAAGCAGGACTTCCTCTCGGATCCTCCATCCACGAGGATGTTGAAACCGTTCACGGCAAACAGTGCCGAGTCACCTCTTCCGCCAGGGAAGATGTAGCAGCACGGCTTGGACAGTTTGAGGAAGCCCCCGGAGGTTGGAGGCTCCAGCAAGTCAAAGGGTGACGGAACCTCGACCGATTCCGTGAGGTACTCTGTAAATTCAGAGACGCCGTCCATCTCGGGCAGCATGGGTGCCGGGTTCAGTTTAATGCTGATAAACCCCTGGAGATTGTGGTGTTCTAGGTTGCTCCAGTCTCCTTCTCCAGAGTGGCAGATAGTGACACAGGCCTTGGTGTCGACGTCTGTACTGCTCAGTAGCTCTGTGACCTGAATCAACAGCAATTAAAGAGTATTAGACAAACTAGGAAAAACGGCATCCACCCACTAAAGCACAAGTCAGTCAGTTCTGCTCTCCATATGCTGGCCTTTATTGCAAGGGGGGTTGGAGTACAAGAGTAATGAAGTCTTGCTGCAACTGTACAGGGCTTTGGTGAGACCACATCTGCAGTGCTGTGTACAGTTTTGGTCTCCGTACCCAAGGAAAAAATATTTACTCAGCGAGTTGTTGTGATCTGAAAGGGTGGTGGAAGCAGATTCAATAGCAACTTTCAAAAGCGAATTGGAGAAATGCTTAAAGGGAAAGAGCAGGGTAGTGGGCCTAATTGGACAGCTCTACCAAGGAGGCCTCCTTCAGTGCTGTATCATACTGATACTATGATATCAGAACTGAGAGGATATACTTATCAGGAAAGGCTGAACAGCCTGGGGCTCTTTTCTCTAGAAAAGAGAAGGCTGAGGGATGACCTGATAGAGGTCTTTAAAATTATGAAGGGGTTTGATGGGGTGGACGTAGAAAAAATGCCTGTGGGGGGGGGGGAGAGACCAAAACTAGGGGCCATCAATATAAAATAGTCACTAATAAATCCAATCGGGAAATCGAGAGAAACTTCTTTACCCAAAGAATGATAAGAATGTGGGACTCGCTACCACAGGGAGTGGTCGAGGTGAATAACAGATGTATTTAAGGGGAAGCTAGATAAACACATGAGGGAGAAAGGAATCGAAGGACATGGTGATGGGGTGAGAGGAAGTAGGGTGGGAGGAGGCTCGTGTGGAGCATAAACACCGGCACGGACCAGTTGGACCGAATAGCCTGTGTCTGTGCTGTAAATACTGTGTAATATTTAACATGCTGAACATTTATTTGTTTTTAACAAGCTAGAATAGTTTTTACAGAACCAGTACATCCATTATTAATGATCTTTTTCCCTCTTCACTGAAGGCACTGACCCTGGGGTATAGATCCAAGCGCCACTGAAGCCCTACTATCGCTTGCCCAGGTGACATTCTTGTTGGATGGGTCTGGAGAGTAGGCCACTCAACCGTGGAAAGCATCACAGCCAAGATCAATCTGTCCTGACACCTCGTCTCCAGCAGGAGTCGCTAGACCAGCAATGGGAACCTTGGCTGATTATTCATCCCCCTACTCCAGGGGTTCCAAGACCAACTCAGCTCCATCCAAAACAGAGGACAGTTAGTGCCACCCAGACTAGGAATCATACCTGGGATCTGGGTCAGCTGCTGATACCACAGTAATTTGTGGAGAATTGGTTGAGACATTTCTGAGAGATGTGAGAAGGTGCTACATCTACACCCAAGTCTTTCTCTTCTTTCTCCAGCCTCACCTCACTGCTGCTCTTTCTTATTCACCTGGAGTTTAGGAACCAAGAGCTGTGGTTACAAGTTCATGCAAGGAAGTCTCACCTCGGGGTCTGCAAAAGTCTCAATGAATCTTTGAAAAGAGTAGGTTCCGGTCTGCAGAATGAGGTCTCCTCCTTGGTCAGAGCTTTGCCCGCACAGAACCAAGAGCTTATGGCGGGACGAGTCTGTCACGAGTGAGTGAACCTAGAACAAGGACACAAGAAATGACGCGATTGGAATCCAGCTCCGTCCGACCCCGCCACGATGCTTTCTGCCTCCACACTGTCCTTGAGCCAGTCAGGGAGCTCCTCCTCGTACAGTGGGTCCAGCCAACAACATCTCACACATTGGGGACCTCCCCATGTCAGTCCAACCAAGGGACTGGCAAAACAAAGAGTTCGAGTGCCGGTCAGTCACTAAGCAGTGCTGAAGGTGGTCACGAAGAACTCTATGACCCAAACATATATATCTTACATATACATCAAGTTAGAAACTAGCAGATTTCCCGTGGAATTGCTCATGGAGAGTTGCTGGAGACGTTATTTCATGGCAATAGGTGTGTTCTGCCATGTAGCACAGTGTGTTAAAACAGACACTTATTTACCGTGATTGAATTAAGTCAAAATTGTACTCTTTCCAATCAAGATTTGGTGCTGGGGGAAGTGCCACAAGAAGTAAGTGCGACATTTATAGAAAGTGTGCACTGGACACAAAACTTTGAATATATTTCTATCTGTACGTTAAAAATCTCCCACCTCTCTCTCGCTATCAGAACCTCTCTTGTTTGTATTTATCGAGATGGTATTGGAGCCCTGAAATTTCCTCTTGCCCTCCCGAAGCTTCAAATACACCGTGCTGAGTGCTTTATCTCATCAATGTTCTTTTGAATCTTGGTCCTTCACTTCATTTTCTCAACACAAACAAATGGTGCCATTCTCCCCTCCCAGCTGCAGAATGACATGAGGTGACGACTAACCATTGGCGTCCGATGCAATGGGGGAAATAACCTCTACAGTCAACAGCCCCATTCTCAAACCGTGTACCATGAGAAGGTAAGCTGGGGACTAATGCCCATCAACGCAACTCAAACTGGCTGCTGTCCAGGATGGCTCACCGTCCAGTATCTCCCCCTCATACCCTTGGTGGCACGACTTGCTGTTTAGGTACAAGCTATTCTCTTCCTAACTCCTCCTCCTCGCTATCTCTCCCCACCTTCCAAAACCTCCACAAAATCTACCTCTTCACGGAGCTATGGGGAAAGAGCGGGGAGGGGGAGTGGGAATAATTGGAGAGATCTTTCAGAGAGCCGGCACAGGCACAATGGGCTGAATGGCCTCCACCATGATTCCGAGTCAAAGATGCCTTCAGTCACCTCCCAACTCGTCTTCCTAACTCCCTCCCAGTGTTAGCTCCCGTGTCCCTTTGTAACGCCTCCTTGGGATGGGGTTTGCTGCATTAAAGGCTGTACACAGAGTAGAAGCTGTTGTTGAACCTGCCGCTCTCTGGATGGTCTGAAGGGGCATCGTGGGCATTGCCCACCTGGGGCTCACAAATACGGCACCAACTTTAAAATCAATCATGTTGAGCGTGGCATCGAGCAGAAATGGGAAACTGGGAACCGATTTAAATATCTACACCCGTGCACAGGGAACTCTGAGTCTCGTTCACCCCGGTTGTGATCTTGCTTCCTAACAATCAGGAGGGAGGCATCTCAGCTGAAATGGGATTTTCCTCGCTCTCCAGCAGGAATCACCGGAGACAGGGGTTGCCAACCCTCCAGGCTTGTCCTGGAGACTCCAGGAAGTGAAGACTAATCTCCTGCTGTGAGCAAAACCCGGGAGAAAAATCATAGGAACGTTAAAAAAGTGGGGTTTTTTTTTCTTTGAAGACTTTCATTTATTAGTTGTAAAAATATTGGAGATGGGGGGGGGAAAAAAGCCGTTCGACTGACAAGTCAAGATTAATCCAATCGGGTAACAAAGAATCGCTTCCCTTTTCCGATTGGCCGTGGGAAGGCGGTGCGCCTGGAGGATGGACCAATGGCGGGAGTGTGGGGGCGGGGCGGCTCGAGGCGGGACGTCATGTGATGAAGCCTCCAGGAATGCACCCAACCGGAGTTGGCGACCTTAACAGGACAACAGCTGGGAGCGTCAACCCTGTTTGTTTTAAACTTTTGTAGATTTAGATCCAATGACAAACCTTGGGCTCCTTATTGGACAAGTTAAATCTGCTAAGGTTTGAAAACTACAGCCGCCATATTAGGATTTGAAGGATTAAATCAACATTTAAAGGCAATTTCTGCTGGAGAGTTTATGGAGGTCTGTAGCTTGAGGAGGCATGACCCTAAAGCTCATGTCCTAATAACCAGTAACAGATTTTACTTTATGGTATTCAAGGGTGCACCTTGAACAGGCTGGGGCTCTTTTCTCTAGAAAAGAGAAGGCTAAGGGGGTGACCTAATAGAGGTCTTTAAGATAATGAAAGGATTTGATAGGGTAGATGTAGAGAAGATGTTTCCACTTGTGAAGGAGACCAAAATTAGGGCCATAAATATACGCTAGTTACTAAGAAATCCTATCGGGAATTCAGGAGAAACTTCTTTACCCAGAGAGTGGTGAGAATGTGGAACTCGCTCCCACAGGGAGTGGTTGAGGCGAATAGTATAGATGCATTTAAGGGGAAGCTAGATAAACACATGAGGGAGAAAGGAATAGAAGGATATGTTGATGGGGTGAGATGAAGAGGGGCTGGGAGGAGGCTCGTGTGGAGCATAAACACCGGCACGGACCTGTTGGGCCGAATGGCCTGTTTCTGTGCTGTAAAATTCGATGTAATTCTATGAACTGTTCAGCATTACCTCAGAGGCGACTGTGTCTTCAGAAGGATTAACTAGGACCACGGTCTCCAGGATATCACTCCTGTGGTGAAGTGTCTTCTGGCCTGGAACAAAAAAGAGTAGATTTTGAATGTAGAAGCCTCCAAACTGACCACACTGCACCAGGTTAGAGGATCACCAACCCTCGAGGATTGGCCTGGAGTCTCCAGGAATGAAAGCATCACCAACTCACAGCCAGGTAGCCAGGATTCGGGGGCTGCAAGTCACAGGTTGGACACCACTGCAGATACCAATTTGCCTGCATCAGTCAGCAGCGCACAAAAAAATCCCACACTTACACTTTCCCAATACGTGGACGCCTATCTCTGAAAACTCCCTATTTCAACAGCAGCAGAGTACAGTCACTCCGTTTATTAATCTCATGCATGAAGGACTGGGTCAACCAACAGGAGACAGAGACTGCAGTGAGAGGGAGAAAAGAATTTGCATTTCTAGAGCGCCTTTCACAACCTCAGGACGTCCCAAAGCTCTTTACAGCCAACTTTTTTTTTTGAAGTGTAGTCACTGTTGTAATGTAGGAAACGCGGCAGCCAATTTACGCACAGCAAGCTCCCACAAACAGCAATGTGATAATGACCAGATCATCTGTTTTTAATGATGTTGGTTGAGGTATAAATATTGGCCCCAGGACACTGGGGAGAACTCCCCTGCTGTTCTTCGAAATAGTGGCCGCTGGATTTTTTACGTCCACCTGAGAGAGCAGACGGGGCCTCGGTTTAACGTCTCATCTGAAAGACGGCACCTCCGACAGTGCAGCACTCCCTCAGCACTGCACTGAGAGTGTCAGCCTGGATTTTTGTGCTCGAGTCCCTGGAGTGGGACTTGAACCCACGACCTTCTGACTCAGAGGCGAGAGTGCAGCCCACTGAGCCACAGCAGATGACACATGGAGCTGGACTACACCCAAGGAAAACAGAAAGCACCGAACTTTAAAGGTGTAAGCAGTAAGGTGTGCCCAGATACTTGGCATATTCAGTGTGTGTTAATTGATCTTTAATTGTTCCATGTCATATTGGGAAAGGGAACATGGCCTGGGGGCCAGGAGAATCATACAAGGCACAATCTTTAATCAGACGTAGAGAAGATGTTTCCACTTGTGGGGGAGACTAAAACTAAGGGAAATCAATAAGATGGTCACTAATAAATCCAATAGGGAATTCAGGAGAAACATCTTGACCCAGAGAGTGTTAGAATGTGGGACTCGCTCCCACAAGTGGTTGGGGCGAAAAGCATTGATGCATTTAAGGGAAAGCTCGATAAACACGAGGGAGAAAGGAATCGAAGGATATGTTGATGGGGTGAGATGAAGAGGGGTGGGAGGAGGCTGGTGTGGAGCATAAACACCGGCACGGACCAGTTGGGCCGAATGGCCTGTTTCTGTGCTGTACATTCTATGTAATCAATTCTACTCACAGAAACTAATCCTGGAAGTTGACTGGCATCTGTAGAGTGTATAGGGAGCTCCCAACAAACAGCTGAACACACCCTAGCAATCCGTCCCCTTGAACAGGATTGCCCATTAGTCTCCAGGAATGAAAATTAATCTCTAGGACACTGCTGTGAGCAACCCTGGGGAAACATTGACAGGGGTGTTTAAAAAATAATGGGGGGCTTTTTTCTCCCCATTTCCTTTCTACACTTTGGTTTACTAGTTATAAAAATATTGGCGATGGGAAAAAAATCTGTTTGATTGGGTGAGGCGGTGGGTGAGGCAGTGGTAAGCAGGAGGTCATGTAGCAACCCTAACCTTGAGGCTGTGCAAGAAAGAAAGACTCGCATTTCTGTAGCGCCTTTCACGACCACCAGACATCCCAAAGCGCTTTACATCCAATGAAGTACTTTTTGAAGTGTGGTCACTGCTGTAATGTAGGAAACGCAGCAGCCAATTTGTGCACAGCAAGCTCCCACAAACAGCAATGTGTTAATGATGTTGATTGAGGGATAAATATTGGCCAGGACACCGGGGAGAACTCCCCCTGCTTTTCTTCGAAATAGTGGCCGTGGGATCTTTTACATCCACCGAGAGGGCAGACAGGGCCTCGGTTTAACGTCTCATCCGAAAGACAGCACCTCCGACAGTGCAGCGCTCCCTAAGTTCTGCCCCTCCGACAGTGCAGCGCTCCCTCAGTACTGCCCCTCCGACAGTGCAGCGCTCCCTAAGTACTGCCCCTCCGACAGTGCAGCGCTCCCTCAGTACTGCCGCTCCGACAGTGCAGCGCTCCCTCAGTACTGCCCCTCCCTCAGTACTGCCCCTCCGACAGTGCAGCACTCCCTCAGCACTGCACTGGGACCATCAGCCTAGATTATGTGCTCAAATCTCTGGAGTGGGACTTGAACCCACAACCTTCTGACTCAGAGGCGAGGGTGCTACCCACTGAGCCACGGCTGACACTGGGAATGAATTGTCCCACAATGAGTGATCATCACTTATTAAAACTGTCAATGAGGAAGCTCCTGTGGATTCTCAGTCAAGTACTGCGATTCTTTAAGTTCATCCCTCAAGGACCCTCACAGCTTCAGTTTGACATGGCACCAATGAAAAAACTCAGAGTGCTGAGTCAAGCCTAGGTAGCCTCTGGCCTGTTCCACGTGCCTCTCCTCTCAGTTGCAAGAATCGGATCTGACAGGAGATTAAAAATACAATTTTTTTTTTTACCCAAACACCCAATAGAAATAAAGATCAAAAAATGGTAAGAATCCAAGCTTCTTGTCGAGACGCCCCCTCCCACAGGGGTGCAAGCTCCAAGTTCTCGCTCTACAATGTTTTCACAAGTCCTAATAATATTTAACCGAGGTGCAGAAAATTCTGTGCAACCATTTCAAAGAAGACTCTCCCCCAAAATTCCTTGTGCCTTTCGACGATGGTTAGATGATAAATAAGGACTTTTTACGGATCATGCAACGTGCAGCCCAACATCACTCTATTACATTTATTCTCTACCACCATCCCCCACCCCGCCTCGTCACTGGCTCAATCAATATCCAGGATTAAAGTGAATTTCGCCCCTCCCCAGGTGATACAAGCCATGTGTAGATCCATGCCTAGGAACAAGTCATTTTAGAAAAAAAAATGCTAGTGGATACATTTGAATGAATAAGCCTGTCGAGAATCAGGTAGACAACCCACGCTCCAAATACAACGCCCTACTCCCTGTGTCGAAATCAAGAGTCATCGCACCATGTCCTAAGAGAAGTTATGCTAAACTTGTATCGAACCTTGGTTAGACCACACTTGGAGTACTGCGTGCAGTTCTGGTCGCCATATTATAAAAAGGATATAGAGGCACTGGAGAGGGTGCAAAAAAGATTTACAAGGACGATAACAGAAATGCGAGGGTATACCTATCAGGAAAGGATGAACAGGCTGGGTCTCTTTTCTCTTGAAAAGAGAAGGCTGAGGGGTGACCTAATAGAGATCTTTAAAATTATGAAAGGTTTTGATAGAGTAGATACAGAGAGTCCCCGGTTCAACCCCGGGCAGAAACACTTTGCAGTCGTGGGCGTATATTCAAGGCTGAGATAGATAGCTTTTGGACTCTAGGGGAATCACGGGATATAGGGATAGGGCAGGAAAGTGGAGTTGAGGTCGAAGATCAGCCATGATCTTACTGAATAGCGGAGCAGGCTCGAGGGGCCGAATGGCCGACTCCGGCTCTTATTTCTTATGTTCAAAAACTTTGGGAAAACATCAACTCAAGATAAATGTGTGTGGTTTTTGGCCCAAACTCACTACAACTTTAACAGGTTACTGGGTGCTGGCCCAGTATTGGAATGCAAGTATTAACTAGTACAACAACACAGCAGTTCATCAACCTTTCCTCCATTACAACAGTGCCTACACTTCGAAAAAGTACTTCATTGGCTGTAAAGCGCTCTGGGGCGTCCGGAGGTTGTGAAAGGTGCTGTAGAAACGCAAGCCTTTCTCTTTCTTTGTGAAACTTATAATTCCTGTCATAACAAAAAAAAAAATATTTATTTTTCTCTTCCCCAACCATGAGCCACGATGCACGTCTCCTGTACAGGAAACAGCAGAAGTAAGCTCTAAAACACCAGCTGAATTTCATTCCACGCCAGCTCGTGTTTCCACATAAAACGTCTGATCCCAATAACGCTGGACTCCAATCAACAAATCCCTCTGCAAAAAAGGACGGGACCTAGGATTTATCCTGTACAAGGGAGGCCAGAGTCCTCCAAGCGAGCAATGAATTGAGGTGAGCCAACTGAAGAAAACGGACAGACGTTTGAGAGCAAAATGGAGACCGCGCAGCAAATGCAACAGATGAATTTTGAGTTGGTTCCCTTCTTTGTGTAAAAACGTCGCTCTTTATACGGCCTCAATAGCTGTAGATCAAAAAAAAAATCCCGGGACTTATTTTCCTATTTCAGTGAAAAGGCTCGAAGGGGATGCCTAGCACCTTTCAAAGAACGCGACGTCTTGTTCGAATACAAAGATCAGTTCTGTGTTTGTCGCGCAGCCCCAATTAGTCATCTCCGATGACACATAACGGTACTTCAGTCAATCCATGGCAGCTGAATGCGTAAAGCAGTCCGTACAATGGCTGGCTTCCCCCTCCCCCCCACCCCCCCTCCACCTCCCTACGCCTCAATAAGTACCAGCCTCATTTACAAGTGCAAAGGGGGCAGCGTCCAGCTACTCACAAATAGCAGACGCCCTCGCCCGTCAGCCCTCGCCTGCTCCATCCGTCCACTGGAAACGGTCGAAGGTTTGACCCACTTTCAGGCTAAAGCTGTGACGTGTGATTTGAATTGTAATGGCCTTCCACCACTAATCCAATTAAAGCCATTACACCAATTACAGCTCGAGCACTTTTGGTAGCAACTGGTTAGTCTGAGAGATTGGGGGGGGGGGGGGGACGGGACTAGCTTGGTTTCAGCTTTCTTCTCTCCTCATTGGTTCTAGGAATTAGCAAACGCTTCATCTCTTAACAGGCAATGCTAACTTTATAGAACAGTCCTTCGAACGACCCTCTCTTGTACCTCCTACACATTCTTCCTGTGTTCGGATCAAGACTTACCGCCTTGTCTCTCATTCTTAATTCATTCTTTCGCAAGGACCTGGAACTCCTCTCCTCCCTCGTTCTTCCCTTTTTCATACAAAGCTTTGACCCCCCATCTCATCTCCACTCCAACTGATTCCAATCTTGGTGGTGTCCTGCACTCTGGGCCAAAAATGGTGACTTTCCAATTTATCATTACGCAGTCGATAGACTCATTCCAATTCCCCTATGGCTTTGCCTATAGGCTCGGGAATAAATGATGGGCCACACTAGCCGAGAGGCAGGATTCATATGTACCTGGTTATTATCCAGCATTAGCTCAGAGAGGGTCTGTAACGCCCCAAAGTTATGGAAAGAGAAACTGCAGAGGATCTACATGCAATGCACCCTCCCGACAGACATCTCTAGAAACCATCACCAATCCTGAGAACGTTACAGTCCAGAGACTCGTGTCATTTGTTAACATTTGTCTGCACGTCAGCTTTAGAGAGGCCACAGGAGGGTCTGTCTCTGTTTGTATAAAAGGCCGTCACATCTCCCACTCGGCACGCTCACAAATATACAAACAAACAGCAGCGACAATTTACCAAGAAAAACAAAACACGCTGGATCAGGACTTCGTCAGCGAGGGGGGGGGGGGGCAAGGCCGTCAGGGGGGGGGGGGGCCAAGGCCGTCAGGGGGGGGGGGGCAAGGCCGTCAGGGGGGGGGGCCCAAGGCTGTCAGGGGGGAGGGGGGCAAGGCCGTCAGGGGGGCGGGGGGGCCAAGGCCATCAGGGGGGAGGGGGGCAAGGCTGTCAGGATGGGAGGGGGCAGTGCTGTCAGGGGGGGGGGCCAGGCCGTCAGGGGGGGGGCAGTGCTGTCAGGGGGGAGGGGGAAAGGCCGTCAGTGGGGGAGGGGGCAAGGCCATCAATGGGGGAGGGGGCAGTGCAGTCAGGATGGGAGGAGGCAGTGCTGTCAGGGGGGGGGGGGCAGGCCGTCAGGGGGGGGGGGCAGTGCTGTCAGGGGGGAGGGGGCAAGGCCGTCAATGGGGGAGGGGGCAAGGCCATCAATGGGGGAGGGGGCAGTGCAGTCAGGATGGGAGGAGGCAGTGCCGTCAGGGGGGAGGGGGAAAGGCCGTCAGTGGGGGAGGGGGCAAGGCCATCAATGGGGGAGGGGGCAGTGCAGTCAGGATGGGAGGAGGCAGTGCTGTCAGGGGGGGGGGGGGGCAGGCCGTCAGGGGGGGGGGGGGGCAGTGCTGTCAGGGGGGAGGGGGCAAGGCCGTCAATGGGGGAGGGGGCAAGGCCATCAATGGGGGAGGGGGCAGTGCAGTCAGGATGGGAGGAGGCAGTGCTGTCGGTGGGAGGAGGCAGTGCTGTCGGGGGGGGGGGGGCAGGCCGTCGGGGGGGGGGGGGGGCAGGCCGTCAAGGGGGGGGGGGGCAGTGCAGTCAGGATGGGAGGAGGCAGTGCTGTCAGGGGGGGGGGGGGGGGGAGGCCGTCAAGGGGGGGGGGCAGTGCTGTCAGGGGGGAGGGGGGAGGGGGCAAGGCCGTCAATGGGGGAGGGGGCAGTGCAGTCAGGGGGGAGGGGCAGTGCAGTCAGCGGTGCGTGTCTGTACTGCAGCGCACAATTGAATATCACCGGAGTCTCTATAAATCTATGCTCAGCAGTTATACACAAGCCTCGCTCTAATTAATAATGGTTTGTCCTTTCAGCGACAGCTGTGTTGTGGTGGAACCTTCCAGAGGGTTGTGGAATGTTGGAAACTAGCTGCTTTGTTCATATTTAGCTACTTCTGGCCTCTGAGGTAAATTGTGGAATGTTAAATTACCCAATGGGCTCCAACCAGTTCAACAACAGCCAGAAATAAAAGAAAGACTTGCATTTCTATAGCACCTTTCACCACCAGATGTCCCAAAGCGCTTTACAGCCAATGAAGTACTTTTTGAAGTGTAGTCACTGTTGGAATGTAGGAAACGCGGCAGCCAATTTGTGTACAGCAAGCTCCCACAAACAGCAATGTGATAATGACCTGTTTTGGTTATGTTGATTGAGTGATAAATATTGGCCGGGACACCGGGGAGAACTCCCCCTGCTGCTCTTTGAAATAGTGCCGTGCAATGTTCCCTTCAAGCCGTGCATCTGCCTGGACCACCTGCGCAGCCGGTTCCCCGGCTTTCAAATGCAAAACCCGCGCACACGTGTATTTTTGAATGGGCCGCGCAGCCCCTTAAAGAGGGAACAATGGTGCTGCGGGATCTTTTTGCATTCACCCAAGAGGGTAGACGGGGCATCGGTTTAACAACTCAACCGAAAGATGGCACCTTCGACAGTGCAGCACTCCCTTGGTACTGCACTGGGAGTGTCAGCCTAGATTATCTGCTGAAGTCCCAATAACTTCATGTAGAACCTATGGGAAGCCTACAGTCTTCAGGAAGGGCAGTACTGAATAAATTTGAGTCAGACTTGCTGTTTGCAACCTTGTTGGATAAAGCTAGGTGGGACAGTAAGCTGTGAGGAGGACACAAAGAGTCTGCAAAGGGATATAGATAGACTAAGTGCTAAGTGAGTGGGCAGTAAGGTGGCCGATGTAGTATAATGTGGGGAAATGCGAGGTTATTCACTTTGGTAGGAAGAATAGAAAAACAGAATATTTTTTAAATGGTGAGAAACTATTAAATGTTGAGATTTGGGTGTCCTCGTACAGGAAAAACAGAAAGTTAGCATGCAGGTACAGCAAGCAATAAGGAAGGCAAATGGTATGTTGGCCTTTATTGCAAGGGGGTTGGAGTACAAGAGTAAGGAAGTCTTTGTACAGGGCCTTGGTGAGACCGCACCTGGAGGGCTGTGCACAGTTTTGGTCTCCTTATCTGAGGAAGGATATACTTGCCTTGGAGGCCGTGCAACAAAGACTTACTAGATTCATTCCTGGGATGAGAGGGCTGTCTTATGATGAGAGATTGTGTAGAATGGGCCTATACTCTCTGGAGTTTAGAAGAATGAGAGGTGATCTCATTGAAACATATAAGATTCTGAGGGGGATTGACAGGGTAGATGCTGAGAGGTTGTTTCCCCCTGGCTGGAGTGTCTGGAACCAGGGGGCATAGTCTCAGGATAAGGGGTAGGCCATTTAGGACTGAGATGAGGAGGAATTTCTTCACTCAGAGGGTGGTGAATCTCTGGAATTCTCTGCCCCAGAGGGCTGTGGATGCTGAGTCGTTGACTATATTCAAGGCTGAGATCGATAGATTTTTGGACTCTAGGGGAATCGAGGGATATGGAGATCGGGCAGGAAAGTGGAGTTGAGGTCGAAGATCAGCCATGATCTTATTGAATGGCGGAGCAGGCTCGAGGGGTCGTATGGCCTACTCCTGCTCCCGATTCTTATGTTCTGGTCACTACTAGTTAAAGCTTTAATCGGTTAGTAGAATAATTCCTGTCTCCACGATGGTAACAGCCGTTATTTACTACCTTCGTTGCGATTGGTTAAACAGCTGATGCCAACATGACAAACACAAGCTGCCAGAATCCGTTCATTAACAAAGTCTTTAGCACCACACACAGTGCACAAAGTCATTCGGAATAAACCTTCCGTCCTCTCTCCGCTTCTTCCCCCTCAACTCCCGGAAGTGCCGGGCAACATGATGTTGTGATCTGGAACGCGCTGCCTGAAAGGGCGGTGGAAGCAGATTCAGTAATAACTTTCAAAAGGGAATCGGATAAATACTTGAAGGGAATAAATTTGCAGGGCTCTGGGGAAAGAGCAGGGGAGTGGGGCTCATTGGATCGCTCTTTCAAAGAGCCGGCACAGGCACGATGGGCCGAATGGCCTCCTTCTGTGCTGTGTCATTCTATGATTCTAACAGGCCACCTTGCAGTATTTTCCAATCAGCCACATAAACACCGTGGCTAGCTGAGCAGGTCAGAGGCTGGGTATTCTGCGGTGAGTGTCTCACCTCCTGACTCCCCAAAGCCCTTTCCACCATCTACAAGGCACAAGTCAGGAGTGTGATGGAATACTCTCCACTTGCCTGGGTGAGTGCAGCTCCAACAACACTCCAGAAGCTCGACACCATCCAGGACAAAGCAGCCCGCTTGATCGGCAGCTCAGCCCCTAACAACTGGCCAAATATTTTCTACTGCAAATACTATACAATCTGCATACCTCTGTGCCAAGTGTTGCGAGGAAACACCCTCCCTTTACACATACCGAACCCACTCAGAGTATTAGGCCTGCATCACGGATCAGTAATTGAAACAACTTCCTTAAGAAAATAATTTTACAGAACCAGGAGGGAAGGACTGAGTCCCAATCAAACTGTGGCTCTTACAGAGAGTAGTTATACTGCCGCTGGTGCATTGTTCCCACTGCGCGGCAACGCTAAAGTGACAGTCTAACTTTGAAAGATGCAACAGTGGGAGGCATCCTTCAGCAACCCAGCTCAACCTGCTTCAGCTCGACTGCACGCAGTGTAACTCCACTGTGGGGACAGGCTGGGTTTAGAAAGTACTCGGGGACTGGTAGGACATATTACTTGCACGCACAGAGCGCCGTGTGCACGAGAATCACACACGCACAGAGCTCAGTCTACGCGTGAAGCAGGCGCACTCTCTCTTTCCCGGCTCAGAGAGGTGAATTCTCAGCCGAGCTGCATAAACTGGCTGTAAATTGATCGGACATTAGAAGCCACGCAGACAGACACACAGACACGCGCACACACAGACACGCGCGCACACACAGACACAGACACCAGGCACGCACGCACACACAGACACAGACACCGACACCAGGCACGCACACACAGACAGACACAGACACCAGGCACGCACACAGGCACAGACACCAAGCACGCACACACAGACAGACACAGACACCAGGCACGCACACAGGCACAGACACCAAGCACGCACACACAGACAGACACAGACATGCGCACACACACAGGCACAGACACCAAGCACGCACACACAGACACCAGGCACGCACACACACACCAGGCACGCACACACACACCAGGCACGCACACACACACACCAGGCACGCACACACACACCAGGCACGCACACACAGACACCAAGCACGCACACACAGACACCAAGCACGCACACACAGACACCAGGCACGCACACACAGACACCAGGCACGCACACACAGACACCAGGCACGCACACACAGACACAGACAGACAGACACCAGGCACGCACACACAGACACCAGGCACGCAGACAGACACAAGGCATGCACACACGCACAGACACGCGGCACGCACACACACACACAGACACGTGCACACACACACACAGACAGACACCAGGCACGCACACCAGGCACGCACACATACACACACACACACAAACACCACACACACAGACACCAGGCACGCACACACAAACAAAAACACTTTTGTGTTTTTATTTCCATTTATCGGACACATCGCCAGATTACCCGACAACCCATCACTCCTTAAGACACGGTGCAAGCACATCACCACGGCAACAGATTTGAAGGCCTGCGCTCCGCCAGACTAAAAGATGTTGAAAATCTTATCTCACCGTCATGGATTTAATTCAGTCCCCTAAATTCCTCACAATACTTCTGACAATATTTCATTTCTAATTAGACACTCAACAACAACAACCACCACCACCTCGCTCCGTCTCCCTGGTTACCGAGGAGTTATTGCAGTGGATGGGCATCAACTCCCAGACCATAACCAAAGCATCTGACCGTAGGGGACGCAGCTCGCTCACGTGACAGGGCGGGCAAGGGGATGCGCGGTTCGGCTGTGAAGCCCTTTGTGACGTGCTGAGGCTGTGAAAGGTACTACATGAAAGGCAAGCTCTTTCTTATATTCCATTTAAAACCCAATCCTGGCGTCACGGAACTACCTTCAGGACTGAGATAGACTGATTTTGTTGGGTGAGGGTGTCGGGGGACATGGATCAATGGAGGTTAACTGGAGTTGTGGTACAGATAAGCCATGATCTGATTGATTGGCAGGAAGAACAGGTTTGAGGGGCTGAATGGCCTCCTCCTCTTCCTTGAAACCTACCTCTTTGACCAAGCCCTGCCCTAATATCTCCTTATGTGGCTCGAAATCAAATTTTGTTTGATAATCGCTCCTGTGAAGCACATTGGGAGGTTTTACTGTGTTAAATGGGGCTATATAAATGCACATTGTTGTTGTTATAAACTGTCAAGACTACCTCATCTTTTGCAGTGTACTGTGGGCTTTGACCCTTGAACTGCGATTCTTAAATGAAAGAAAAAACATCTCTCATTCTCCCCCCCCCACCCCGTCCAAGTCTTTTTAAGGCTCTGATTCCAATATTGTTAAACATTCCTGTGCTCCGTCGCAAAGCCTGGATCCCAGTCGGAGCCTGCTCTCCAATTTCAACCCGTCGCTGGCCACGTAGTGGGAACGTCTTGAGTTTTACTTTTATGGCCATTGTTTATAAACACACGACGGCTCGGTAAGCTCGACAGCTGACTTATGCACTTGAAAATAATTCCTTCCAAATCCAGCAGGAATTCAGGCAATGACATCAGCGGGTCAGGGGGTCGCATAGCTCAGATACTTGGTTTCCAAAATGGAACAAAGGGGGCGATTGGCCAACTGGTAAAAATATTCGTGCTGTCAACTCGGCCGGGGGTCAGGGGGGTCACTTTAGGAGCTGCCTCAGCTATGCGACCTCTTAATTTATCACCACAAATAAGGAGAAAGAAAAAAAACGACACAAGAAAGGATACTGATCATAACAAAACCACGCCAACATGACTTGCACTGATGTTAACCTTTGAAGTGCTTCTCAACTTCGACAAATTCCAGCCATTTTTCCACCACATCTTTCTAACATTTACCCCTTTTATATATTCGTAGCGCCAGACCTCACTTTTTATTTTGATTTTACGGATGGAAAACAATCCTGAAACATGAAGCCCTCGATCTGCAGGCTGAAATTTACAAGCAGTTACAATTGCGCTCTGACTGACCGCAGCAACTTACTGTCACCTGGATTTGCCTATTCAGAGCAGGGGTCTGAAAAGGGATGGATTCAGCATCCCCTGACTGTGCGCCAGACCCCAGACATCAGTGAGCAATGCCAAGGGAGATCCGCCATATAATTAAAGGTCTTGTCTACGACCCCCCCCCATCAAACTTTAAATGTGCACTGAGTGCAAAAAGGGGTAACTTTGTTCTGATTGGCTCAAACAAACCATGTGATGATAGGTAGGAAAAGGCACCAGCGGCCATATTGCTCCCTCAACAACCCGACAAATAACACAAACAAAATTCAGGAATCAGGAGGAATAAATATAAAACTTACCCCTTCTACCATCCCCTTTAATCGTGGATAGCCACCTATATTGGGCAATGGCCGGCAACCATTTCTCATCACCTCAATCACAAAGACGCCTCTTAAATTGTATTAAGCGGGCCGGCTATTTCGGGTAGTTGGCCGCACCTTGTTTCCCCCCGGCTGGAGAGTCTAGAACCAGGGGTCACAGTTTCAGGATAAGGGGTCGGCCATTTAGGACTGAGATGAGGAGGAATTTCTTCACTCAGAGGGTGGTGAATCTTTGGAATTCTCTACCCCAAAGGGCTGTGGAGGCTCAGTCGTTGAGTATATTCAAGACAGAGATCGACAGATTTTTGGATTCTAGGGGAATCAAGGGATATGGGGATCGGACGGGAAAGAGGAGTTGAGGTCGAAGATCAGCCCTGATCTTATTGAATGGTGGAGCAGGCTCGAGGGGCCGAATGGCCGACTTCTTAAGTTCATACACAAACACACCCGCTGTACACGGTGGGAACTGTTCACATTGCCATACAAACACTGCCTTTCACTTCCACAGGCCTCGGCCTTCCCTTTCCGTTCCATTCAATAGTCTTCGCCACCATGCTCCTCAATGTTGCGCTTTGACTTCGCTACATACACGGCTTTCCCCCTCTCCGCTTTTCAAGCCTCTCCATAGCATCGGAAAGCACAGGAGGCCATTCGGCCCTTCGTGCCTGCTCTTTGAAAGAGCTCTCCAATTAGTCCCACTCCCCCCTGCTCTTTCCCCATAGCCCTGCAAAGTTTTCCTTTTCAAGTATTTATCCAATTCCCTTTTGAAAGTTACTATTGAATCTGTGTCCTCTGGTTACTGACGCTCCTGCCAATAGAAACATTTTCTCCTTATTTACTTTAGCAAAGACCCGCGTAATTTTGAACAGTTCTATTAAATCGCCTCTTAACCTTCCATGCGAGCTGTGCATTTAGGTGGTCACCACAACCCTCTCCCGTTCCCCAAAACAGAGACTGGCTTTCTCACTTCAGGAAGGTCTGGTACATTAATTTTGTCCAGTCCTCCCACCCTATAAAACCTCTTCTGTAGCAACTGTGCACCCCTCCCCCTTCCAGTCTGGACCCCCAACACCAGGGCAGCCCAACGGCCTCCGCTCCCCATTGGCACCACCACAAGCCGTGGCTCAGTGGGCAGCTCCCTCGCCTCTGAGTCAGAAGGTTGTGGGTTCAAGTCCCCACTCCAGAGACTTGAGCACAAAATTCTGGGCTGACACTCCCAGTGTAGTACTGAGGGAGTGCTGCACTGTCAGAGGTGCCGTCTTTTGGATGAGACGTTAAACCGAGGCCCCGTCTACTCTCTCAGGTGGACGTAAAAGATCTTATGGCCACTATTTCGAAGAACAGCAGGGGAGTTATCCCCGGTGTCCTGGGGTCAATATTTATCCCTCAACCAACATCACTAAAAACAGATTATCTGGTCATTATCACACTGCTGTTTGTGGGAGCTTGCTGTGCGCAAATTGGCTGCTGTGTTTCCCACATTACAACAGTGACTACACTTCAAATGTACTTCATTGGCTGTAAAGCGCTTTGGGACGTCCGGTGGTCGTGAAAGGCGCTGGAGAAATGCAAGTCTTTCTTTCATGAGGAGGCATTAGGACAGGTGACCAAAAGCTTGGTCAAAGAGGTCGGTTTTAAGGAGCGTCTTAAAGGAGGAGAGAGAGGCGGAGAGGTTTAGGGAGGGAATTCCAGAGCTTAGGGCCCAGGCAGCTGAAGGCACGGCCGCCAATGGTGGAGCGATTAATATCAGGGATGTGCAAGTGGGGAGAGGAGGGGAGAGAAGGGGGGAGGAGGTGGGGAATGGGGAGAGAAGGGGAGGAGGGGAGGGAAGGAGAAGGAGAGAAGCGGGGAGGAGAGGAAGGACGAGGGGGAGGGAGGTGAGGGGTGTGACAGTGAGTGCGTGAGGGGCAGTGCGTGAGTGTTTTATTTTCTGTGGGCTGAGGTGAGATGAGGATAGCATTTGACCCAGAATGCACGACACTAAGTCGATGCAGGGGTTTCCCTGCAGACTGCTTCAATGCAGTGTCGTGCAGTCACGCGCTGAATCTATCCTCACACAGCAGCACATGGCAGCCAAAGGATTTACTCGGTGAGCAAATGATTTAAATTTGTATTTAGACAAGATAGGATTAGACTTTTTAAAAATAGATTGAGCATCCCTAAAGTGTTGAAATGCTGAATCTAATTGGTCAGGCACACAGGCAGATGCAAAGTCACCTGCACAGGTGTGATACAACGTTCCCTAAAAAAATTTTTTGGGGTGCGAGGCCCCTTGAACGGGGCTGCACGGCTCGTTCAAACTCCCGCGCATACGCATTTCTTTGCATTGTGAAGCCAGCAAATATTTAAGTTATCCCATAATTCAACAGGAGTACATATATTGTAGCACTCTCGCCTCTGAGTCAGAAAGTCATGGGTTCAAGTCCCACTCCAGAGACTTGAGCACAAATATTTTGGCTGACACTCCCAGTGCAGTACTGAGGGAGTGCAGCATTGTCGGAGGGGCAGTACTGAGGGAGTGCAGCATTGTCGGAGGGGCAGTACTGAGGGAGTGCAGCATTGTCGGAGGGGCAGTACTGAGGGAGTGCAGCACTGTCGGAGGGGCAGTACTGAGGGAGTGCAGCATTGTCGGAGGGGCAGTACTGAGGGAGTGCAGCATTGTCGGAGGGGCAGTACTGAGGGAGCGCCGCACTGTTGGAGGGTCAGTACTGAGGGAGCGCCGCACTGTCGGAGGGGCAGTACTGAGGGAGCGCCGCACTGTCGGAGGGGCAGTACTGAGGGAGCGCCGCACTGTCGGAGGGGGCAGTACTGAGGGAGCGCCGCACTGTCGGAGGGGCAGTACTGAGGGAGCGCCGCACTGTCGGAGGGGCAGTACTGAGGGAGTGCAGCACTGTCGGAGGGGCAGTACTGAGGGAGTGCAGCATTGTCGGAGGGGCAGTACTGAGGGAGTGCAGCATTGTCGGAGGGGCAGTACTGAGGGAGTGCAGCATTGTCGGAGGGGCAGTACTGAGGGAGTGCAGCATTGTCGGAGGGGCAGTACTGAGGGAGCGCCGCACTGTCGGAGGGGCAGTACTGAGGGAGCGCTGCACTGTCGGAGGGGCAGTACTGAGGGAGCGCCGCACTGTCGGAGGGGCAGTACTGAGGGAGCGCCGCATTGTCGGAGGGTCAGTACTGAGGGAGCGCCGCACTGTCGGAGGGGCAGTACTGAGGGAGCGCCGCACTGTCGGAGGGGCAGTACTGAGGGAGCGCCGCACTGTCGGAGGGGCAGTACTGAGGGAGCGCCGCACTGTCGGAGGGGCAGTACTGAGGGAGCGCCGCACTGTCGGAGGGGCAGTACTGAGGGAGCGCCGCACTGTCGGAGGGGCAGTACTGAGGGAGTGCTGCACTGTCAGAGGTGCCGTCTTTCCAATGAGACGTTAAACCGAGGCCCCGTCTGTCCTCTCAGGTGGACGTAAAAGATCACATGGCCACTATTTCGAAGAAAAGCAGGGGGAGTTCTCCCCGGTGTCCCGGCCAATATTTATCCCTCAATCAACATCACTGAAACAGATGATCTGGTCATTATCACATTGCTGTTTGTGGGAGCTTGCTGTGCGCAAATTGGCTGCCGCGTTTCCTACATTACAACAGTGACTACACTTCAAAAAGTATTTCATTGGCTGTAAAGCTCTTAGGGACGTCCTGAGGTCGGGAAAGGCGCGATAGAAATGTAAGTCTTTCTTTTTTTTTAATTGAATAACCCTCTATGATGGTATGGCCTGTCCCACAATCAGTCTAACAGCGGTGGATAAACATCGCTGATTGGTCAAGATAGGTACCAGAGCAAATTATATATTATAACTAATTATAATTCTGACAGTTTTTTTTTATTGTTCATGGGATGTGGGCGGCGCTGGCAAGGTCAGCATTTATTGCCCATCCCTAGTTGCCCTTGAGAAGGTGGTGGTGAGCCGCCTTCTTGAACCACTGCAGTCCGTGTGGTGAAGGTGCTCCCACAGTGCTGTTAGGGAGGGAGTTTCAGGATTTTGACCCAGTGACGATGAAGGAACAGCCGATATATTTCCAAGTCAGGATGGTGTGTGACTTGGAGGGGAACTTGGAGGTGATGGTGTTCCCATGCGCCTGCTGTCCTTGTCCTTCTAGGCGGTAAAGGTCGCGGGTTTGGGAGGTGCTGCCGAAGGTAATAGCTACTTAAGATAACTGGCTGATACATGGTGAGGGAGATCAAGACTTTTGAAGCCCATCATCAGACCGGGGTACAGGTCCACCCTCACCCAGGTGACACTGATTGTTGGCGGGCTCTTCGACTACAGGAGGCACCACAGCTAAATCCTCACCTGAATTCCACGCACGCCCAAGCTCCAGCACGGCCCGTTTACTGGAAAACGAGAAAGCCCCAAGTCTATGTCACTGCATCGGCTTCAGTGGTTTGGTCCCAGAAAGACGCCGAGCGACCCCTTTGCTGAATCGGTGCAGAATGAATCTGTGCTGTTGTGACACGGCACGGTGATAAAATAAGAACCGTAGAGCATCCCCTCCCACTCAACACCCAAATCCAGACACGTAATTTCAAGGCTACAATTTTGTCACTGCTTATTAAAATTTTGAGTGTTTCTTATTTCCTTCTGGTTCCAAAAGCAAAATGCATCAAATCTCCTGTACATTCCATGGCAGGTTTTGGACGGGAGCTGAACGCCATTTCTGTCCTTGTCTAAAGCCCAGAGAGTCGTCGCCAAGGGAACAAAATTCATGTCTGGATTGCTGATAAATCAACTTCATAATTCTCCAGCGGTTCCTCTCCTTCCCTAAAGTCCCCTTTCCTGCCACCGTAACTTTAATTCCTCTGGTTTCTTATCTCCATCACTTGTAATAATAGATTTTATATTGTCTGCAAAGCAGAGTTAAACAACTCAGTTTAAACCAAAAAAATCCTTTCCGCCTTCTTTCTCCAAACTGTCCGGATCATTCTCCAACTCTTGCTCGAAACCAGTTCACTGACTCGTCACCTCGCACTGCAAACCCGTCGAAATCCATCTGCTCACCTCACCCAAGCAAGCCCGTTTCCCCTCGTCCTTCCAACCCGATACAGCCCGCACCTCTCCTCTAACTGGGTCCAACCGATTCCCCAACTTGGGACAGATTTGGGGGCCAGAGAGAGAGTTGGGAAATGTGTCTAGCTGTAGTCGGAGGGTGGGGTGGGGGGTGGAAGTCAGATCAGCCAGACCTACAGAGCTATTTGCAACACCGTGTTGGCAGTGCAATGATTCCTTCAGATTGCTTCAGCCTGGATTCCACTACTAACAGCTGCGCTTGACCACAAAGCGGATGTTTTAGCTGAATGCATAACACCGCCAATGCCAAGTAGATCCCTGTAATTCCGACATTACGAGGGTCCGAGAGTTTCTACTGAGCTGGCCTGGGTCGGTGCACTAATGGGTGCGTTTTCTCCCTGCTCAGTTTACGACAACTACTCGCATTTATATAGCGCCTTTAACGTAGTAAAACGTCCCAAGGCGCTTCACAGGAGCGTTATCAGTCAAAATTTGACACCGAGCCACATAAGCAGATATTAGGGCAGGAGGTCGGTTTTAAGGAGCATCTTAAAGGAGGAGCGAGAGGTGGAGAGGCAGAGAGGTTTAGGGAGGGAATTTCAGAGCTTAGGGCCCAGGCGGCTGAAGGCACGGCCGCCAATGGTGGAGCGATGGAAATCAGGGGATGCGCAAGAGGCCAGAATCGGAGGAGTGTAGAGATCTGGGAGGGTTGGAGGAGATTACAGAGATAGGGAGGGGCGAGGCCATGGAGGGATTTGAAAACAAGGGTTGAGAATTTTAAAATCGAGGCGTTGCCGGATTAGTTGATCGTCATTCGATGGGATCCACCACAGATCTTGCTCTGTGAGTCTACGTCCATCTTAGGAAACTAGAACGAGCAGTGCAGTGGCGAGAGGGTGGATTCTCTCCTTGCCAAATACACCAAAAATAAATCTTGGTGTAACAGAAACAACTGGAGTTGGGGAGAGACCCACAGCCATCGCTGCAGACCCTTCGCACCAACACCAGCTTAACTACAACATGGGATCCACTCCATCTACCAGCCAAGCTGAAGGCTCCAAGTCTGGGCAAAAGAAAAGAAAAAGAGAAGCTTGCATTTATAAAGCACCTTTCACCTCCTCGGGAATGTCCCAAAGCGCTTCCAAGCCTGCCAATTACTTTCAGTCACTGCTGTTGCGTAGACAAACACCATTTGCACACAGCAAGGTCACACAAAGACCAATAAATAGTGGAGTCTCATCCATAACCTTCCCACTCGGAGGTGACAGGCTACCAACTGAGCCAGGATTGAGTGACTAATAACCCAGGGTTCACAAACCTTCCAGCTGAGAGTCAACAGTACCTGAAAAGAAACTCAATCCATTAAGGCTTCTTGTAGAACAACAAACACTCACCATTGACCGCTGAGCTTTATATGGATCCTGAAGAGAATTCTATACAAACGCTTGCTGCAACTTCACAAGTCATCCTTACATTCCGTAGATTAGGTGGACGAGCCAATCAGATTTTGGATCTTATGTTATTGCTGACCTGGATGCTGCACAGAACCATTTTGTTCTGGGACAGATTTCCACATGACGTCCCCTCTGGTTTAATAGATTTAGAAATGTAGCACTGGAGTCCCGGGATAAATGTTTACCAGAAGGGGAGTGGCACAGGGGAAAGAGAGGGGGAGTGACAATGGAGAGAGAGGGGGAGTGATACACGGGGGAGAGGGAGAGGGAGAGGAGCGACACTGGGGAGAGAGAAGGGGGGAGTGATGGGGGGGAGCTACACGGGGAGAGACAGAGGGAGAGCGACATGGGGAGAGAGAAGGGGGAGTGACACGGGGAGAGAGAGGGAGAATGGCATGGGGAGAGAGCGAGGGAGAGCGACACGGGGAGAGAGAGGGAGAGTGGCATGGGGAGAGAAGGGGGGAGCGACACGGGGAGAGAGAGGGAGAGTGGCATGGGGAGAGAAGGGGGGAGCGACACGGGGAGAGAGAGGGAGAGTGGCATGGGGAGAGAAGGGGGGGAGCGACACGGGGAGAGAGAGGGAGAGTGGCATGGGGAGAGAAGGGGGGAGCGACACGGGGAGAGAGAGGGAGAGTGGCATGGGGAGAGAGAAGGGGGGAGCGACACGGGGAGAGAGAGGGAGAGTGGCATGGGGAGAGAGAAGGGGGGAGCGACACGGGGAGAGAGAGGGAGAGTGGCATGGGGAGAGAGGGAGAGCGACACGGGGCGAGAGAGAGAGCGACACGGGGCGAGAGAGGGGGAGAGCGACACGGGGAGAGAAGATGGAGTGATGGGGTGAGACGGGGAAGGGGGAGAAACGGAGGGAAGAAAGACATGGAATAAAGAAAGGAATGAGGGAAGAAGGGATCACTATTAACAATGAATTTTAAGTTAAAAGGATTGTCTATCCCGTAACGTATTATTCTAATAGACGGCTGGGTAATTGCGTTGAGCACGCAGTTTATCTCGGAGAGTATCAATGGTGTCAATGCTGACACACAAGCTGTGCTACTTTCTGTACGTCCAAGCTCTCAAAGGCTGCTCTTAATGAGAGCCACCAATTCTCCTTTTATTTCTGCACACGACACAGGCACTCGCTGTATATTGTCGGAATGGCCATTCTTTTGCCAGGTCTGGACGGCCTGAACTTGGAGGGGGCGAGGGGTGGGGAGGGAGGGAGGAAGATTGAACGGTGCAACATCTCCTGACCATGAAATCCAGTCCGTGTTTTGCTGCCTGCCACTGCAGTATGCTTTGGTACCAGACACCTGCACCAGGCAGAGCAGGACCATCAATAAATAAAAAATGATCTGCAGCCAAGTAACTGTTGGCATTTAAAACGTTAGAACATTCTTAACAAGGAGCAAAAACAAAGGCGCTTTCACAGGAAGCATAAACGATGAAAAAAAAAACTGCTGTTTGCGACAGACTGAATTTTTAAAATTTCAAATACCTGTCCCCCAAATTAAACACCATCACATCTCTCTTTCCCGAGCTGTTCTCCAGCGACGCGGGGTCCGTTTTAAAATGGTGTTATCCTCGCACGATGCTCTAAACCACATAGGCTGTGTCATACTTACGCCCGCGACATTACAGAGAATCTGCCCAGAAAGCATCCGTGTTTCAAAACAGAGTCACCGATTCCGAGACCCTTCTGTCGGTCCCACGGAGTTGGAGATGCAATAATCGCAACACAATTTCTTTCACCCCCCCCACCACCACCAGACAGTGCCGTTAACCTAGTCTCACTGTCCTGGCACAATGGCTGCCTTCCTATCTGGGTGAGTGAGATCTGATCATTGCTCCAACAGTCTCTCAGAAATGCTGCACGATAAAATTAAAATGCTTGTGTATAAAATTAATTAAGAGTGGGGGGGGGGGGAAATCAGACTAGATTAACATATTCTCCCCTATTCTTGGAACATGAGAGATTCAAGTGCAGGAATCAGTGGCATTGGAAGGTGCAAATTCATTTTGGCACAATATGCTTTTAATTCTAGACATTCTATAGCTCAACTCGCATTCTCCAACCTGAGATTTATCTTTTGAATTTGTGCCTGTAAATAAGATTGCTTCACTGCAGGTCAGAGATAAATTCTGGAGCTCTGTGTGATCTGTTCGACCCCCTTCAATGTTAGAGCTTAATCTCTTAATCTGCTGCAGTCGACAATGGGTTAAAGGTCAGTTTGATGTTCTCTGCACCCTTCAGGCACCGATGATGCAGCATTTTCCTGTTCCACAATCCCCAACCCCAACTCTTCCATAACTCAAATCCACGAAAATTAATCGAGTTCATTGTGCAAATAAAAACATGCTAATCCCACCTTCCCTCGTTGTGATAATCATGAATTGCAGGGATGCTAGCGGATAAACTCTCATAAAAGTTGCAATCTACCGGCAATCAAATACTGAAACCCATTTTCAGAAGGAAAATCGGGCTGCGCTTCGGAAAATTATCTATTGCGCCACAAGCGTCGCAAGATTGCGATGCCTCTTAATTCAGCACCAACCAGATTGAAGAACCGGCGGTGTATTGGGGCTGATTTTACTGCAATACAAAATGTTAGGGCATCGAGCAACATTAAAAAAAAACAGCACCATGTACGCTCAGGAGGGGAGGGGAAGACAGAGATTTACAATAAGGGGAAAATCAGTTTTGCAATCTGACACAGACATACTGCACATAAGACTTCTCCACGTTTAGCAACTCCTGCACCGACATCTGTGGTGGACCTGAGCTTTCTGATTTTATTAAGGATTGCCAGAAGAAATACTTTTAAGATTGCCAATTTTCTCCACTGGCCTTTTAACACCAAGTGATTGCCGGAGATAAAATGAGGGGCACGTATATTTCAGCAAGCCAAAAAAATAAAGTGGGTCTCCCAAAAAAGTTACTTAAAAAGGGTTTTTTTGAGAGAAAAAAAATGTAAAGCTTTGGTAGGGCAAAAATATACATTTCACCCCACCCCACCATCCCTCAATGATTTGAAGGTTTTCAACAAATAATAAAAGGTTTATTTCAATGAGCAGGAGCGAGACTGGTCCACTGCAGAGACTGGAGAGGTTGAGAGAGAGGAGAGACTGAGAGAGAGAGATGGTACAAAGAGACTGCAGGCTTTGTCGCAATGTACAGTCTCTCTCTCTCCCCCCTCCTTTGCATCCTAACCTTTACCTGGATATTTCTTCTTGTCTGGCCATTAAAGCCTGGAATTTTCAACACTTAATAAAAAAACAATGATCTGCTGCATGCCATCTGAGCCCAGCCCAGCTGGAGATAATGCTGTTTTAAAAAAAGAGGGACATTATTCGGTGTGATCAGATTCACAGCCAGGGGAGGGGCTAGGGTTTTAACGGAATAGAAACATCTACATTTTTAGTAATTTTTTGAAGGAGGGAGGAGAAATTGCAACAAGGCTTGTTTTGGAAAAAATAAATAAATCAACCTCTCAAACTATAAACCCACAAGATCAGAGTTCCAATGCAGAATCTGTTAATTGTGGAATAAGCAGAAATAAGCAGACGAATGGAAAGAGGGAAATATGGAATAAATACAGATATTTCCAGATAGAAGTATTTTACACACAAATACCCCGATATGTCTCAGAGATTTCAAGGTAGCAGCCTGCTGTGTGCATCAGACAGGCTGCTATCATCTGTTGCCAAGCACTCACACACAGTGCTGGCATCAATAAATCCTCTGTCTGAATCTATCTCACTTCCAAACTCCTCGTCAACATATGAATCCTGTTTTTCCTTTATATATAAAACCCTACATTTCTCGTACTTGCCCAATCGCAGTGATCAGACTTCCACGTTCAAAGCTGCGCCAGTCTGACTCCCATCGCCTGCGAGTGCTGCCCCAGCCCGGTCCCCGGTCGCCCCGCCGCTCTCGCCGCTCGCTCGGCTCTCAGTCTCAGTCTGCAGCCTCCAGCTGCCTCGGCTCGAGTCCAGGGCGGAGCCGCCCAGCCTCTCTCTCACACTTCATCAATGCACCCGCAGCATTAACCCCCACAGCACAGAGAGAGAGAGAGACAGTGGGAGTGTGAGAGAGAGGGACAGTGAGAGAGAGTGAGAGAGAGAGAGAGAGAGTGAGAGACAGAGAGAGAGAGGGAGGGAGTGAAAGATAGAGTGTGAGAGAGGAACAGTGAGAGAGAGAGAGGGACGAGAGAGGGACAGTGAGAGAGAGAGAGAGGGAGTGAGAGAGAGAGAGACAGACAGAGAGAGGGAGGGAGGGAGTGAGAGATAGAGTAAGAGAGGGACAGTGAGAGAGAGAGACAGTGAGAGAGTGAGAGAGAGAGGGACAGTGAGAGAGAGACAGAGAGTGAGAGATAGAGTGTGTGAGAGAGAGGGAGTGTGAGAGAGAGGGACAGTGAGAGAGAGAGACAGAGAGAGAGGGACAGTGAGAGAGAGAGAATGTGAGAGAGAGGGACAGTGAGAGAGAGAGAGAGGGAGTGAGAGAGAGAGACAGAGAGAGGGAGTGAGAGAGAGAGAGAGAGAGTGAGAGACAGAGAGAGAGAGAGAGTGAGAGACAGAGAGAGGGAGGGAGTGAGAGACAGAGAGAGGGAGGGAGTGAGAGATAGAGTGTGAGAGAGAGGGACAGTGAGAGAGAGAATGTGAGAGAGAGGGACAGTGAGAGAGAGAGGGGGAGTGAGAGAGAGAGACAGAGTGAGAGATAGAGTGTGAGAGAGAGGAACAGTGAGAGAGAGAGGGAGTGAGAGAGAGACACAGAGAGTGAGAGAGAGGGAGTGAGAGAGAGAGAGACAGACAGAGAGAGGGAGGGAGTGAGAGATAGAGTGTGAGAGAGAGGGACAGTGAGAGAGAGTGTGAGAGAGAGGGACAGTGAGAGAGAGAGGGAGTGAGAGAGAGGGAGTGAGAGATAGAGTGTGAGAGAGAGGGACAGTCAGAGAGAGAGAGAGAGAGGGAGTGAGAGAGAGAGGGAGTCAGAGAGAGAGAGAGAGAGGGAGTGAGAGAGAGGGAGTGAGAGAGAGAGTGAGAGATAGAGTGAGAGAGAGAGAGAGGGAGGGAGTGAGAGTGTGAGAGAGAGGGACAGTGAGAGAGAGAGACGGAGTGAGAGAGAGGGACAGAGAGAGAGAGAGAGACAGAGAGAGAGGGAGTGAGAGAGACAGACAGAGAGAGGGAGGGAGTGAGAGATAGAGTGTGAGAGAGAGGGACAGTGAGAGAGAGGGAGTGAGAGATAGAGTGTGAGAGAGGGACAGTGATAGAGAGAGGGAGTGAGAGATAGAGTGTGAGAGAGGGACAGTGAGAGAGAGACATACAGAGAGAGAGACAGAGAGAGAGGGAGTGAGAGATAGAGTGTGAGAGAGAGAGGGAGTGAGAGATAGAGTGTGAGAGAGAGAGGGAGTGAGAGATAGAGTGTGAGAGAGAGAGACAGAGAGAGAGACAGAGAGAGGGAGTGAGAAATAGAGAGAGAGAGAGAGAGAGTGAGAGAGAGGGAGTGAGAGATAGAGTGTGAGAGAGAGACAGAGAGTGTGAGAGAGAGGGGGACAGAGAGAGAGACAGCGAGGGAAAGAGAAAGTGAGAAAGACAGAGACTGACAGACAGAGAAAGTGAGAGAGAGAGAGAGCGAGTGAGAGGCAGACAGAGAGAGACAGAGAGTGAGAGAGACAGTGAGAGAGAGATACAGAGAGACAGGCAGAGAGAGGGAGAGACAGACAGAGAGAGAGAGACAGACACAGAGAGAGAGTCAGTGAGAGAGAGAGAGACAGAGAGAGCGAGACAGACAGAGAGAGAGACAATGAGACAGAGAGGGAGATAAACAGAGAGAGGGAGAGACAGACAGAGTGAGGCAGAGAGAGAGAGAGACAGAGGGAGTCAGTGACAGTGAGACAGACAGACAGAGAGACAGTGACAGACAGAGAGAGACAGAAACGCACACAGACACTGAGATAGAGACAGAGACAGAGGGAGAGAGGGAGAGAGAGACACATACAGACAGAGAGAGACAGACACACACACAGACAGACAGATACTGAGAGACGCAACACAGAGACACAGAGAGAGGAGAGAGACAGACAGACAGAGAGAGAGAGAGAGAGACACACACACAGACACAGAGAGAGACAGACATACACAGACACTGGGAGGGAGAGAGGGACAGAGAGAGAGACACACACACAGAGGGAGAGACACACATACAGACACTGACACAGAGAGACAGACAGACAGAGAGGGAGCAAGGAGACAGAGACAGACAGACAGCAGAAGAGAGAGACACAGACACTCAGAGCTGGGAGAGAGGAAGACAGGCAGATGGAACGGGGGAGAGAGAGAGACACTGAAGGGAGGGGAGAGGCAACATTGGGGGGGAGACAGACAGTACTGAGGGGAGTCATCTCCCCCACCCCCCCCATGATGCTCAATGAGTAAATGCACCATCAGGGGTGGTGCTGAGACATACCGAGCAGGAAGGTCACAGGTCCTGATCCCTGGTCTGTATTCTGCTGGTTGATCTGCAGGAAGCTCTACAACTACCCTCAGTCGCTCTGGCCCAACATGTGGATCCGGCTCCTAGTCACCCTCTAATGATCCTTACTGGAAATGGCTCGTGTGTGGACACTGAGTGAGCGCAGGATTGAGCCCAGCTGTGGTGATCCTCCACAGTTGAACGGCCTCCTGGCTCCCACTGTCGACACCAACAAGGAGAATGGGCCGTGAGCCAGGGTCCTGGAGCTGCAGCCTCGCATGAGTCAGCAACCTTCAACAATGAAGGTGAGGGGAGGAGGGCCGAACCATAATGGACCATTCTTTACCCTCTGTATTCACAACCCTGTGCCTAGGAAGGTGGGGCCTCACTACTCTACCAGGTGGCCATTCTAAATAATCTGACAGAGTGTCCCTCCCTCAAGGCTCCTGCAGTGTTCAGAGCTCATCTCAGGCGCAGAGAAGTTTTTCTCAGACTGCCTCACTGTCTGCACTGGCCCCAGGCCTCCATGGCTGCAAGATCTTGTAACATTCACTCCCTCCACCACCGGCGTACCGTGGCTGCAGTGTGTACCAGCTACAAGATGTACTGCAGCAACTCGCCAAGGCTTCTTCGGCAGCACCTCCCAAACCCGCGACCTCTACCGCCTAGAAGGACAAGGGCAGCAGGCGCATGGGAACACCGTCACCTCCAAGTTCCCTTCCAAATCACATACACCATCCCGACTTGGAAATATATCGGCCGTTCCTTCATCGTCGCTGGGTCAAAATCCTGGACCTCACTCCCTAACAGCACTGTGGGAGTACCTTCACCACACGGACTGCAGCGGTTCAAGAAGGCGGCTGACCACCACCTTCGGTTAGGGATGGGCAATAAATGCTGGCCTTGCCAGCGACGCCCACATCCCATGAATGAATAAATAAAAAATTTCCCCGTACCACATATGTGGACATATCCAGAGTAGACTTTTGCCTGCTGTGTGACCACGGGGCACTGTCACTCGTGGAGGAATCAAAGTTGTTCCTCGAATTCTCAACTTGGTAGTGGAGATCCTGTTGGGGGGGGGGTGGGGGGGAGGCTGTGGACATTTTTCCGCCATTTTGTGCAACCGTCAGCCATTTTATGTTTGGAATTCTGCGAAGCCCGTTCCGGGTGAGTGGGAGTGGTAAACGGAGGGAGGCGGTGGTGTGATTGCCAGCGTGAGGATTACTCCATTCCCGAGCTGGAGAATGTGTGGTGAAGGGCTGCATGTTGCTAAGGAGCAGGGCCTCTCCCCAGGCTTACATTTGTTGTCTGTGCTGAGATTAGAGCTCAGGCCTTTCCTGGACAATGATATGCTGACCTCAGTTAGCACCAACCAGAGAGAGATACAGGACTGCAGGAAGGTCAAATAGAGTTAGATCGAGTCTACAGCACAGGAACAACAACAACTTGTATTTATATAGCGCCTTTAACGTAGTAAAACGTCCCAAGGCGCTGCACAGGAGTATTTTAAGACAAAAAATTTGACACCAATCCACATAAGGATACATTAGGGCAGGTGACCAAAAGCTTGGTCAAAGAGGTAGGTTTTAAGGAGCGTCTTAAAGGAGGAGAGAGAGGTAGCGAGGCGGAGAGGTTTAGGCAGGGAATTCCAGAGCTCAGGGCCCAGGCAACAGAAGGCACGGCCACCAATGTTTGAGCGATTATAATCAGGGATGCTCAAGAGGGCAGAATTAGAGGAGCGCAGATATCTCGGGGGGTTGTGGGGCTGGAGGAGATTACAGAGATAGGGAGGGGCGAGGCCGTGGAGGGATTGAAAACAAGGATGAGAATTTTGAAATCGAGGCGCTGCTTAACCGGGAGCCTCTGTAGGTCAGCGAGCACAGGGGGTGATGGGCGAACGGGACTTGGTGCGATTCGGCCCAACTGGTCCGTGCCGGTGTTTATGCTCCACATGAGCCTCCTCCCGCCCCATTTCATCTCAGCCCATCAACATATCCTTCTATTCCTTCTCCCTCATGTGTTTATCTAGCCTCCCCTTAAATGCATCTATACTATTCGCCTCAACCACTCCCTGTGGTAGCGAGTTCTACATTCTCACCACTCTCTGGGTAAAGAAGTTTCTCCTGAATTCCCTACTGTAGTTATTAGTGACTATCTTCTAGTTATGACCAATGTTCCCTCTAATACTATTTTTGGATCGCACGGCCCCTTTAACGGGCATGTGCGGTTTTTGCATTTAAAAACTGGTGAGCCGGCTACACAACTTAAAGGGAACATTGTTTATGGCCCCTAGTTCTGGTCTCCCCCACAAGTGGAAACATCACTACATCTACCCTATCGAACCCTTTCATGATCTTAGAGACCTCTATCAGGTCAGCCCTCAGCCTCCTCTTTCCTAGAGAAAAGAGCCCCGGCCTGTTCAATCTTTCCCGATAGGTGTACCCTCTCGGTTCTGGGAAGACTCGTATATACCGGACAGCCACCTCCTTGTGGCTGTACTGGAAGTGGTATTTATAGTGATGGGGGGTAAGCCAGAAGATAGTTTCTAACCTTTAATTGTGCAACGCAGTGACATAATATTGTGCGTTATACTGGTGGGGGCACAGCTTAGGCGTACGGTGGCTGTTGAGCATCCCTGATTTTAATCGCTCAAACATTGGCGGCCGTGCCTTCTGTTGCCTGGGCCCTAAGCTCTGGAATTCCCTCCCTAAACCTCTCCTCCTCTCTCTCCTCCTTTAAGACGCTCCTTAAAACCTACCTCTTTGACCAAGCTTTTGGTCACCTGCCCTAATTTCTCCTTATGTGGCTCGGTGTCAAATTTTGTTTGATAATCGCTCCTGTGAAGCGCCTTGGGACGTTTTACTACATTAAGGGCGCTGTATAAATACAAGTTGTTGTTGTTGCCTACTTAAGAGAATTGTGCCCATGGCAGCTTCCTAATGCCCAGAATCAGGAGAGATTTGATGGCGTAGTCTCTCTATCTGCTCAGTTACGATCTCAATCTCTCTGGACTCTCCAATTTAAGGTGGCTCTCTCCAGATGTTCCGATCATACGTTGGTGCCCCAGCCAGTTTTAATCTTTCCGCAGCTGACGCTAACGCCAGGGCCAATGGCAGCGGAAAGGGTACGCTCATCACTAACCGGCAGCTGTCGGGTTCAGGAGGTCCTGATAAATCTGGACTTCACCCAGCACACACTCCGTGAGGAGGCAATCACGGTCGTGCGACACGAGGAGATCTTAAACTAAGATGTTCGCCTAAAGGCCATTTTAAAATACCGCTTGATTCAGTGCAAAAAAAGAAGCCGTTCCACCAAATCTCCTCATCATCAGGGAGCCATGAGAGTAAGCTGCCTCAGGAGCTGGTAATCCGCTCTCAATCGGGCATCAAGACGTGTAGGACCTCCTCTTACAGTTCATTTCATTTAGGCCAAGTGTTAGCTGATTCATTCATTCTGTGTCAAGCACTTTGGGGTGTCTGAGCGATGTGATAAGTTGCTGCATTAGTGCAATTTCCCCCCTCTCTTAACTTTATCCAGTCATCGTTCTTTAAGTGGAATTCTATCTGACTGCCATGTCTTGTACCAAAGAAGGTCCTGGCACAAAATGTCCCTTTCTGGTGATGCTGGAGGTGTTTTTTATGGTTTTACTGTATGAAGAAGGATGACTATTATGATCAGAACAGGGACAGATCACTAATTGTTCCCTCGGTTATCACAAAGCAAACGAGATCTGTGCAAGTAGCTGGCATACACACAACACGTTCACCTTTACACACTGTTCACCATTAGTGTGACCGCCAGCGATCAACTCTACAGTTAACAATGGCCATCACCGGCCGTGAGTTCACCAGTGTCAGATGGTTACATCTGTACATTCAAACACTGACATTACAACAACAGCAACGTGTTGCATTTATACAGCGCCTTTAACACAGTAAAACGTCCCAAGGCGCTTCACAGGAGCGATTACCAAACAAAATGTGACACCGAGCCACATAAGGAGAAATTAGGGCAGGTGACCAAAAGCTTGGTCAAAGAGGTCGGTTTTAAGGAGCGTCTTCACAGAATCACAGAATCCCCACAGTGCAGATAGAGGCCATTTCGGCCCATCGAGCCTGCACCGACACATATCCCACCCTATCCCCGTAACCCCACATATTTAATCCCCCTAACACTAAGGGTCAATTTATCATAGCCAAATCAACCTAACCCGCACATCTTTGGACTGTGGGAGGAAACCGGAGCACCCGGAGGAAACCCACGCAGACACGGGGAGAATGTGCAAACTCCACACAGACAGTCACCCGAGGCCGGATTCGAACCCGGGTCCCTGGCGCTGTGAGGCAACAGTGCTAACCACTATGCCACCGTGTTGCCCGTCTTAAGGGAGGAAAGGTGGCGAGGCGGAGAGGTTTAGGGAGGGAATTCCAGAGCTTAGGGCCCAGGCAGCTGAAGGCACGGCCGCCAATGGTGGAGCGATTAAAATCGGGGATGCGCAAGAGGCCAGAATTGGAGGAGCGCAGAGATCTCGGGGGGTTGTAGGGCTGGAGGAGATTACAGAGATAGGGAGGGGGGTGAGGGGGCCATGGAGGGATTTGAACACCAGGATGTGAATTTTAAAATCGAGGCGTTGCTTAACCGGGAGCCAATGTAGGTCAGCGAGCAGAGGGGTGATGGAAAGTGGGTACGGTAGTGTAGTGGTTATGTTACTGGACGAGTAATCTAGTAGAACGTGAGTTCAAATCCCACTAATCTTTAAAAATTGTTTTAGAAATCTGGGAATCAAAAGCTGGTCTCAGTAAAAGTGACCATGAAGCTGTCGGATTGTCGTATAAAAACCCAACTGGTTCACCAATGTCCTTACCCGGTCTGGGCCTATATGTGACTCCAGTCCCACACCAACAGGGTTGACTCTTAACTGCCCTCTGAAGTGGCCCAGCGAGCCACTCAGATATATCAAACTCAGGGCGACTAGCGATGGGCAATAAATGCCAGCTTTGCCAGCAACGCCCAGACCGGGTAAGGACGGCAGTGAAGCAGTTGGGTTTCTGCGACTATCATGGTCACTTTTACTGAGACCAGCTTTTTATTCCCGGATTTTTAAAAGAATTTTAAAAAGGTCGGTGGGATTTAAACTCATGCTCTCTGGATTACTAGTCCAGTAACATCCAGAGTATTAATTTGTTTTCAATGCACTCTGCCCCTGTGATGTGTAGACAAAGAAGGGCAGGAGCACCCAAAGTGCATCACATGCCACGGTCCGAGTCAGCTTTGAAGTGATGAAAAGCATCTCTGCTCTTTTTAACAAAGCTTCAATACTGTTGTTGTAGAAGATGTTGGTCGCACGCTCTTCAGGAAGACAGTGTCACCTAATCACAGGAAGCCAATTACTGTCCTTGAGAGAATAAAGAGGCGCACATAAAGATCAGAGAATCAGACAGCACAGGAGGAGGCCATTCGGCCCATCCTGCCTGTGCCGGCTCTTTGAACGAGCTCTCCAATTAGTCCCACTCCCCCCCTGCTCTTTCCCCCATAGCCCTGCAAATGTTGCCTTTTCAAGTATTTATCCGATTCCCTTTTGAAAGTTACTACTGAATCTGCTTCCACCGTCCTTTCAGTCAGCGCGTTCCAGATCACAACAACTCGCTGCGTAAAAAATTCTCCTCATCTCCCCTCCTGGTGCTTTTTGTCAATGACCTTCAATCTGTGTCCTTTGGTTACCGACCCTCCTGCCAGTGGAAACAGTTTCTTCCTCTCTACTCTATCAAAACCCCTTATAATTTTGAACATCTCTATTAAATCTTCCCCTTAAACTTCGCTGCTGTAAGGAGAGCAACCCCAGCTTCTCCAGTCTCTCCACATCACTGAAGTCCCTCATCCCTGGCACCATTCTGGTCAATCTCCTCTGCACCCTCTCCAAGATGACCTTGGTGTTAGCAGTTTAAGTGATGAGGAAAGGTTAAGGAAGTTGGGCATGTTTTCTGAAGAATAGAGGAGACTTCCAGATGGTCGAATTATGGTTTCCCACCTGAGCAAAGTTGATCACTGTGGCACCAGTTCAAATCCTTGAGTTAAAAATGAGGAATTTAGGACGAAGAACGGAAATTTGGAGGAATTTTACACCCAAAGGGGTCACAGAGTTTGCGGAATAAGTTACCAGCGAAGGACATGGAACCAGACAATATAAGTAGGTTCAAGAGGCAAAGAAAGACTTGCATTTCTCCAGCGCCTTTCACCACTTCAGGACGTCCCAAAGCGCTTTACAGGCAATCAAGTACTTTTTGAAGTGTGGTCACTGTTGTAATGTAGGAAACGTGGCAGCCAATTTGTGCACAGCAAGCTCCCACAAACAGCAATGTGATAATGACCAGATCATCTATTTTTTACTGATGTTGATTGAGGGATAAATATTGGCCCCAGGACACCAGGGGAGAACTCCTCTGCTCTTCTTCGAAATAGTGGCCGTGGGATCTTTTACGTCCACCCGAGAGGGCAGACGGGGCCTCGGTTTAACGTCTCATCCGAAAGACGGCACCTCGGACAGTGCGGCGCTCCCTCAGTATCACACTGGGAGTATCGGCCTAGTTGTTTTTGTGCTCAAGTCCTCAGAATGGGTCTTGAACCCACGACCTTAGAGAAGTTCTGGACAGAGAAGGAGGAACTGAGGTGGCGAGAAAGTGGGCAGATGGGGTGAAAAGTGGAACTTTAAAATGTTGCCTATTACAATTACAGAAAATTCAGCGGACTCCACAACCGTCCAGTTGTGGGGATTATCATTAAGTAATTTGTGCGGATACAGGGTAACCGGTGGAAGATGTTGGACCTAGTGTTGGGGAAAAGGGTTAACTGAGAAATCTCTCTGTAAAGTTGCATCATTTTGCCTGAAGCTATGAAAATGGACAGAGAACAGATCAAACACCAGTAACCTCCCTGATTGCTCAGCTTCCTTCACCACCATCAGAAACCGTCTCTCCGCAGGCCACTGGGGACTGATTAAAGGATTGCTTCAGGCACTAGATCACAGCGTTCTAACCCACTTTCCTCCCTCACTCGGTGAGATCCATCTTGTCGACCGGGACTGCGTCAGTGAATGCACAGCCCCATTACTTTTCATTCAGCCTCTGCAAAAAGCTGCTTTCAATCATAGAATCGCACCGCACAGGAGGAGGCCATTCGGCCCAGCGTGCCCGTGCCGGCTCTTTGAAAGAGCTCTCCCAATAGTCTAACTCCCCCCTGCTCTTTCCCCAGAGCCCTGCTAATGGTTTCCCGTCAAGTATATATCCGATTCTCTTTTGAAAGTTACGATTCAATCTGCTTCCACCGCCCTTTTCCAGATCACAGCAACTCGCTGTGTAAAAAAATTATTCCTCATGTCACCTGTTTTTTTTTGCCAGTCACCTTAAATCTGTGTCCTCTGGCACGTTTCCAAATGCCAATTAATTTTGTCCCGGATTATTGTCTCTAAAAGTTTCCCCACCACCAACGTTAGGCTGACCGGCCTGTAGTTGCCGGGTTTATCACTCTCCCCTTTTTTAAACGGGAGTAACATTTTCAATCCTCCAGTCCTCTGGCTCCAATCCCATATCCAAGGAGGATTGGAAGATTGTGGCCAGAGCCCCCGCAATTTCCACCCTTACTTCCCTCAGTAACCTAGGATGCATCCCAACCGTACCGGGTGATTTTTCTACTTTGAGGACTGCCAACCTTTTAAGTGCCTCCTCTTTATCTCTTTTTATCCTATCCAATATCGCTACTACCTCCTCCTTTACTGCTACTTGTGTCAACCTGTGGCTCAGTGGGCAGCACCCTCGCCTCTGAGTCAGAAGGTCGTGGGTTCAAGTCCCCACTCCAGAGACTTGAGCACATAAATCCAGGCTGACACTCCCAGTGCAGTGCTGAGGGAGTGCCGCACTGTCGGAGGTGCCATCTTTCGGATGAGACATTAAACTGAGGCCCCGTCTGCTCTCTCAGGTGGACGTAAAAGATCCCACTGCCACTATTTCGAAGAAGAGCAGGGGAGTTCTCCCCGGTGTCCTGAGCCAATATTTATCCCTCAACCAACATAACAAAAACAGATTATCTGGTCATTATCACATTGCTGTTTGTGGGAGCTTGCTGTGCGCAAATTAGCTGCCGCGTTTCCCACATTACAACAGTGACTACACTCCAAAAAGTACTTCATTGGCTGTAAAGCACTTTGAGACATCCGGTGGTCGTGAAAGGCGCTATAGAAATGCAAGTCTTTCTTGTTTCTACATTGGCAGCATCCTCTTCTCTAGTGAAGACAGATGCAAAGTATTCATTTAGTACCTCAGCCATGCCCTCTGCCTCCACAAGAAGGGTGAGATGAAGAGGGGTGGGAGGAGGCGCGAGTGGTGCATAAACACCGGTGTGGAGCATGTTGGGAGAGACCGCGCTTGCGGGAAAATTTGAATGGGCCCCGCAGCCAGTTAAAGGGACCGTGCGTCAAAAAAAGAAGAGGGAACATTGCCTGTTTCTGTGCTGTAAATTCTATGTAACACTAGCGAACCCTATTACCATTTCTGCCCGAAGACTCCAATTATATTTCCATTCTCGGAGAGAGACAGAGAGATGTGATGCAGAGTCAGTCACACCTCTGATCTGCTCATATCAAAAACACTACTTGAGGTCTGCAGAAAACAAACTGGGTTGACATCACATTGTGTTATTAACTATGAACAGGTTCAATGTGTTGAGAAGACAATTCCTTTGTGCGCTTGCCAATTTTAAATAACAGAGCAGGCGGAGGAATGTGATCACTAATGATATCACCCAACGCCATTTCAACACAAAAGCGGAATACTGCTGGAAATCCAAAGTGAAAATGTACACGGGGAGAAAGCAGTTTGGGAAAAATGAAGGAATTCGGAAATCGAGTTGTGTGTGTCTGTGTGTTCTTTTCAACCCTGCAATTAGCAGAGATGCATTTAAGGGGAAGCCAGATAAACACATGAGGGAAAGAAAGAAAGGCTGGCATTTCTATAGCGCCTTTCACGACCACCGGACGTCTCATTACAGCCAATGAAGTACTTTTTTGAAGTGTAGTCACTGTTGTAAGAGAAAGGAATAGATGGGTATGCTGATGGGGGTGAGATGAAGAAGGGGTGGGAGGAGGCTGGTGTGGAGCAGGAACACCGGCACGGACCAGTTGGGCCGAATGGCCTGTTTCAGTGCTGTACGTTCCATGTAATTCTGTGATCACTAAAGGGTTAAAAAGCAAGTCGACAGCATCTGCTATCTTTTTCCTTTCACCATCCGTCAGACGTGACTGGATCTCAGTCTGCCACTAGGGTGGGGGAGGGGGGGGGGGTGTGGGGTCAACTTATGTTCTTTCTATTAGCAAGACAGAGCAGCGTGGTCCTGGCAAGCGCTCCAACCCCCCCCCTCCCCCTCCCCCTCCGCTCCACTATTTACTCCGCAGCCCACTCCAGTTCGAACACCAGCTGCCCAGCAGAGACGAGCTACTGGCTTTTGTGATCCCAAGGAGCGGGGTGGTGGGATCAGGTTTCCCACTCTGCCTCTGTCAATTATGCAAGGGAGATTCTGCCAGCTTAGAAAAGACAATAGGCGGCTAATATTGTGGTTCAAGATGATTAGTTTCCGTTTGTTTTCCTACACTGCATTGCGGGAGATTGACAACACTCCCCTCTCCGAAAGAACTGCCTCCCAGATAGATTCCCAAGCAAGAACTGACATTAAATTCATTTCGAAAGAGGAAGCATCTACCTTGCTTTTTTATTAACCTGCTTGGAGGCCACCTCCAAGTTCCCCTCCAAGTCACACACCATCCCGACTTGGCCGTTCCTTCATCGTCGCTGGGTCAAAATCCTGGAACTCCCTCCCTAACAGCACTGTGGGAGCACCTTCACCACACGGACTGCAGCGGTTCAAGAAGGCGGCTCACCACCACCTTCTCAAGGGCAATTAGGGATGGGCAATAAATGCTGGGCTTGCCAGCGATGCCCACATCCCATAAAAAAAACTCTGGTTCCTCATCCAACAGGCCCGTCTCCATGTGTCTGCTAGACAGTCATTCTGTTGGTTTATTTACATTCAAAGCTAATTTCTTCTATTTCATTAATGCTCACTGAAGTTTGAGGTCTCCAGATTTTACTCAACCTGGAACGGCCTCTTCTTTGCACTGAAAGAAAATTGATATTGTGATTGTACAGTCGTGTAATTAAACCTGAAAATCAAACCGCAACGCTTAAATATAGGTCTCTGCACATTACGTGCTGCTACACACTGCATTTGAAAGAGTCTAGTCTGGATAGTTCTGTTGGAGAATATAAACATCTTGAGCTACTTTCTCCACCCCCCACCCCCACCCCTGCTTTATTAATGTTAGTAAAGAAGTGGGGAAATTATGAAAGGGTTCATTAGGATAGACGTAGAGAAGCTGTTTCCGCTTGTAGGGGACCAGAACTCGGGGTCATAACTATAAGATAGTCACTAATAACTACAGTAGGGAATTCAGGAGAAACTTCTTTACCCAGAGAGTGGTGAGAATGTGGAACTCGCTAACACAGGGAGTGGTTGAGGCGAATAGTATAGATGCATTTAAGGGGAAGCTGGATAAACACATGAGGGAGAAAGGAATAGAAGGTTATGCTGTTGGGGTGAGATGAAGTAAGGGTGGGAGGAGGCTCGTGTGGAGCATAAACACCGGCACGGACCAGTTGGGCCGAATGGCCTGTTTCTGCGCTGTGAATTCTGTGTAAAAACCCATTTTACACTCACTAACATTCCCAATTGGAGAAAAGTCTATCCCATTATGCGAAAAATGGAGAGCTGCACCAAAAACAGAGTGAATACCTGCCCTATAGATAGACTCAGTTAGAGGAGTTGGAAGGGGAAGTTGGTGACTATCCAATACATGCAACTGTGTGACATCCTGACCACAGTGTGTAGTGTGGATGTTACAAAATGACAGGGTTTGTCCTTCTCTGCCGTATAAAGAAGGATGATGTCACCAATGGTAACCAGACGGTCTACTTTGTAAGGATCTTATTTTTGGTCAACCGCGGCTCTGATGTGCACTGAAACCCATCGCCATGTTTAACCATCGCCAAACCAAACTCTGGAGATCGCCCCATAAGCAGAGTTTCCGTTTGCCTAATATGGAGGGCACACTCTCTGTCCCCATTTAATTCCAGAGAACCTAGATGCAAGCTGGCAAAAGCCAAGGCTCAGGAACTCCCTTGAGGTACAGATGGAATTTGAGCAGATACATCGGTGTATGGATCAGTTGTGCCGCTACCTGTTGCCCAACGAAGACTACCCCACTCATTAGCCTGTTCAAATTGTACGCCTATTTGGAGGGTTGGAGGGCTGGAGGAGGTTACCTAGCTGCCTAGGCCCTAAGCTCTGAACTCCCTCCTTAACCTCTCCTCCTTTAAGACACTCCTGAAAACCTACCTCTGCAACCAAGCTATTATGAGCTCATCCAAAACAAAGAGCTGCCCCGTATCCTAACTCGTTCCACGTCCCGTTCGTGGGCCCTGAAGATTCAGCTCGAACAGACTGGCAAAGGGAAGTTGTTGTATCAGCTGGTGTATGCAGGCCTCTTCAAAGAAGGAAGCACTGCCTGTTCTTAATGTGTACATCATCACCAGAGCAGGGGAGCTTGTTCTTAAACCAGCTGGGCCTTTAATGAAACGTGTAGTTACTGTACTATCAGAGCATACAGGAGTCATGGAACCAGACTGTAAATGGTTGGATGTTTGACAGGAACTATTATTCTCATTCCATTGGGATCATCTTATATTTCAGTAATTGGAGTCATCAGTCTCCCACCCTCCATAAACTTGAGCTCATCCAAAACTCTGCTGCCCGTATCCTAACTCTGTTTGTGGGATCTTGCTGTGTGCAAATTGGCTGCCACGTTTCCTACAACAGTGACTACACTTCAAAAAGTACTTGATTGGCTGTAAAGTGCTTTGGGATATCCTGAGGTCGTGAAAGGAGAGACAGAAATACAAGTCTTTTCTTTTTTTCTTTCTAACTCGCACCGAGTCCCGTTCACCCATCACCCGCCCTGTGCTTGCTGACCTACGTTGGTTCCCGGTCCGGCAACACCTCGATTTTAAAATTCTCATCCTCGTGTACAATCCCTCCGCGGCCTCGCCCCCCCTCCCTATCTCTGTAACCTCTTTCAGCCCTACAACCCCCCAAGAACTCTGCGTTCCTCCAACTCTGGCCTCTTGCGCATCCCCCACTTCCTTCCATTGGTGGCCGTGCCTTCAGCTGCCGAGGTCCCAAGCTCTGGAATTCCCTCCCTAAACCTCTCCGTCTCTCCACCTCTCTCTCCTCCTTTAAGACGCTCCTTAAAACCTAACCCTTTAGCCAAGTTTTTGGTCACCTGTCCTAATATCTCCTTATGTGGCTCGGTGTCAAATTTTGTCTGATTTACGCTCCTGTGAAGTGCTTTGGGATGTTTTACTATGTTAAAGGTGCTATACAGATGCAAGTTATTGTTGACATAGATTAGTTGGGTTGAATGGCCTGTGTCTGTGCTGCAGATTCTATCTAATTCTATATCTGGCTGAAAATCGTCCAAATCCACCTTTCGGGCTGGGGAAAGTTTAATTGTTTTCTCAGTCGAACCAATTGGTGAAATCAACGGGCAAACAATACCCAGAAGAAGAAAATAAAACAGATCTATCTGTCCATTAAGTATATTTCCAGGTGGCCAATCATGGGCAGGCGCACCTTCCCTGCTGATGGAGGCATTAAGGTGAGCAGTCTGCTCAGGAGAAACAAGAAACATTCAGAAGATCCAATGAACAGAAAGTAGAGATAGAAAGCTCTTTGGGGAGTATGATGGCGCTGTCCACGAGTGACAGAATATTGGAACTTACTCTCTGCAGTCAGCTTCACAGGAATGGGTGAGATGACGAGGGGTGGGAGGAGGCTCGTGTGGAGCATAAACACCGGCACGGGCCAGTTGGGCCGAATGGCCTATTTCTGTGCTGTAAATACTATGTAAACGTCCATTCAGTAAGTTCCAATATTCTGTCACTCATGAATAAGCACCAAGCAGCCATTCAGCTCTTCTGTCCACCATCCAGTTCCTAATTCAAATCTATATCCCGCCACTCTCGAATTTATCTATCTATCTGATTCCACTTTGAGCGTGTCAATAGTCACTGTGGTTGCCTAGTGGTCATGGTGCTCGAGTAGCAACCCGGAGGTCGTGAGTTCCAATTCTACTGTGGGAAATTGAATTCAGTAAACCTGTGGGCTGGCACCAGGTAAAGTCATCATGACAGTTGCCAGATTGCCATAAAAACCCAACTGGTTCACTAAAGTCCTTCAGGGAAGACCACCCTTGGTCTGGACCTACATATAACTCTGGTCCCGCACTACATGATTGACTCTTAATGCCCTCAGGGCAACAAGGGATGAAAAGAAAGACTTGCATTTCTGTAGCGCCTTTCACGATCACCTGATGTCCCAAAGCGCTTTACAGCCAATGAAGTACTTTTTGAAGTGTAGTCACTGTTGTAATGTGGGAAACGCGGCAGCCAATTTGCGCACAGCAAGCTCCCACAAACAGCAATGTGATAATGACCAGATAATCTGTTTCAGATGTTGATTGAGGGATAAATATTGGCCAGGACACCGGGGATAACTCCCCTGCTCTTCTTCGAAATAGTGCCGTGGGCTCTTTTACGTCCACCTGAGAGAGCAGACGGGGCCTTGAGAGCAAGATGGGCAATAAATGTGGGGTTTCCCTCGTCCCCATAATCATGTTTATCACGGTAGACGGGGGTGGGGGGCGGGTGAAGAAGGCAATTTTACCGGTTCATCCATTCGAAACGACCCTGCAACTCTTCCTTAAAGGATTCCAGGACTTTTGCCTCCGCTACCCTGGTCGCACGCTCCTTGCTGTCCTAGATTTAACTCGCACTCGTTTACACGCGCCTCTGCTCACGCTACCGTCGTGGTTAAGTTTGAAGTCGTGCTCCAGATCTATGTCGACCTCTTCGAGAAGTCAACGTCTGAAAACACGAGCAAGTCATCCTTTAAGTGTAGGCCGTGGTTTCCTTGGCCTATAATGACATCCTCTGGTTCTCCTATCCTGGGTTTGTCGCTACACCCACATTGCCAACTCCATTCATTATATAAAATAAAACGTGAATCATGCCCTTCCAATTTTTTTTTTTGCACAGTTCAGGTTTAGCCTCTCTGTACAGCTCAGTGACATCCAAACCGCAGCCATTGTTTCTACAGCTTTCAATACGCAATATATCCTCTCTTTTATGTTTAGTCAATTCTATCACACCAAGGGGGGTCATTTTGACTTTGGGTGCAAAACGAGCGATAGCCAATCAGCAGCCCGTTTAACATCCCTCCCACTTTCCCTTTATATTTCTTCAACGACAATCCGGGAGAGGCGTACCACGGGCGGCTGATCCGATAGCGCCCGTTTTACACTATCGGCCAAAGTCAAAATGACCTCCCCCCCCCCCACCCTGCGCAGATCTTAATCCTGACACCTTATTTAACACGCTCTTCATTGTATAATCAGTGGAGATACAGGCTCGAGGGGCTGAATGGCCTACTCCTGTCCCTATATTCCTATGATGCATTGGATGCATTTAAGAACATAAGAAATAGGAGCATGAGTCGGCCGTTCGGCCCCTCGAGCCTGCTCCGCCATTCAATAAGAATTCTAACAATGTCATGGGCTGTAGTCGACAGGGTACACAGACAAGATGGAGGGGGGGGATGGTCCAGGTAGGTGCAGTCAGGCTGAAGGAAGCAGAGCTGTATTCGTGTGCGCATGTCAGTGTGTGTCTGTGTGTTTGTCTGTGTGTGTGGGTGTGTGTGTAAGTGTGTGTGTCAGTGTGTGTGTGCCAGTGTGTGTGCCAGTGTGTGTGTGTGTGTGTGTGAGTGTGCGTGTCAGTGTGTGTCTGTGTGTTTGCCTGTGTGTGTGTGTGTGTGTGTGTGTCAGTGTGTGTCTGAGTGTGTGTGTGTGTGTTTGTCTGTGTGTGTGTCAGTGTGTGTCTGTGTGTTTGTCTGTGTGAGTGTGTGTGCATGTCTGTGTGTGTAAGTGTGTGTGTCTGTGAGTGTGTGTGTGTGTCAGTGTGTGTGTGAGTGTGCATGTCTGTGTGTGTAAGTGTGTGTGTGCGTGTCAGTGTGTGTGTCAGTGTGTGTCTGAGTGTGTGCGTGTGTCAGTGTGAGTGTGTATACATATTGCATAAAATTTCTCAATATTAATTTTATCTTACCAGTTAAGTATCAGCAAAGACTCTTTGAATTTCATCTGTACCCTCCAAACAACCTGCTTGTTCACACTCATTGGTATCGCCTGCAAATTTACACATTCTATTCCAGATACCATTATCAAGGTCATTGACAGATACTGTGGAGAGACGTTCTACAATACAATGTGTGGGGTTTCACTGCTGCTCACAGCTGCCCGTTTGAACTACCCCACTGATCACTTCTGTTACATTCTTGCTCCATTTATTATCCAAATTTACTCCGTCACTAGAGCTTTTAGGGATTAATCCCAAGAGCATCCCAGAAGGGACCTGATCAAATATCTACCCTGTGAAAAACACAATTCATCATTATTCACCTATTCACCAATCCTCTAGGAATGCCGGTGATACTGTTCGGTCTGATCAGCTTTCGCAGGCTAGTATTGAAGTGGAACTCGTGTCTTTTAAAAAAAAGACTTGCATTTCCATAGCACCTTTCACCACCTCAGGACGTCCCAAAGCGCTTTACAGCCAATGAAGTACTTTTTGAAGTGTAGTCACTGTTGTAATGTAGGAAACGCGGCAGCCAATTTGTGCACAGCAAGCTCCCACAAACAGCAATGTGATAATGACCAGATAATCTGTTTTTTAGTGATGTTGGTTGAGGGATAAATATTAGGCCAGGACACCGGGGAGAACTCCCCTGCTCTTCTTCGAAATAGTGCCATGGGATCTTTTACGTCCACCTGAGAGGGCAGAGGGGGCCTCGGTTTAACGTCTCATCCGAAAGACGGCACCACCGACAGTGCGGCGCTCCCTCAGTACCGCCCCTCCGACAGTGCGGCACTCCCTCAGTACTGCCCCTCCGACAGTGCAGCACTCCCTCAGTACCGCCCCTCTGACAGTGCGGCGCTCCCTCAGTACTGCCCCTCCGACAGTGCGGCACTCCCTCAGTACTGCCCCTCCGACAGTGCGGCGCTCCCTCAGTACTGCCCCTCCGACAGTGCGGCGCTCCCTCAGTACTGCCCCTCCGACAGTGCAGCACTCCCTCAGTACCGCCCCTCTGACAGTGCGGCGCTCCCTCAGTACTGCCCCTCCGACAGTGCAGCGCTCCCTCAGTACTGCACTGTGAGTGTCAGCCTGGATTATGTATCGAGTCTCTGGAGTGAGACTATGAACCCACGACCTTCTGACTCAGAGGCGAGAGTGCTACCAACTGAGCCAAGCTGATGCAATTTAAATTCTATGTTCAGACAATGAAGGGTTTTAAAACAACAAATCTGAGTCATGTTGCAAAACAACTCTAATTTTAGTGAAAACAGCACTACTTGTGGTTGCAAAACATCCGTTCAGAAGTGGCCATTAAGATCCACACAGAGTGAAACTGCAGGAGGTTGAATTCTGCGTCAGTGTAATCTAGGGATTCAATTACCTGTACTTGGAACAGGCAGCCGAAAAATCTCACTTAAATCGCGTTCAGTCCGTCTCAGGTCAAGGGTGTAAAATAGCCTGGTACCCACCCCATACCCTGCCCTGATCAACCGCTCCCCACTGGTTACAATCTCGCTCCTGTTCTCCGGCAGATCCCGGCCTGGCTTGTCTACAGTACCAAGAACAGTGGATTGTGGGTAGTGGGCGGTATTGTGATAGCACGAGGAGACCTTCTATACAACATGGCTGCTCTCTGTCTAGCTCAAACCCTCAGTTCTAAAGCATGAACTGAGCAGTGAGACATTGTCCTTTTGGTGTTGGTTGAGGGATAAAAATTGTCCAGGGCGTCGGGGGAGAACTCTTCTTCGAAAAGTGCCATGGGATCTTTTACGTCCACCTGAGAGAGCAGGCGAGGCCTCAGTTTAATGTTTCATCCTAAAGACGGCAGTGCGGCGCTCCCTCAGTACTGCCCCTCCGACAGTGCGGCGCTCTCTCAGTACCGCCCCTCTGACAGTGCAGCGCTCCCTCAGTACCGCCCCTCTGACAGTGCGGCGCTCCCTCAGTACTGCCCCGCCGACAGTGCGGCGCTCCCTCAGTACTGCCCCTCCGACAGTGCAGCGCTCCCTCAGTACCGCCCCTCCGACAGTGCGGCGCTCCCTCAGTACCGCCCCTCCGACAGTGCGGCGCTCCCTCAGTACTGCACCTCCGACAGTGCAGCGCTCCCTCAGTACTGTCCCTCCGACAGTGCAGCGCTCCCTCAGTACTGACCCTCCGACAGTGCAGCGCTCCCTCAGTACTGCCCCTCCGACAGTGCAGCACTCCCTCAGTACTGCCCCTCCAACAGTGCGGCGCTCCCTCAGTACTGCCCCTCCGACAGTGCGGCGCTCCCTCAGTACTGCCCCTCCGACAGTGCGGCGCTCCCTCAGTACTGCCCCTCCGACAGTGCGGCGCTCCCTCAGTACTGCCCCTCCGACAGTGCGGCGCTCCCTCAGCACTGCCCCTCCGACAGTGCAGCGCTCCCTCAGTACTGCCCCTCCGACAGTGCAGCTCTCCCTCAGTACTGCCCCTCCGACAGTGCGGCGCTGAAGTGTCAGCCTTGCTGATGTGCTCAAGTGGGGCTTGAACCCACAACTCTCTGACTCAGCGGCTGTCTGATGTCGTTAGGACTTATTATTGCTCCAGGATGATCAACGCCATGTCCATCCTCACCCCTTGGAGTCAGCCGGCTGCAGGTTCAAGCCCCACTCCAGAACTCGAGCACCTAATCCAGGTGGACATTTCAGTGCAGTTCTGAGGGAGCGCTGCATGGTTGGAGAGGCCGTCTTGCGATGAGACGTTGAAACTCGGCCCTTGTTCAGGTGGGCGGCACTATTTGAAGAGGAAGGAGTTCTCCCGGTGAACTCGCCAGCATTCCTCCTTCGACCAGCACCGCCAAAAACAGATAAACTGACCAGTCGTCTCGGTCGCTGTTAGTGGGATCTTGCTGTGTGCAAAATGGCTGCATCATTTATCTACTAAAACAGTGACTGCACTTCAAGCGCTTTGAACTGTCCTGAGGATGGGACCAGGCACCATATAAATGCAAGTCTTTTCTTCTCTCGCTGTATGTATGGAGTACTCCCGAAAATGGACCTCAGCTCAGAGACCAGTGATGTCTGATAGTGAGCAGGATAGAGAATGAGAAAAAAATCCATCATTACCATCCCTTGTGGGTATTCATTTTCTGCGACTGCCTCGGTTATAAAGTTACATCTATCTAAATGTAAAGAGTTATATACGGATTAGTAAAGATAGAATTACAAGGGGAATAAGGTCATTCAGTGCTTGTTACAGAGTAATTCTGCTTGTCCCCAAAAGGTATATGGGTTGTTATCTTTAATTAACCTGACATCCTGCATTATCCTGGATTTATATAAGAAATGTGAAACCTCGGCCTCTGAAGGTGGGCAGAAGAAGCTGTATTGGGCTTTCATTTCCCTCATAAGGTACTTAACTTTCTCTCAACTCCAAGCTCACCTCCTCCTCTCTTCATCTTCACTGTTTCATCGCCTCATCAAGCTAATGAATCGCGCCGACGTGGCCTAGAAATTCGGGCGCTGAAACGGCCTCCTAAGTCTCCGATATGGCGGGGCCCTTTCCCGGTCGGCAGCGGTTACCTGCGGGCAGCAGCGACCCCTGATCTTCGACTCCACCCCACGTTCCCTGCCCGCAGCTCGCCGAGGCTCGATGGAAATGAGGGCCCGAGGTCCAATATCGGGTGCTCCGCGGGCCTGGCCATTCAGGCGCAGGGATTAGTCCCTGCGCTCCCCAGTTTCTCGGCCCTTGTGTTTCTACAGCGCTCGTCACGTACAATGAGATGTCTCAGCAACGAATAGGGTGGCCAACGAATTGCATTTGCAGAAAAGTGGAGGCGGGAAAGAAATAAGAGTTCAACTCTCAGACATTAATCTCTCGTGATACATTGAGTTTTTTTTTTAAATGGAGCAGAGAGGGGTGACAGTAAGATCTGAAATGGGACAAATCAACAATACAACTTGAACAAGTCAGGAAAAATCCCGGGTTAGAGTTAGCCGAAATACAGGCCTTTGTAAAACTTTTTAACTTTACCCAATCCTGAATCAAATCTCTTAAATGGGATGAGTGGGAATTGGAACGGGGGTGGGAATGGGAATGGGAGTGGGAATGGGAATTGGAGTTGGAATGGGAACGGGAATGGGAGTGGGAACAGGAATGGGAGTGGGAATTAGAGTGGGAATGGGAATGGGAATTAGAGTGGGAATGGGAACGGGAATGGGAGTGGGATGGGAATTAGAGTGGGAATGGGAACAGGAATGGGGGTGGGAACGGGAGTGGGAACTATGAATAAGACTCGGCCTTTCAGAAAACAGTTCCTTCAGTCTGTGCGTGCGGCAGCTCGAGAGAGAGCTCGAGAGAGGCTCCCCCCTCACTCCACGCGAGAATGCTAATCTTCCTGAAATGACGAATCAGTGAAAGCCCCACCTTCATCTGTTCTCAAGGCCCAGTCGTGGAGTGTTGTTTGAGTGCGGGGTGCCTGCGGGACGTGCCTGTTCTGTAGCTGGGCTGGAAGGCCCAAATTCTTGTTCCAATAGCAGACACTCCCGGAATCAGACACGCACAAAGCCACAGACCCCTCAGCACTTACCGACATTGTAGCCGAGTTAGCTCACCTCATCCCGGGGGTCAGTGGGGCACTATGGTTAGAACAGGTACAGGTGTGGGACTCACTACAAGCAGAACAGGTGTGGGACTCTGCAGGCAGCACATGTATGGCTGGGTGTCAATTTTGAGGAGGGTTTTGAAGGTAAGCAGACAGATGACAGACAGGCTTTAGGAAGAGTCCCAATGTGTTGGAGCGAGATGGCTAAGGGCTCTGGAACAGTGCAACCGTTAATTGATCCAAGCAGTCTACTGAGCTAAAAGCAGGAGTCGGTGTAGAAAAACCTCCAGGCTTTATAGACAGGGAGGGTAGGTTGGTGGGGGATTAGATTACAGAAGGTTACAAGGGCCTCTCCCCCCCCGGGGATTAAGCAACGATTCAGGACTTGCCCAGTTGTGCACATATTGGCCGACGTCCCAATGAGGGACCAGGTATATCTCTGTGATTCACCCTGACCATCTGCTGTTGGATGCAGAACAGATCCGCTCTTTCAGCCACAGCTGTAGCTCTCCGTCAGATCAATACTAAATTTACCACTGCTTAGAATTGAAAACATTGACATATGGGGGGAGGGGGGTGGGGGTGGGGCAAATTGACCAACCTGCAACAGACAAGCAAGAAATACTCGGTATCCCTTACTCACAGCTGCTCCAGAGCGGCTCCATCTGATCCTTGAGGATGTCAAACTTTTCAAATCAACTGCACGACCAACGCACCAACCCAGTTAAAGAATCCCACTCGCTCTTGCCTGAGAGGGTCACGTGCTGAGTGCCAACATTACAGGAAAGATGTGATTGCACTGGAGAGGGGGTGCAGAGGAGATTTACGAGGATGTTGCCAGGACTGGAGAATTTTAGCTATGAGGAAAGATTGGAGAGGCTGGGGTTGTTTTCTTTGGAACAGAGGAGGCTGAGGGGAGATTTAATTGAGGTGTAAAAAATTATGAGGGGCCTAGAGAGAGTGGATAGGAAGGACCTATTTCCCTTAGCAGAGAGGTCACTAACCGGGGCGTATAGATTTAAAGTAATTGGTAGAAGGATTAGAGGGGAGTTGAGGAGAACTTTTTTCACCCAGAGGGTGGTGGGGGTCTGGAACTCTCTGCCTGAAAGGGTGGTAGAGGCAGAAACCCTCATCACATTTAAAAAGTACTTGGATATGCACTTGAAGTGCCGTAACCTACAGGGCTACGGACCAAGAGCTGGAAAGTGGGATTAGGCTGGAGAGCTCTTTTTCAGCCGGTACAGACACGATGGGCCGAATGGCCTCCTTCTGTGCTGTAAATTTCCATGATTTTATGATTCTGATCACAGCTCGCCCTCCCCCAGTGCATCCAGAGCAGGAAGACCCCCAGACTCGACCCCCAGACCCAGCCGGGGTGTAAGGAGAGTTGCTACGGAGAGGAAAGATCAGCCAGGGTCCCTACACCTGTTGGCTATCCAAAGAGCTCTCCAATTAGTCCCACTCCCCCCTGCTCTTTCCCCGTAGCCCTGCTATTGTTTCCGTTTCAAGAATTTATCCAATTCGCTTTTGAAAGTTACTATTGAATCTGCTCCCACCGCCCTTTCAGTCAGCGCGTTCCAGATCACAACAACTCGCTGCGTAAAATAACTTTTCCTTATTCCCCCCCAGCATTTTTGCAAATTATCTTAAATTTGTGTCCCCTGTTACTGACCCTCCAGCCACTGGATACAGTTTCTCCCTCTCTACTCTATCAAAACCCCTCATAATTTTGAGCACCTCTATCAAATCTCCCCTTAACTTTCCCTGCTGTAAGGAGAACAGCCCCAGCTTCTCCAGTCTCTCCACATGACTGAAGTCCCTCCATCCCTGGTACCATTCTGGTAAATCTCCTCTGCACCCTCTCCAAGGCCTTGACAGCCTTCCTAAAGTGCGGTGCCCAGAATTGAACACAATGCTCTGAGGCCTAACTAGTGATTTATAAAGGTTGAGCATAACCTCCTGGCTTTTGTACTTTATTATTTATAAAGCCAAGGATCCTGTAAGCTTTTTTTGAACAGCTTTATCAACTTGTCCTGCCACCTTCAAAGACTGTGTATGAGAGCCCCCCAGGTCTCTCTGTTCCTGCACCCCCTTTAAAATTGCACCATTTAGTTCATATTGCTTCTCTTCATTTTCCCTTCCAAAATGCATCAAAGTGCCTCCAATGGTTGAAGAGCCGGTCAACGCTCACCTGTCAGACCTGAAGAACGGGCACTGAGGCCAAGTACTAGAGGGCAGCTGGCATGGACAGCTCTGCAAGAGTCCAGGCCTTCAGGAAAAGAGGAAGAGGGGAAAATACTGTGGTTGGGGTGGGTGGGGTGGGGGGGGCAAAGCATACGGTTCTAACACATCTTACCATTATATTCTGACTGAAGTACCGGGGCAACCAAAGCACTCAATTATTCAGAAATAAAAACAGAAAATGCTGGAAATACTCAGCAGGTCAGGCAGCATCTGTGAAGAGAGAAACAGAGTCAACGTTTCAGGAACGTCAGAAAGGTCATCGACCTGAAACGTTGACTCTGTTTCTCTCTCCACAGATGCTGCCTGACCTGCTGAGTATCTCCAGCATTTTCTGTTTTTATTTCAGGTTTCCAGCATCTGCAGTATTTTCGTTTTGTACTCAATTATTCAGTGCGATCTCAGCAAACCTGGCCTCATAAGCCCCAGTGCCATTAAGATAAAGTTAACATGTCATTCCACAGACAAAGCTGTAGTCTCACTTAGGAATGACTCACAGTGTGACTCAGCGAGATTTAATGGAGAGTTTCATAGCAGTTTTGTTGTAGAAATTAGTTTAATGCAGGGTTGCCAACCCTCCAGGATTGTTCTGGTGTATCCAGGAATTAAAGATTCATATTTGGTATACTAAGGGTCATTTTTTGTTGTTGTAAAAAGGTATGTGTTTTGCTCTTAAACACTAGTTATAAAAATATTGGAGATTAGGGAAATAAGAATCTGTTTGACTGGGCAGGGAGGTTGGAGGTGGGGGAGGTCAATATGATGAATACATCCAACCAGAGTTGGCAACGAGAGCTTAACGGGTGCAAATGTTTTCCCTCTCCTCGCTCACGGGCTGTTATTCATTAATTATGCCCCTGCCCGCTTTCTATCCATTCCCTGCCACGGGCAAGGTGGCTGCTCCAAGTAGCCGGTCATGTCACCAGGACCCGAGAGCTTCATCTTGACGATGCTGTTGACACAGAGCCCTCCACTTAACGCCCCAGGTCAATGGGTGGTGACCTTTCAACTCCAGCAGGAGCGTTGAGTGACAGGCGGTCCCAGGAGTCCAGCCTTCCCCTTGCTGCTGGACAGCCGCCGCAGGCTTCCGTCGTCAAGGGGATGCCAGATGTTTGACCGTTCGGCCAGCGCGCAGCAGAACTTCAGAATCACAACATAAATTTGACATGGCGGTCGGCAACTCTGGTTGGACGTATTCCTGGGCGGGCGGGGGGGGGGTTTAATCACGTGACCTCCCGCCGCCAACCGCCCTGCCCCCAATACTCCCGCCATTGGCCGCCCGACACGTCCATCCTCACGGGGCCCCACCTTCCCACGGCCAATCGGAGAGCGAACAGACTCTTCATTACCTGATGTGATGATTCTTGACTGTTTTCTCATGTCCAATATTTTTATAACTAATAAACAAAAGTGCTCAAATAATTTCTTTTTAAAACACAATTTTTCAATGCCCCTGTGATTTTTCTCCCGGGGTTTGCTCCCAGCCATGTCCCGGAGATTAATCTATAATTCCTGTAGACTCCAGGGCAATTCTGGCGGGTTGGCAACCCGAATCTGACATTTCTCCAGCGCCTTTCACGACCTCAGCACATCCCAACGCGCTTTACAGCCAATGAAGTACTTCTTGAAGTGAGGTCACTGTTGTAATGTGGGAAACGTGGCGGCCAATTTGCGCACAGCAAGCTCCCACAAACAGCAATGTGATAATGACCAGATCATCTGTTTTAGTGATGTTGGTTGAGGGATAAATATTGGCCCCAGGACACCGGGGAGAACTCCCCTGCTCTTCATCGAATAGTGGCCGTGGGATCTTTTACGTCCACCCGAGAGAGCAGACGGGGCCTCCGAAAGACGGCACCTCCAACAGTGCAGCGCTCCCTCAGCACCGCACTGGGAGTGTCAGCCTGGATTTTGTGCTCAAGTCCCTGGAGTGGGACTTGAACCGACAACACAAGGATACACACAGATACAGAGAGACGCAGAGCTACACACACGCAGACAGGCATACACAGAACAAGAGACAGAGACACACACACACACACACAAAGATAGGCAGAGATAAAAATAGAGTGAAAGAGAGCAAGAATGAGACACACAGACAGAAAGAATCAGAGAGAGAGCTTAAGCTAATGAAAGGCACCTCCTGAATTGTTTTGACTTTATATCTCCCCAAGCTATGTGTCTGACATTGCCAGGAGAGGCCAGCCTATCTATCAGCTTCTCATACTGTCTCACACACTGTCCAATCCTGCTACAGTGAACTATAGAGGAGATTGGGAACCGCACCATCTCCTCATCCCAAACGGTTAATCTGCCCCCAATCAATCAATCAGACTCAGTGCTGCAGCTAAACTGGGACGCAATGCAAATATTTTCAAAGATAAAAAACATCACCTACTTTCCCAGAACAAAACATCACAACAGGAGAGGCTACGCGATTAGAGAAAACTAGAAAGAAACCTTCAAAACTTGTTTAAAAAATAACAATAGGTCATTGGGTGAGGACAAGACTGCGTTTGGCTGTGACTGAGGTATCACCATTTACATTTCACTTGATCGATGCCCCTGCCCTGGACTCGATCTTCACCCCCTCCAGCACCAACGCACCGTGGTTGCAGTGTGGACTGTCTACAGGGTGCACTGCAGTAACTCGCCAAGGTTACTTTGACAGCACCGCCCAAACCCGCGACCTCTACCACCTAGAAGGTCAAGAGCAGCAACGTCTGGGAAACACCGTTACCTCCAAGTCACACACCGACCTGACTTGGACATGTATCGGCCGTTCCTTCATCGTCGCTGGGTCACAATCCTGGAACTCCCTCCCTGACACTATCATAGGAGCACCTTCACCACACGGACTGCAGAAGTTCAAGGAGAAGGCAGCTCACCACCACCTTCTCAAGAGCAACTATTTGGTTTGTAAATAGGGGCACTGAATGCAAAATCAAGGAAGTTAGGTTAGGCCTCTGCTGGAGTATTGTGTCCAATTCTGGGCACCGCACTTGAGAAAGGTTGTCAAGGCCTTGGAGAGGGTGCAGAGGAGGTTTACCAGGATGCTAGCAGGGATGAGACAGTTCAGTTGTGCGGAGAGATTGGAGAAGCTGGAATTAATCTCCTTAGAGCAGCGAATGTTAAAGGGAGATTTGATAGAGGTGTTCAAAATTATGAGGGGTTTTGATAGAGCAAGTAGGGAGAGACTGTTTCCTTTGGCGAGTGGGTCAGTAACCAGAGGGCCATAGGTTTAAAATAAATGGTCGAGAACTGAGAGGGGAAATGGGGAGAAATGTTTTCACACAAGAGGGTAGTTGTGATCTGGAACGCACTGCCTGAAAGGGTGGTGGAAGCAGATTCCATAGGAACTTCCAAAAGGCAATTGGTCTTGTAGTTGAAGAGGACTAATTTGCAGGGTTACGGGGAGAAAGCTGGAGTGTGGGACTAATTGGAGAGTTCGTTCAAAGAGCCGGCACAGCCGAATGACCCCCTTCTGTGCTGTAAGATTATGAATTAGGGATGGCTCTAAATGCCGGTTTTGTCAATGACACCCACATCCCGAGAATTAATCTTTTTAAAGGGCAGCCCATTTACCAACTAAACCACCAGGGACACCTTTATTTCACATTAGCTGCGTGTCTACTGACAGAATAACGAGAGACAGTTAACAACTCCCCATTTCTTCTCACCCAGGTAACGACACTGAGCGTACTCTGCCTGGCCTCTAACAGTGACTCAGCTCAAACAGCTCGCCTTCCATTTTCAGTTCCTGGCTCCATGCCCACTGCACTGGTGTAAAATCACAGCCTTATCTCCGCCTCTCTCGGTAAGCCATTCTCCCTGTCGGCTAAATCTCCCACGCTCGGCTTCACATTCAAGCCCCTCAATGGTCCCGCAGAATTCAACTCTTCTCCCCTCCAGCTGCGAACTGTTGCCTCTCTCCAACTCCGACCGCTCTTTCTGCAGCTGTCTTTCAAACCCCGTTACTTAGCCTCTCTGTTCATTTCTCACTCTCCCACCATCCACCCCATCATCCGAAAGAAAACGCTTTAACAAAATTAAATGATAAAACTAGAATATTGGGATGTTTAACAAAACAATGCATTTCTCCAGCGCCTTTCACGACCTCAGGACGTCCCAAAGCGCTTTACAGCCAATGAAGTACTTTTTGAAGTGTAGTCACTGTTGTAATGTGGGAAACGCGGCAGCCAATTTGCGCACAGCAAGCTCCCACAAACAGCAATGTGATAATGACCAGATCATCTGTTTTTAGTGATGTTGGTTGAGGGATAAATATTGGCCCCAGGACACCGGGGAGAACTCCTCTGCTCTTCTTCGAAATAGTGGCCGTGGGATCTTTTACGTCCACCCGAGAGAGCAGACGGGGCCTCGGTTTAACGTCTCATCCGAAAGACGGCACCTCGGACAGTGCGGCGCTCCCTCAGTATCACACTGGGAGTATCGGCCTAGTTGTTTTTGTGCTCAAGTCCTCAGAATGGGTCTTGAACCCACGACCTTAGAGAAGTTCTGGACAGAGAAGGAGGAACTGAGGTGGCGAGAAAGTGGGCAGATGGGGTGAAAAGTGGAACTTTAAAATGTTGCCTATTACAATTACAAATTCATGACTCAGAGGAGAGAGTGCTACCCACTGAGCCATGGCTGACACCTAATCAAATGAGTTTAGACAGCCTTATTCCAGTTCTAAGTTACCAATCTCACTCAAAGAGGCCACAAACTGGCTGGTGTGGGAAATAGAAAAGTGTCACACTCGTGCAAGAGTGTCAATCTTCTGGAGTTGGGGCAGAGCACGTTGTTGGGTCCATGTATCTAACCCGTGCTGTACCTGCCCTGGGAGTGTTTGATGGGGCAGTGTAGAGGGAGCTTTACTCTGTATCTAACCTGTGCTGTACCTGCCCTGGGAGTGTTTGATGGGACAGTGTAGAGGGAGCTTTACTCTGTATCTAACCCGTGCTGTACCTGCCCTGGGAGTGTTTGACGGGACAGTGTAGAGGGAGCTTTACTCTGTATCTAACCCGTGCTGTACCTGCCCTGGGAGTGTTTGATGGGACAGTGTAGAGGGAGCTTTACACTGTATCTAACCCGTGCTGTACCTGCCCTGGGAGTGTTTGATGGGACAGTGTAGAGGGAGCTTTACTCTGTATCTAACCCGTGCTGTACCTGCCCTGGGAGTGTTTGATGAGACAGTGTAGACGGAGCTTTACTCTGTATCTAACCCGTGCTGTACCTGCCCCGGGAGTGTTTGATGGGACAGTGTAGAGGGAGCTTTACTCTGTATCTAACCCGTGCTGTACCTGCCCTGGGAGTGTTTGATGAGACAGTGTAGACGGAGCTTTACTCTGTATCTAACCCGTGCTGTACCTGCCCTGGGAGTGTTTGATGGGACACTGGGTACCGAAAAGGAAATTTCCATCCCCGAACATTGACATCCTTTATTCTCAATGGTGAACTAATTGACCGCTGCTGATACTACATTCCTGGTGATTAACTTGTTCTAGTTGTCTGTGCGGCATCGAATAGCAACTGGCTCCGTTGATGGCTAGTTACCTAATTGAAAATGTTCTAAAGGAAACCATTCCGATTTCAGGAGGTTTGAAGCTGGCATTCTGAGACAATTCACCGAGGGCACATTATCTGAGGCCTTCAATCATAGGGCAGGCCGAAGATCTTCCAGCAGTTTCTCCGACCCGACCCTTGAGGATTAATGTGTGTGGAAAACAACATTAAATGTGCTTTGAAGGTCAGAGGTTCCCTTGTGCAGGGTGCCCAATGACTGATGGTGAAAGATAAAAGACCCATCAATGAGTGGGCGGGTCAAAGGTCACAGCCACAAGAAGAATCCCCTCTCCAACAGCTGGGGTTAACCCCTTCACTGACCCAAACACGCACCTAGGTTTGAACAAAGCATTTGAAGAAGGGGCCTGGTCCCTCGCTCTGTTTGTACTCTGATCTTCCAGGCTTTGTGCAGCTGAGGTTGTCTCGCTGACCAACATCCTGTCAATGAAATGCGCAACAATTCGGGAAAAGAAAAGATTAAACTCCTCGTTACAGCAGACAAAGGGAGCGGTTGAAGAGAGTCTCATAGTGGCCCAGGCACTAGACCAGTTGCAAAACAGTCACCACGGCAGACAAGGGTTTGATTCCAGTCAGTGTGTCTGAACATCCCTCACTCAGAGTCTCAGCCGTGGCTCAGGGGGTAGCGCTCTCGCTCGCCTCCGAGGCTGATGTGAGTTGTGGGTTCATAGTCCCCACTCCAGAGACTCGAGCGCGTAATCCAGGCTGATACCTGTGCAGCGGGAGTGTTCCACTGTTGGAGCTGCTGTCTTTCAGATGAGACGTTAAACCGAGGCCCCCGCGGCACTAGTTCGAAAAAGATCAGTCCAATATTTCTCCCTCAATGAACATCTAAAAACAGATTATCCGGTCATTATCACATTGCTGCTTGTGGGAGCTTGCTGTGCGCAAATTGGCTGCTGCGTTTCCCACATTAAAACAGTGACTACACTTCAAAAAGTACTTCATTGGCTCTAAAGCACTTTGGGACATCCGGCGGTCGTGACAGGCGCTATAGAAATGCAAACCTTTCTATTCTTTAACTGGTTTTGGAAGACGTCATATCCAAATCTAATGCTCCCCCACTCATTATATCTACACACACACTGTTGGCGATCAGGAGCGGCAACTACCCTAACGAGGGCACTGAGGCCAACTGTGACCCCAGCTCAGATGAGCTACCGGACAAAGAGGGGGATTGAACCAGGAACCTTCCTAGTCTCAGGAAGGCAGCCCGGAGACTCCTAATTGGAATTTGCACAAGAGTGGGTGTTGAGCAAGGGGCAGGATCTGACTTGCTTGTGATGCCCTCCTTCATCAAATAGGCAAGAGACACCGACTGTGTGGGCTCAGACACGAAGCGGGCCCGAGGTTGCTGGAGTGAAAAGAAAGACTTGCATTTCTCCAGCGCCTTTCACGACCACCGGACGGCCCAACGCGCTTTACAGCCAATGAAGTACTTTTTGAAGCGTAGTCACTGTTGTAATGTGGGAAACGCGGCAGCCAATTTGCGCACAGCAAGCTCCCACAAACAGCAATGTGATAATGACCAGATAATCTGTTTTTAGTGATGTTGATTGAGGGATAAATATTGGCCCAGGACACCGGGGAGAACTCCCCTGCTCTTCTTCGAAATAGTGGGCCGTAGGATCTTTTACATCGACCCGAGAGAGCAGACGGGGCCTCGGTTTAACATCTCATCTGAAAGACGGCACCTCCGACAGTGCAGCACTCCCTCAGCACTGCACTGGAGAGTCAGCCTAGATTTCGTGCTCAAGTCTCTGGAGTGGGACTTGAACCCACAACCTTCTGACTCCAGAGGTGAGGGTGCTGCCCACTGAGCCACAGCTGAGAACTGAGCACAGATAGTGACTGGGCTCCTTTAAGAGATGTGGCCGGCAATGGGTGAGCTGTGGGAAAAAAAGACCACCGTTCTTTCACGGGACAAAGGTGCACTATTTATGAACTAAATACCATTGCATTCAATGATGAATTTCCTCACTGTGGGAACTGCTTCAGCCTAATTACTTAAGGGAAGAAAATTGCCAGTCAAATCATTGCGAGGCTCACAATTAACAACAAGGTACAGTGGTTGCACAGACCGTTTGTCTGGGGCATGATCTGAGACAGAGAGCGCAGGAAATGCACAGCGGGTCCAGCAAGGACTGAACAGAGAATCGAATCGGTTAATGTGTCGGGGTTGGGGGTTGGCGGGGGGCAGGGGGGTGGTGGGTGTTGTGCGGATGACTGGATGGTCTCTCCACACAGCGCTAACCTGCCTCTTTCTTCTCAGACGCTGACTGACCTGCTGCAGTACTTCATAGACTGATACAGCACAGAAAGTGGCCATTCGGCCCATCGTGCCTGTGCCGGCTCTTTGAAAGAGCTCTACAATTAATCTCACTCCCCCCTTGCTCTTTCCCCATAGCCCTGCGAATTTTTCCTTTTCCAGTATGTATCCAATTCCCTTTTGAAAGTTACTATTGAATCTGCTTCCACCGCCCTTTCAGGCAGCGCATTCCAGATCACAACAACTCGCTGCGGAAAACATATTCTCCTCGTCTCCTCCTCTGGGTCTTTAACCAATTATCTTCAATCTGTATCCTCTGGTTACCGAGCCTCCCTGCCAGGGGGAACAGTTTCTCCCTCTCTACTCTATCAAAACCCTTCTTAATTGTGAACGCCTCTATTAAATCTCCCCTTAACCTTCTCCGCCCGAAGGAGACAACGTTCTGTTTGCATTTCAGATCTCCAGCAAATTGCTGCTTGTTTTTGCATCTGAGTCTCTGCAGGACTGAGGCGTGTATATTCCTGGCGTGTGCCCAGACACTCAGTATGAACCGACTGCCAGAGCTAGTGAATCGATCGTTTAGGCAGAGCCCAGCGCCAGGAGGGATCCACTGACTCACTGCGGGCGGCTCCTTTATCACTTATCGATATTAATCAATAATTCATACATCCTGAAAGATTAGATTTGCTGTGGAAATGCACTCAGTGACACATCACAGCTTTATCATTAGTCCTTCCTGAATGTAGTCGGTGTCAGAATCCATGGCCTAGAAATTCGGGCCTGCTTTACTCGGGCGTTGAACGCCCTCCTTGCGCCGTTCCTTCAGCCGCCTGGGCCCCAAGCTCTGGAATTCCCTCCCTAAACCTCTCCGCCTCTCTCTCCAATATGGCGGGCAGCGAGTGCAGGCTCCTTACGAGCTGGAAGTGCGCCGCCCGCCAGATTGGTCGAGGCTAAAAGATTCGGCCTGCGACGCCCGCGGCCGAGGCGGGTTTTCCCCCCTCCCCCTTGCCTGAATCCAAGGGCGCTGAGGCCCACGGGGCCCGTGGCTCAAATCAAGTAACGCAGCGCAGGCCGGAGATCAAATTGTGTTGGGGGCTGCGGTACAGGCGCCATCACTGTGCTCAAGGACATGGGGGCAGGGGGAGGGAAATCTCTGGCCCAGGCTCCCACTGGAGGGTGGGGGGGGGGGTTGGATTAGGCTGTGATGGCTTTCAAGGTTGATTAGCCTGTCAATACCCACTGTCCAGGGCCACTCGGGCAAAGGCAACCAGTGGTGCCAGTGGGAACCCGAACGCCTTTATCTCTCTAACCTCCTCCAGCCCTACAACACCCACTTCCCCTGCGATCTCTGCGCTCCTCCAATTCTGGGCCTTTTGAGCATCCCACTGATTTTAATCGCCCCTCCATTGGCGGCCGTGCCTTCAGCCGCCTGGGTCCCAAGCTCTGGAATTCCCTCCCTAAACCTCTCCGCCTCTCTCTCCTCCTTTAAGACGCTCCTTAAAAGCCACGTCTTTGACCAAGCTTTTGGCCCAATACCTCCTTATGTGGCTCGGGATCATATTTTGTTTGATAATCGCTCCTGTGAAGTGCCCTGGGACGTTTTATGACTTTAAAGGCGCTGTATAAAGGCAAGTTGTTGTTGTTTAAAAGAGAGGAGAAAATAAAACAAAAATAAAGGGGGTGAACTGCGACTCGGTGATAGTGGTCGCTACTCGCCCAGTTTTGGAATCAGACACTCAGAAGGAGCCTGATTTAAGTTAGAGGTTCATCTTTTCCCCACTCACCCCACTTTCTCATGCGAGGGGGCTTTGACCCCATCATCTCCAGACCTGGTTCAGACAGGGAAAGAAAGACTTGCATTTCAATAGCGCCTTTCACGACCACCGGACGTCCCAAAGCGCTTTACAGCCAATGAAGCACTTTTTGAAGTGTAGTCACTGTTGTAATGTGGGAAACGCGGCAGCCAATTTGCACACAGCAAGCTCCCACAAACAGCACTGTGATTATGACCAGATCATCTGTTTTTAGTGATGTTGATTGAGGGATAAATATTGGCCCCAGGACACCGGGGAGAACTCCCCTGCTCTTCTTCTAAATAGTGCCCGTGGGATCTTTTACGTTCACCCGAGAGGGTGGGCGGGGCCTCGATTTAACATCTCATCCAAAAGACGGCACCTCCGACAGTGCAGTGCTGGCACTGGGAGTGTCGGCCTGGATTACCTGCTCAAGTCTCTGGAGTGGGACTCGAACCCACGACCTTCTAGACTTGGAGGCCAGAGAGAGAGCTGCCCACTGAGGTGAAGCCGACACAGAGTTGACTGTAAAAGTTAGCAACTGCATTTGGCATCGAGGGACTAAAGGCCAATAAGATCATTGTTGCTTTAAAAAAAAAACACAACTTCCTAAGGGAACAGTGCTGGAGAGCTCGGGACTGGAAAGTGCAGAGAGTCCCACCATAACGGTCAGACTCAATGCGATGAGTCATGGCTACATTCAGAAGCTCACAAACCCTAAAGTGGTGGTGCTGGCATTGAGTTAATTGCTTTGTTGATTTCCCAAGGAGGAACGGTCACCATGGGGCTTCTCTAAATAGCTGTGGTGGGAAATGTGGCTTTTCATTGCCTAACTGAGGCGCTCCTATTTTGGGAATAATCAGTCCCTCTCTCTCTCTCTCTCTCTCTCTCTCTCGCTGTCCACGCCTATAAATAACAAGAGCTTCAATCACCATCAATACTAAGCTCGTGACTCACACCACGTGTACACGGTTGTGAGTAAAATAGCCGCACTCTCTCACTGGAAATCACATCATACTACTGCTCATGGGCTGGATATCTTGTCCCAGGAAACGTGCAAGTGTCAGCTGTGGCTCAGTGGGCAGCACTCTCTCTCTCTCTCTCTCTCGCCTCCGAGTCACAAGGTTGTGGGTTCATAGTCGCACTCCAGAGACGTGAGCGCAAAATCTAAGCTGACACTCCCAGTGCAGTGCTGAGGGAGCGCCGCACTGTCGGAGGTGCCGTCTTTCGGATGAGACGTTAAACCGAGGCCCCTGTCTTCCCCCTCGGGAAGTTAGGATTGGGCTTGAGGTGGGCTGAGAGGAGTGGGGTGTTGGTGGGACGGGGAGTGGGGTGTTAGTGGGACGGGGAGTGGCGTGTTGGTGGGACGGGGAGTGGTGGGCCTGCCATTATCTGAAACACCAAACTCATTCATTGATCACATTGGCCCTGATATTTACGGGGAGGGTGTGGGGTATCCACTCAAGGCCGGGACACAGAGGTCAAATGTAATGACAGGACCTCATTAACATTTTTTAGCTCCATTTCCCGCTTGGCAGCCAGTCAAATGGACAACCTGGCCTGTGAGCGGGAGTGATGTCTAGCGACAGGAGCCCGCAGCCAGGGACCCTAGAGACAGTCAGGAGTGGGGAGAGAGACAGAGAGAGAGAGAGAGAGAGACAGACACACAGAGAGAGAGACACACACAGAGAGAGAGAGACAGAGACAGAGAGAGAGAGAGAGACAGAGAGAGAGAGACAGAGACAGAGAGAGAGAGAGAGACAGAGACAGAGAGAGGGACAGAGAGAGAGAGAGGGACAGAGAGGGACAGAGAGAGACGGAGAGAGAGACAGAGAGAGTGGGAGAGACAAAGAGAGAGAGACAGAGAGAGAGAGAGACAGACAGAGAGAGAGAGACAGAGAGAGACAGACAGAGAGAGGGAGACAGAGAGAGAGAGAGACAGAGAGAGAGAGAGAGAGAGAGAGAGACAGAGAGAGACAGACAGTGAGAGAGAGAGAGACAGAGAGAGAGAGAGAGAGAGAAATTATTAATAAAAATTAAAATGATTAATGCAAGACCTTCTCTCCTGAATGGTGCTCCACCTGGTGGCCTGACCAGGAACTGAACACAACTTCAGAGCTGCATTTTCCAGGAGCACCAAGTCACGTCTCGGAAACATCTCTCGGAGGCTGAGTCACTCCAAAGCTCGGTGACCATTTCTATCTAGGCCAACACAACAGCCCCTCTGTGCCGCCAACATCCCACAAACAGCAATGAAATGGATGAGCAGTTAATCTGTGTTTTTCTGATTGGGTTGGACTGAAGGAAGAATCGTCGGCAGGACGTCAGGAGAAAGAAAGAAATAACTTGCTTTTCTCCCGCGCCTTTCACGGCCTCCGAACATCCCAAAGCGCTTTACAGCCAATGAAGCACTTTTTGAAGTGTAGTCACTGTTGTAATGTAGGTATCGCAGCAACCAATTTGCGCACAGCAAGCTCCCACAAATAGCACTGTGATAATGACCAGATAATCGTTTTTTTTAGTGATGTTGATTGAGGGATAAATATTGGCCCAGGACACCGGGGAGAACTCCCCCTGCTCTTCTTCAAAATACTGGCCGTGGGATCTTTTACGTCCACCTGAGAGAGCAGACGGGGCCTCGGTTTAACGTCTCATCCGAAAGACGGCACCTCCGACAGTGCGGCACTCCCTCAGTATTGCCCCTCCGACAGTGCGGCGCTCCCTCAGTACTGCCCCTCCGACAGTGCGGCGCTCCCTCAGCACTGCCCCTCCGACAGTGCAGCGCTCCCTCAGTATTGCCCCTCCGACAGTGCGGCGCTCCCTCAGTACTGCCCCTCCGACAGTGCGGCGCTCCCTCAGTACTGCCCCTCCGACAGTGCGGCGCTCCCTCAGTACTGCCCCTCCGACAGTGCGGCGCTCCCTCAGTACTGCCCCTCCGACAGTGCGGCACTCCCTCAGTACTGCCCCTCCGACAGTGCGGCGCTCCCTCAGTACCGCCCCTCCGACAGTGCGGCGCTCCCTCAGTACTGCCCCTCCGACAGTGCGGCGCTCCCTCAGTACTGCCCCTCCGACAGTACGGCGCTCCCTCAGTACGGCCCCTCCGACAGTGCGGCGCTCCCTCAGTACCGCCCCTCCGACAGTGCGGCACTCCCTCAGCACTGCCCCTCCGACAGTGCGGCACTCCCTCAGCACTGACCCTCCGACAGTGCGGCGCTCCCTCAGTACTGCCCCTCCGACAGTGCGGCGCTCCCTCAGTACTGACCCTCCGACAGTGCGGCGCTCCCTCAGCACTGCCCCTCCGACAGTGCGGCACTCCCTCAGCACTGACCCTCCGACAGTGCGGCGCTCCCTCAGCACTGCCCCTCTGACAGTGCAGCACTCCCTCAGTACTGACCCTCCGACAGTGCGGCGCTCCCTCAGTACTGACCCTCCGACAGTGCGGCACTCCCTCAGTACTGCCCCTCCGACAGTGCGGCGCTCCCTCAGTACTGCCCCTCCGACAGTGCGGCGCTCCCTCAGTACCGCCCCTCCGACAGTGCGGCGCTCCCTCAGTACCGCCCCTCCGACAGTGCGGCGCTCCCTCAGTACTGCCCCTCCGACAGTGCGGCGCTCCCTCAGTACCGCCCCTCCGACAGTGCGGCGCTCCCTCAGTACCGCCCCTCCGACAGTGCGGCGCTCCCTCAGTACCGCCCCTCCGACAGTGCGGCGCTCCCTCAGTACCGCCCCTCCGACAGTGCGGCGCTCCCTCAGTACCGCCCCTCCGACAGTGCGGCGCTCCCTCAGTACTGCCCCTCCGACAGTGCGGCGCTCCCTCAGTACCGCCCCTCCGACAGTGCGGCACTCCCTCAGTACTGCCCCTCCGACAGTGCGGCACTCCCTCAGTACTGTCCCTTCGACAGTGCGGCGCTCCCTCAGTATTGCCCCTCTGACAGTGCGGCGCTCCCTCAGTACTGCCCCTCCTACAGTGCGGCGCTCCCTCAGTACTGCCCCTCCGACAGTGCGGCGCTCCCTCAGCACTGCCCCTCCGACAGTGCGGCGCTCCCTCAGTACTGCACTGGTAGTGTCAGCCTGGATTATGGGCTCAAGTCCCTGGTGTGGGACTTGAACCCACAACCCTTCTGACTCAGAGGCGAGAGGTTGTCAGCTACCGACTGAGCCATGGCTGACACCCAAACGAGACGAGAGTTTGTGGCGAGGCTCCGCTGCATATTCACTTACCAGTGTTTATGGTAGGTTTATAATAACTAACCCAACCATACAAGCTCAATAATCAGTAGTTGCTTCTAATACAGAAACTGTCTCCAAGGCTCTTCACAGGGAGATGGTCCCCGAGCAGTGGTGGAGAGTTAGGGGGTGAAAGTACTGCCGAATAGGAAGGTTTTGAGGAGGTTTTAAAGGTGAGCAGAGAAGTAGCAAGAGGGAGGGATTTAGTGTGTCGATCTTGACTTTGTGCGATAGTGTTAACAGGGCGAGAACGAATCGGCTGCCTGTTTTAAACCTCCCCCGATTTGTATTTCTATTGACTTCAATGGAAAGAGAGAGGGAAGGATGATAGAGAGAGAGGGAAGAGGAGGTTGAGGGAGAGAGTGGGAGAAGAGGGAGGGGAGAGAGAGGAGAAGGGAGGTGGGAGTCGAGAGAGTGGAAGGGAGAGAGGGAGAGCGCGGGGGAGATAGCGAGAGGGTGGAAGCAGGAGTGTGAGGGAGAGAGAGGGGGATTGTGGGGTGAGAGAGAGGGAGGGAGGAGAGAGAGGGAGAGGGTGGGAGCAAGAGAGAGGAGAGACAGATTCAGTGGGTGAGAATCATAGAATCATAGAAATTTACAGCACAGAAGGAGGCCATTCGGCCCATTGTGTCTGTGCTGGCCGACAAAGAGCCACCCAGCCTAATCCCACTTTCCAGCACTTGGTCCGTAGCCCTGTAGGTTACGGCACTTCAAGTGCATATCCAAGTACTTTTTAAATGTGGTGAGGGTTTCTGCCTCTACCACCCTTTCAGGCAGTGAGTTCCAGACCCCCACCAACCTCTGGGTGTAAAAAGTTCTCCTCAACTCTCCTCTAATCCTTCTACCAATTACTTTAAATCTATGCCCCCTGGTTATTGACCTCTCTGCTAAGGGAAATAGGTCCTTCCTATTCTCTCTATCTCGGCCCCTCATAATTTTATACACCTCAATTAAATCTCCCCTCAGCCTCCTCTGTTCCAAAGAAAACAACCCCAGCCTATCGAATCTTTCTCATAGCTAAAATTCTCCAGTCCTGGCAACATCCTCGTAAATCTCCTCTGTACCCTCTCTAGTGCAATTACATCTTTCCTGTATTGTGGTGACCAGAACCACACGCAGTACTCTAGCTGTGGCCTAACTAGTGTTTTATACAGTTCAAGCATAACCTCCCTGCTCTTATATTCTATTCTGTGAGGGAGAGGAAAGAGAGAGCTAGAGAGACAGTGAGACAGGGGGAGTAACGTAGGAAGGGGAGAAAGAGAGGCAGGCTCAATGACTAGGTAAGAGAGAGGGAGGGAGGCTTAGATAGTGAGAGGGAGAGAGGGGAAAAGGAGAGAGAAAGACAGAGACAGGCTTAGTCAGAAAGGGAGGGAGGGGAAGAGAGAGAGACAGCACAAAAGAAAGGCAAGTGCAAATGCAGCAGATCATATTTATGTTTTCCCTTTTGGAGCAGGCTGACAGTTCAGAATAGTGCAACGCGTTCTGACAGCTTCTGCCTGTGGGAATGGTGTCCCGGTACAGCTGTACTGCGGTTATTTGGTGCAGAGTGGCTCCCTCGCTGGGCTGGGCCAGACTGTGCAGGTTGCGATAAGACGGCAGTGAGCTGGGCACAACACCAGAACTGGGTCAGACATTGAGGTTAGTGCAACATCGGATTGGCAGCACCGCCGGTGCTGACCTGTCCTCCTGCTCGAGGACACCCGGCAGTGGTGAAGAGAAACAACCGGGGGGCTAAATTCGGTCGATTTGCGCCTCACGTCAGCGCAAATCAACTAGCGCCCGGGGGCGGCGCCGGCAACGCCTCCCGCGAAATTCAGCGGGAGGTTAGCGGCGGCGCTAACCGTTAGCGCCGCCGATGACATCATCGCCGTGCGCAGCACCCCGCTCGCGCCCCCGGCTGTAACATTTGGTGGCGGCCCCCCGACTTACCGCCGGACGCTATGTCCGTCAGGGTCAGGGGGGGCCTACCTGCGGTCGGGGTGGCGCTAGTTAAAGGGGAGGTGGTGGGCGGCCATTTTGCGCTACCCAATTTTTACCCCCAGGTATACAGGGCTGCGGGAAGTGGGCAGATATATAAATCGTTTTTATTTGGCTCTAACTTCTTCCAGTTCTGATGAAAGGTCATCGACCTGAAACGTTCCTTCTTTCTCTCTCCACAGAGACTGCCTGACCTGCTGAGTAATTCTAGCATTTTCTATTTTCGTTATAAATCGTTGGGGTTTTTTTTTTTGCTTAATAAGCACAAAGGTTTCCTAACTCTGAATAAAAAAAACCTTCTGGAATCTTCCCCGACCCTCTTTTGATAGGGCTCCATATCTCGTGAAAAAACAGCAGACTGGTGACTGGATTGGTGAGTCAGCATTTCAGGTAGAGGGAGCGATCTGGAGGGACAGGCAGCTAGAACCTGCTCACCCAGCTGGTTTCGAAGGGTTAAGTCAACGAGATGGAGAAAGTTCAGCTGTTGGGTTAAGTCACAGAGCACTGCCCTGAGGAACGCAGGAACAGGAGGAGGCCGTTCAGCCCCTCGAGCCTGCTCCGCCATTCAGTGAGATCATGGCTGATCTGCGACCTAACTCCATATACCCGCCTTTGCCCCACATCCCTTAATACCTTTGGGTAACAAAAATCTGCCAATCTCAGATTTAAAATTAACAATTGATCTAGCATCAATTGCTAATTGCGGAAGAGAGTTCCAAACCTCTACCACCCTTTGTGTGTAGAAGTGTTTCCTAATTTCACTCCTGAAAGGTCTGGCTCTAATTTTTAGACTATGCCCCCTAGTCCTAGAATCCCCAACCAGCGGAAATAGTTTCTCTCCATCTACCCTATCTGTTCCCCTTAATATCCTGAAAACTTCAATCAAATCAACCGCTTAACTGTCTAAATTCCAGGCAATACAACCCTAATTTGTGTAATCTAGTATTCGGACATGGTCGATTCCAATTTCCTCTAGGCCTCAGGCCCAAGGCCCAAGGGAGAGAGATTCACATTTATTCATCGAGTTAGTACAGCAGTGCACTGGAGCAAGGACACTTCACTTGGCTGCAGCGCAGAGGTCAGGGTGTGTACAGTACTGTACGGAAAGATTTTTTAACCCTCTGTTGCTAACAGGCCTTGCTAGGTCAGGAGATGCTTCATAAACACCAGCGACTCCCTCACCCTTATCCAGGCCCAGAGAAGCTAGTTCTAAACTCAACCCAGTTTCTTGTGGGCCGGGCTGAATAAGAAAGGTTACTGAGCTAATTGTTAGTCTCATTCAGAGAGGTCACGCCCTGATTGGTGTAGGACATAGAAATAAGTCACACTGACACAGTGGGGGTACTCTTCTGAGGTTGAGGCTGAAGCATCCTAATCTAACCCGTGCTGTACCTGCCCTGGGAGTGTTTGATGGGACAGTGTAGAGGGAGCTTTACTCTGTATCTAACCCGTGCTGTACCTGCACTGGGAGTGTTTGATGGGACAGTGTAGAGGGAGCTTTACTCTGTATCTAACCCCATGCTGTACCTGCCCTGGGCGTGTTTGATGGGACAGTGTAGAGGGATCTTTACTCTGTATCTAACCCCGTGCTGTCCCTGCCCTGGGAGTGTGTGATGGGACAGTGTAGAGGGAGCTTTACTCTGTATCTAACCCGTGCTGTACCTGCCCTGGGAGTGTTTGATGCGGACAGTGTGGAGGGAGCTTCACTCTGTATCTAACCCGTGAATATTCATAGGGCCATGTAGAGACACCTTTGCTTTGTCTCTAACCCTGTTCTGTACCTGACCTGTGAGGCTTGAAGTTCTAACCATCTAGCAGGACTTGCTCGGCAGGGTTAAAGTTCATGCACTCTGGCCCTTGACATTGGCCAAGCCTGGGAAATACCACAGCAAACCTCGAGGCAACTGTCTGGCAGTTTTAGTAAGTTCCATCTGCCGTGTGCTGTCTGGCCCCTCTATTAATATCCCTGTGCTATTTCCAGGACCAGTACTGCTCGGGGTGCTCACACTACCCTGGACATCTGTGACCAATGTCGAAGCTTAAGACAGTACTGGTGCAAATGTAATTTCTTAGAAGGATGCAATAAGAGAAAGAGCAGAGCACTCGATAATTTGTGAGACATCGATCCTCATCATGTAATGTTGACTCAAAATAGGCCAGAGGCTGGACTTGGGACTTTCCTGGTCTGTGTGGCTTCACTGGAGAAACTCACTGAGTCACTGACAGACCAGACCTTTACCCACCTGTTAACCCGTCATTGGCAAAGTAATGAATCCAAATTCCTCAGCTCAGACACCAAAGCGTTGCTTCAGCACTTCCCAACATCCACCATCTACAAGGCACAAGTCAGGAGTGTGATGGAAGACTCTCCACTTGCCTGGATGAGTGAAGCTCCAACAACACTCAAGAAGCTCGACACCATCCAGGACAAAGCAGCCCGCTTGATTGGCACCCCATCCACCACCTTAAACATTCACTCCCTCCACCACCGGCGCACCGTGGCTGCAGTGTGTACCATCTACAAGATGCACTGCAGCAACTTGCCAAGGCTTCTTCGGCAGCACCTCCCAAACCCGCAACCTCTTCCACCTAGAAGGACAAGGTCAGCAGGCGCATGGGAACACCGCCACCTCCAAGTCCCCCTCCAAGTCACACACCATCCTGACTTGGAAATATATCGCTGATCCTTCATCGTCGCTGGGTCAAAATCCTGGAACTCCCTCCCTAACAGCACTGTGGGAGCACCTTCACCACACGGACTGCAGCGGTTCAAGAAGGCGGCTCACCACCACTTTCTCAAGGGGCAACTAGGGATGGGCAATAAATGCTGGGCTTGCCAGCGACGCCCAGATCCCATAAACAAATACAAAAAAACATACTCTCCTACACAGACAGAATGGAAAGGTCAGAGAATGTTCCTTGACCTGGACATGAAACCATTTCAGTGATACAATCCGACTTCCTGAACCAGATACCGGACAAGTAAGGATCTCTGGTCACAGGAGACAATCCAACATTTTTCTCCCCTCTTCTCCTGGCAACTGCCATTTATGTTAGGAAACATTTCCTCTGGTACCTCTCTCACGTGGCCATTCTTCATGTCCAACAGACCCACACACAGACAGACAGACAATGACACATATTCCAGCATGAGCCACTGGCGAGCGATCAGGAGTGGGATCCTTGGCTGATTTGCCCTTGTTAGCCCAGGAGCATCGAAGCCTATTGTACCAATCCTCCGACACGGGTACGGTAGCGCAGTGGTTGTGTTACTGGACTAATAATCCAGAAAACGTGCGTTCAAATCCTACCATGGGCAGTTTGAGAATTTGATTTCAGTTTAAACAATCTGGGAATAAAAAGCTGGCACCAGTAAAAGTGACCATGAAGCTGTCAGATTGTTGTAAAAACCCAACTGGTTCACTAATGTCCCTTTAGGGAAGGGAACATAAGAAATAGGAGCAGGAGTCGGCCATTCGGCCCCTCGAGACTGCTCCGCCATTCAATAAGATCGTGGCTGATCTTCTACCTCAACTCCACTTTCCTGCACTATCCCCATATCCCTTGATTCCCTTAATATTCAAAAATCTATCGATCTCTGTCTTGAATATACTCAACGACTGAGCCTCCACAGCCCTCTGGGGTAGAGAATTCCAAAGATTCACCACCCTCTGAGTGAAGAAATTTCTCCTCATCTCAGTCCTAAATGGCCGACCCCTTATTCTGAGACTGTGACCCCTGGTTCTAGACTCCCCAGCCAGGGGAAACATCCTCCCTGCATCTACCCTGTCAAGCCCTGTAAGAATTTTGTATGTTTCAATGAGACCGCCTCTCATTCTTCTAAACTCTAGAGAATATAGGCCCTGCCCTCCTTACCCGGTCTGGGCCTATATGTGACTCCAGTCCCACACCAACGTGGTTGACTTTTAACTGGCCCAGCAAGCCACTCAGTTGCATCAAAACAGCTATAAAGATCACCACACGGAGTGCAGCGGTTTAAGAAGAAGGCCCACCACAACCTTCTCAGGGATGGGCAATGAATGCCAGCCTTGCCAGCGATGCCAAATGAGTGAAAAGAACTCAGCACAGTCCAAACCTGTGGTCTCCCTGGTCTGTGTTTCTCAGTCCCACAGAAAGTTAACATGCAGGTACAGCAGGCAACTAGAAAGCCATCTGGTATGTTAGCCTTTATTACAAAAGGATTGGAGTATAAGAGGAAATCTTGGTGAGGCCACACCTGGAGTATTGTTTACTGTTTTGGCCTCCTTACCTAAGGAAGGATATACTTGCCTTAGAGGGGGTGCAATGAAGGTTCACCAGACTGATTCCTACAAAGAGAGGGTTGTCCTATGAGGAGAGATTGAGCAGAATGGGCCTATACTCTGGAGTTTAGAAGAATGAGAGGTGATCTCATTGAAATGTACAAAATTCTTAGAGGGTTTGACAGGGTAGATGCCGAGAGGATGTTTCCCCCTGGCTGGAGAGTCTAGAACTAATGGTCCTAGTCTCAGGATAAGAGGTCGGCCATTTAAGACTGAGATGAGGAGAAATTTCTTCACTCAGAGGAATTCTCTGCCCCAGAGGGTTGTGGATGCTGAGTCGTTGAGTATATTCAAGGCTGAGATCGATAGATTTTTGGACTCTAGGGGAATCAAGGGATATGGGGAATCGGGCGGGAAAGTGGAGATGAGGTAGAAGATCAGCCGGGATCTTATTGAATGGCGGAGCAGGCTCGAGGGGCCAAATGGCCGACTCCTGCTCCTAACTCTTATGTTCAGTTATCAAGGAGATTGCTCCTCTCCTTCTCTAAGGATGTCCAAGTTGTTATAAGAGACAGACTATCTTAGCCCTCGGGAATCCTAAGTCAGCAGCATTTACCAGCTTGTGATATTACTGCTAATGTGCCCAGTAATGGAAAAAAAATATAGATTGTTCCATTACCCACTAACCTCGAGATAACATGAGACCACCCTTTTTATATGAACACTCCATCTCTGCGGCTATTTATTATTTATTATGCTCATGACAATCTTAAAGCTTACAGAGGAGAGGGGAAAAACAGAGCTCCAGGGATTCATTTGCAAAGAAAAGAGACTGACTGGGCAGAAAGTGGAGCTCTCACGGAGCACCAAGATGCAGTTTGAAATTGATAGCTGGTTGTGAGCACCATGTGCAGGAGGCGGTATTTACCCGCTCCCCTCTGCCAGTGTTGGCCGTTAACATTTTATTGGCACCGTCTTTCTCAAGCAGCAGCAACACGGTGTCCCCTGGAGTGATGGGCAACAATAACATGCATTTATACAGCGCCTTTAACGTAGTAAAACGTCCCAGGGCGCTTCACAGGAAGCGATTATCAAAGAAAATTTGACACCGAGCCGCATTAGGAGATATTAGGGCAGGTGACCAAAAGCTTGGCCAAAGAGGGAGGTTTTATGGGGCGTCTTAAAGGAGGAGAGAGAGGCGGAGAGGTTTAGGGAGGGAGCTCCAGAGCTTAGGGCCCAGGCAGCTGAAGGCACGGCCGCCAATGGTGGAGCAATGGAAATTGAGGATGCGCGAAAGGCCAGAAGTGGAAGAGCGCAGAGATCGCTGGGGGTTGTGGGGCTGGAGGAGGTTACAGAGATAGCGAGGGGGGCGAGGCCAAGGAGGGATTTGAAAACAAGGATGAGAATTTTAAAATCGAGGGCAGTGGGCCGCCATTGGGTGCTACCCCATTGGCTGAGCTCTCAGTTTGAGTCCTCCTATCCTGGCCAGTCACCAAGTTTAAACCAAGTCCCCCCCTCCCCACATCCCAAAATAGGACCAACAGTTCCATTGTCTTGGTCCTAATTTCACCTTTCACTTTACACACTAAAGACTTGGTTGAAGGAATGGAGAGTTGTATACCCACGTTTGCAGATTACAGAGATAGGGAGGGGCGAGACCATGGAAGAATTTGAAAATAAGGATGAGAATTTTAAAATCGAGGCGCTGCCTAACCGGGAGCCAATGTAGGTCAGCGGGCACAGGGGGTGATGGGTGAACGGGACTTGGTGCGAGTTAGGACACGGACAGCCGAGTTTTGGATGACCTCAAGTTTACGTAGGGTGGAATGTGGGAGGCCGGCCAGGAGCACTTCAAAAAAGTAGTTCATTGGCTGTGACGTGCTTTAGGACATCTTCCGTCATTGAGCAAGTCCACCAATGACCATAAATGAGGAGGCGGTGGGTGACAAGTGGCTAGCCAGCTAACTCTCGTTGTATAGACTCATATATGAAAGCCAGTGGAGCGAGGGACCAGAGGGTAGCCAGCTCCCGAGGGACGGTACCCCACCTCAGTGTCTTTGAGAGAGATGGGGAGAAAACAGGAGGCAAAAAGTGCAAACACGAGCCAGAGGCTCAAACGGCCTCTCCCATTGCCCGAGGCACTGCATCGGGAGGACTGGCTTGTAAAACTTACCCAATTTATTCTTCAATGGCAGCCCGTGCAGTTCTTTTAGTTTCTTTCTCTCACGTTGGGTAAATTGGGGATCTAGGCTTCATACCTGTGCATAGACTCTCAATGGTCATCGCTATAGGCAATTCCCATTGAATGAATCAAAGATTATAACATAGATTATAACTAACAGTAAAGGATGAACAGGCTGGGGCTCCTTTCTCGAGGAAAGAGAAGGCGGAGGGGTGACCTGATGGAGGTCTTTAAATTTATGAAAGGGTTTGATAGGCAGACGTAGAGAAGATGTTTCCACTTGCGAGGGAGACAAGAACTAGGGGCCATGAATATAAGCTAGTCACTAATAAATCCCATCGGGAATTCAAGAGAAACTTCTTTACCCAGAGAGTGGTGAGAATGTGGAACTCGCTACCACAGGGAGTGGTTGAGGCGAATAGTATAGATGCATTTAAGGGGAGGCTGGACAAGCATATGAGGGAGAAAGGAATAGAAGGATATGCTGATGGGGTGAGATGAAGTAGGGGTGGGAGGAGGCTCGTGTGGAGCATAAACACCGGCTTTCCTACATTACAACAGTGACTTCACTTCAAAAAGTACTTCATTGGCTGTAAAGCGCTTTGGGACGTCCGGTGGTCGTGAAAGGGCGTTTATGAAATGCAAGTCTGTCTGTCTTTCTTTCTTGACCTGCTGGGCTGAATGGCCTGTGTCTGTGCTGCACATTCCATGTAATTCTGTTTAATTCACTGGGCTTGGGAGAGCCGAACAACGGAGTCAGGAAAGCTCTTTAGGATTGCCGGCGCTACGTGTTCACTCTGGGCGGAGAGCGTCCACCCACACACTTCGCTGTCTGCTGCCTAATGGGTTTGCAACGCTGCCCATCTTCCACATGCCATTTCTGACAATACCCAGCTCGTATAACACAGATTAACAACCTCCTTTTAATACCCTGTGCACCACTGGGTGAGCATAGAAACCTTCAAGTTAATTTTTATTGGGTGTTTTCCGCTGGTCTACGCTTTAGTACGGATTGATTTCTATCCATCAGTCTTCTCCATATTAAACACTCAGTTCCTGTACTACCTGACGGGTCTTTGCTGCTATGTGACGTAAGAAAACTACTAGGCACTTGGTCTAAGCGTTAAACAAAGCTTTAATCAACTGTTTTTCAACATGGAGGTCTAGTTGTGTCCTTCACTAGTTCCTGTTAAGAATGTCCTGCGCAAGCTGGGCCCGTGCCCGAGTATTTATACTCTCCCTGGACAGCGCCACCAGCAGGCCGCCCAGTATTATTTCATATGTCATTTCCACATGAATGACAAGATTCATGTCATTATGTATATACCAATCTTTTTAAAGGATACAAGGCAGGAGCTAACAAATGGAAATCACTGTCCTTATACATTTTTTAATGTTTTCCCTCCTCTCCCAAAGGTGCTGACTCTCCCTGTAGTACAATTTCTTGGCCGCCAACAACACTCCAAGTTGCCCTCCAAGTCACACACCATCCTGACTTAGAAGTATATCGCCAATCCTTCATCGTCGCTGGGTCAAAATGCTGGAAGTCCCTCCCTAACAGCACTGTGGGAGCACCATCACCACACGGACTGCAGCGGTTCAAGAAGGCGGCTCACCACCACCTTCTCAAGGGCGATTAGGGATGGGCAATAAATGCTGGCCTTGCCAGCGACGCCCACATCCCATAAACGAATAAAAAAAAACTCTGGTTCCTCATCCAACAGGCTCGTCTCCGTGTGTCGGCTAGACAGTCGGCCAGACTACCTGATTGCGGCGCAACCATAGCAACCAAGCCTGTTGGTTCCTCACTTAGCAACGCACGTGCCCCACACACTCACACACACAGACACGCGCTCTCACACTCACACACTCCAGCAGGGGGTCAGTGGACAGCGATCAGGAGCGAGAACCCAGGTTGATTTATTCCTCTCCCCTGCATGGGGACACTGAGTCTAATTGTACCTCTCATAAGACTGTAAGAGGAGTTGGCCATTCGGCTCTTCGAGCCTGCTCCGCCATTCAATAGGATCATGGCTGATCTTTGACCTCAACTCCACCTTCCCACACTACACACTATCCCCATATACCGCGAATCCCTTAGTTTCCAAAAATCTATCGAGCTCAGTCTTGAATATACTCAATGACTGAGCCTCCACAGCCCTCTGGGGTAGAGAATTCCAAAGATTCACCAGCCCTCTGAGTGAAGAAATTCCTCCTCATCTCAGTCCTAAATGGCCAACCCCTTATTCTGAGACTGTGACCCCTGGTTCTAGACTCCCCAGGCAGGGGAAACATCCTCCCTGCATCTACCCTATCAAGCCCTGTAAGAATTTATACATTCCAATTAGATCATCTCTTATTCTTCTAAACTCTAGGGAATCTTGCCCCACCATTGGCGGCCGTGCCTTCAGCCGTCTAGGCCCGAAGCTCTGGAATTCCCTCCCTAAACCTCTCTCTCCTCCTTTAAGATGCTCCTTAAAACCTACCTCCTTGACCAAGCTGTTGCTCACCTGGCCTAATAACTCCTTATGTGGCTCGGTGTCAATTATCTGTTTTTGTGATGTTGGTTGAGGGATGAATGTTGGCCTGGATACTGAGAGAACACTCTGGTTTTTGTAAACGACACAGGGGCCCATCAATCCTTTGATAATTTTAGTATAAATTATGACTGCATCGCATTCCTGTGTGTCGTCTGTTGCTTAATCGTTCATTCCATTGACATTTTGAGCTCAGTTCAAAGGTCAATGAACAAAATGGTTCATCAAATGAAGGAGGTGGAATCCGCACACAGCAACTTTCAGCATTTAGAATTTATTTCTTTGTTACCGGTCAGATTTTTCAAGGTGCGATTATAAATATAACCATTAGCTCAGGGATTTACCTCATTGCTTCATCATCTGTACCTGTTATTACTGGGGCTGGTGTAGTCATTACTTCGTGTGCTAGGAGTGGGCGCTGACTATGTACTTGATGTCCCAGAGCTAATTCATGTCCTTAAACGCGTAGCTCACAACTCAACATCTGAAGGCGGCTCCCTCTCCTTGACAGCGCTGTCACACGCACTCGCCGGCAAGCTAAGCAAGGCTGCGGCATTCAAATCGATTCGGTAACAGGAAATGGGCGCAGTGGATACAAGCTTTAAATTGTAATGAGGAATTAAGAAAGGAATGAATTGGAAATCTCAGCTAATCACAGAGGGATCTGGAACGCTCGACCTGACAAAATGGTGGAAGCTGATCCCATCAATAATTTTAAAAGGGAGGCTGGACGAGTTCTGGAGGATGAGGAACTGACTGGGATACGGACAGAAAGTGGGGATGTGGGACTGAGCACGACTGCTCTTTCACAGAGCAGGCACAGGCACGACGGGCCGAATGGCCTCCTTCTGTGCTGTGAGTTTCTAAGATTCTATGTGGGGGTGTACTGGGGGAAGGAGGGAGAATGGCCTCAGCAGCCCCCTGAGAAAGGAAAAGGGGAAGAACAGTATCTAACCCGTGCTGTACCTGCCCTGGGAGTGTTTGATGGGGACAGTGTAGAGGGAATAACAACAGAAAACGCTGGAAAAACTCAGCAGGCCAGGCAGCATCCGTGGAGAGAGAAAGAGAGTTAACGTTTCAGGTCGATGGCCTTTCGTCAGAACATCGACCTGAAACGTTAACTCTCTTTCTCTCTCCACGGATGCTGCCTGGCCTGCTGAGTTTTTCCAGCGTTTTCTGTTGTTATTTCAGATTTCCAGCATCCGCAGTATTTTGCTATCGTAACAGTGTAGAGGGAGCTTTACTCTGTATCGAACCCGTGCTGTACCTGCCCTGGGAGTGTTTGATGGGACAGTGCGGAGGGAGCTTTACTCTGTATCTAACCCGTGCTGTACCTGCCCTGGGAGTGTTTGATAGGACAGTGTAGAGGGAGCTTTACTCTGTATCTAACCCGTGCTGTACCTGCCCTGGGAGTGTTTGATGGGACAGTGTAGAGGGAGCTTTACTCTGTATCTAACCCGTGCTGTACCTGCTCTGGGAGTGTTTGATGGGACAGTGTAGAGGGAGCTTTACTCTGTATTTAACCCGTGCTGTACCTGCCCTGGGAGTGTTTGATGGGACAGTGTAGAGGGAGCTTTACTCTGTATCTAACCCGCGCTGTACCTGCCCTGGGAGTGTTTGATGGGACAGTGCAGAGTGAGCTTTACTCTGTATCTAACCCGCGCTGTACCTGCCCCGGGAGTGTTTGATGGGACACTGGGAATATTTGATGGGACAGTGGGAGTGTTCTATTACCCTGCACTAACAACCCTCATCCGATGAGCACAAAATCCAGCAAAGCTAAATATATTTCTGTCTCGTGTTAAATCAGCCGTAAATGCAGTAAACCCTTTAATAAAATGTTCATTTGTATATAGCTGGTGACCTCATTAGTGTTTATCCCAATGCGTTTTTAATCAAATATTTCACAATAAAATAATCTTTTTTGTAAAAGATTACATTTCATTGAAAATAATTAACTGTACAAAGAGCAACTGTTTATTATATATTTGAATTCATCAGTCCTTAAGTAAGGGATTAGTTCAGAAGTGTTGCACTCACTTCTGTCAGTGCAGCGATGCCTTTAGCTGTTTTAATTCCATGCTAATTAAGATATTTTTTCCCTCAATTTGCTGAACTCCTCCATAATTTCTTGTTTTTCACGAGAATACAAAGATTTTACTTTCTGCTTTACCAACTGTTAAAGGGATATTGTAAAAAAGATACAGTGAAAGATCACTACCTATAGTCAGACACAGTACCGCTGCCAGTGGTTGGTGCATTAGTGAGAGGTTAGGACTCAGCATCATCATTGGAGGAGCCCGAAAGAAGGAAAGACTTGCATTTCTCCAGCGCCTATCACACCTTCAGGACGTCCCAAAGCGCTTTCCAGCCAATGAAGTACTTTTTGAAGTGTAGTCACTGTTGTAATGTAGGAAACGTGGCAGCCAATTGCGCACAGCAAGCTCCCACAAACAGTAATGTGATAATGACCAGATCATCTGTTTTTTTACTGAAGTTGGTTGAGGGATAAAAATTGGCCGGGACACCGGGGAGAACTCCCCTGCTCTTCTTCGAAATAGTGCCATGGGATCGTTTACATCCACCTGAGAGAGCAGACGGGGCCTCGGCTTAACGTCTCATTCGAAAGACGGCACCTCCGACAGTGCGGCGCTCCCTCAGTACTGCCCCTCCGACAGTGCAGCGCTCCCTCAGTACCGCCCCTCCGATAGTGCAGCGCTCCCTCAGTACTGCCCCTCCGACAGTGCGGCGCTCCCTCAGTACTGCCCCTTCGACAGTGCAGCGCTCCCTCAGTACTGCCCCTCCGACAGTGCGGCGCTCCCTCAGTACTGCCCCTCCGACAGTGCAGCGCTCCCTCAGTACTGCCCCTTCGACAGTACGGCGCTCCCTCAGTACTGCCCCTCCGACAGTGCAGCGCTCCCTCAGTACTGCCCCTCCGACAGTGCAGCGCTCCCTCAGTACCGCCCCTCCGACAGTGCAGCGCTCCCTCAGTACCGCCCCTCCGACAGTGCTGCGCTCCCTCAGTACTGCCCCTCCGACAGTGCTGCGCTCCCTCAGTACTGCCCCTCCGACAGTGCGGCGCTCCCTCAGTACTGACCCTCTGACAGTGCAGCACTCCCTCAGTACTGACCCTCTGACAGTGCAGCACTCCCTCAGTACTGCCCCTCCGACAGTGCAGCGCTCCCTCAGTACTGCCCCTCCGACAGTGCGGCGCTCCCTCAGTACTGCCCCTCCGACAGTGCAGCACTCCCTCAGTACTGCCCCTCCGACAGTGCTGCGCTCCCTCAGTACTGCCCCTCCGACAGTGCGGCGCTCCCTCAGTACTGCCCCCTCCGACACTGCAGCACTGAGGGACTGTCAGCCTAGATTATGTGCTCAAGTCCCTGGAGTAGGGCTCGAACACATGACCTTTAACGTTGACTGGCGTGACCCTTCATCAAACTCTGGCACTACCGCTGTGTGGCGGAAGGGCACCTTGCCCATCTGAGACTGAACAACCATCCGACGTCCTCCTCTCATCGCTGATCTTGATCCCGGGGATCATTCTAACCTCACTCATCCTGCGGGAATCCCATGAGATTGGGCGGGGGGGGTGGGGGAACCACCGGTTTTACACCCCGCCCAATACTGACATCAATGGGGAGTCGAATCAGGCGGGATGTGAAACCAGTGTTGCCCCCCCGATCCCGTCGGTCTCCCCATGGGTGGGTTAAGTTGAGAATTGCGCCCCCTTCCCCAAGAGTCTGATGAAAGGTTGGTCACCTGAAATGTTAACCTGTATTTTCTCTTTCAGATGCTGACTGACTTGTTGGGAGTTTTTCCAGAATATTCTGTCTGAATCTGGAAAAGTGGTGGCACCTTCTCGGGCCGGTCCAGGACGCCTTGGTGCACAAGCTCGCTGTGGGGAAGGGTCAATGTGGCGGATGGGGGGGGGGGGGGAGATTTGGGCAGATTATCTGCAACAATTAGACCTGTAACGGCTCATAAAAGAATATCTTATCAGAGGCTGAAAATAAATAGCACTCGACAGCTCCTCCGGTGAAACGAGGCGAGTGTTCCCTGTGTACCTGGCTGTCTGCTGATGAGTCACTGAATGGGCATGGGTCCTGTGGAGACTGGCAGAACATTTTAATTATCTGAAGACTGAGAAATAAGAGGTGATTTCAAAGCTGAGCCAATCCTTCCCCTTGAATCACTCATTCGTGCTGTGTGATGCAGTCTAAAGCCGTCCGAACGCAGCAGACCACTGTGTTTACTGAGCCTCCATTTTGTCCTCTCTCTCTGTCTCCTCGGCCTCTTACATTGCTGCAGTGAAGCTCAACCTAAGCTCGAGGAACAGCACCTCACCTTTCGATTCGGCACTTTACAGCCTCCCGGACTCGACATCGAGTTCAACAATTTCAGACTACTGTATAACCTCGGCCCCTATTTTTTTCCAGACGGCAGCTGTTGATGATTCTGCCATCCCCATTTACAGCTCCTCCAGACCCATCTTTTGTTTCTTAACTTGTCCCATTACCATCACCTTTCACCTCGTACCATCATCCCTTTTGTCTCTTAATCTCTCCTGTCCTTCCACCCCATCACAGACCTTCCCTTTTGTTCTTTCTTTCCCCTCCTCCCTTTCCCTGCCTCTGCACTTGCTTAAAAACCTGTTACATCTCTAACTTTTTCCAATTCTGACGAAAGGTCATCGACCTGAAACGTTAACTCTGTTTCTCTCTCTCCACCTGACATGCTGAGGGTTTCCAGCATTTGCTGTTTTGACTCCATTTTGTGCTTGTCACTTCCAAAATGGCCGCCCTACTTTAAATGGCCGCTCCTGATGACCAGGGTCGCCAATTCCGATTGGACATATTCCTGGAGGTTCCATCACATGACCTCACACCTCCAACCCCCCCCCCACCCGGTCAAACAGCCTTCCCCCGCCCCCCCCCCCATCTCCAACATTTTTGTAACGAATAAACGAAAGCGATCAAAGATAATGTGAAAAAACACACTTTTTTGAAACGCTCCTATGATTTTTCTCCCTGGTTGCTTCTCAGCAGTGTACAGAAGAATAATCTTTCATTCCTGGAGACGAGAGGGTTGGCAACGCTAACCTCACCTTCTGCTGAGCAGTTTACAGTTACTATTACTTTTGAGAGTTTTACGCTGTCACTGCGCTGGGTGGAGTTGTGCGGTGGATATCCCACCAGGCTAGTGGTCCAGGGGCTGTTGATTCAAATCCCACGGCAAGCTGTGCAACCAAATTCAGTAAATCCGCGAATTTGTGGGCTGGTACCATTGAAAGTTAACATTTTAAAAAGTTCATTCTGGGGATGTGGGCGTCGCTGCCAAGGCTGGCATCTATTGCCCATCCCTACTTGCCCCTTGAGAAGGTGGTGGTGAGCCTTCTTCCATTATTGGTACAACTAGAGTGTCTCGCTCGGCCATTTCAGAGGGCAGTTAAGAGTCAACCACATTGCTGTGGGTCTGGAGTCACATATCGGCCAGACCGGGTAAGGGCGGCAGATTTCCTTCCCTAAAGGGACATTAGTGAACCAGATGGGTTTTTACGACAATCCGATAGTTTCATGGTCACCATTACAGATACCCGCTTTTTACTTCTAGATTTTTAAAACTGAATTCAAATTCTCAAACTGCTCATGGTGGGATTTGAACTCGGATTTTCTAGACTATTAATCCAGGCCTCTGGGTAACTAGTCCAGTAACATAATTACTACACAACTGTCCCTCTTGTAAAAACCCAACCTCTTCACTGTTGTACTTCAGGAAAATGCACCTGCCGTCCCCGCCTGATCTGTCAATGCCAATCCTACACCGACAGGTTCCATCTTTCAGAGGAGACATTAAACCGAGGCCCCGTCTGCTCTCTCAGGTGGACGTAAAAGATCCCATGGCACTACTTTGAAGAAGAGCAGGGAGTTCTCCCCGGTGTCCTGGGGCCAATATTCATCCCTCAACCAACATCACTAAAAAAACAGATTAGCTGGTCATTATCACATTGCTGTTTGTGGGAGCTTGCTGTGCGCAAATTGGTTGCCGTGTTTCCGACATTACAACAGTGACTCCACTTCAAAAAGTACTTCATTGGCTGTAAAGCGCTTTGGAACGTCCTGAGGTCGTGAAGGCGCTAGAGAAATGGGAGTTCTTTCCCTTTTTTCTTTTACGATAAAATGGTGCAGACAAGAATAATAATAATTTCATCCAAAACTCGGCTGCCCGTGTCCTAACTCGCATCAAGTCCCGTTCACCCATCGCCCCCTGTGCTCGCTGACCTACATTGGCTCCCGGTCCAACAACGCCTCCATTTAAAAATTCTCATCCTAGTTTTCAAATCCCTCCGTGGCCTCGCCCCTCCCCACTCTCTATCTCTGTAATCTCCTCCAGCCCCACAACCCTCCCAAGATCGCTGCGCTCCTCCAATTCTGGCCTCTTGAGCATCCCCGATTATAATCACTCCACCATTGGCGGCCGTGCCTTCAGCTGCCTGGGCCCTAAGCTCTGGAATTCCCTCCCTAAACCTCTCCGCCTCGCTACCTCTCTCTCCTCCTTTAAGACGCTCCTTAAAACCGACCTCTTTGACCGAGCTTTTGGTCGCCTGTCCTGCTATCTCCTTCTGTGGCTCGGTGTCAATAATGGTTTTATTGATCTCGCTCCTGTGAAGCGCCCTGGGACGTTTTGCGATATAAATGTAAGTGGTTGTTGTTAAGTGTTCAGAAACCATTACCCCACAGCTGCCTTCAACTACTGAGTATCGAGCCTGCGCTGAGGGTGCGGCGCGTACAGTAGGATGTGAAGCGAGATGCGCTTTGGAAGGTTAGGCTACACGGTATCACTGTACCTGACAAAAGGAATCGAAGGATACGCTGATAGGGTGAGATGAATAGGGGTGGGAGGAGGCTCGTGTGGAGCAGAAACGCCGGCACGGACCGGCTGGGCCGAAGGGCCTGTTTCTGTGCTGTAGACAAGATGTAATAATATTTTCGGCTCCTCAGAAGTAGGACAAGTCGGGTGTCGATGTGCTCGGAGCTGCAGCTCTGGCACAGAGGTTGGAAATGCGACTGATGCTAAACGAATTTTCTTGCGCCCTACATTTCCCGATATAAAAATAGTTCTGCAGCGAGCTGACTGTCTCCTGGTAGCAGCTGGGGCCGACAGCAGTGAAGCACGTGACCAAAGACTGGCTGGCCACCCCTTCCTCCAGCCGCATTGCCTCCTGTTGCTACCAGCTGCATTGGGATGCGCAGGGAGATTGTGGGATCCTGGCAGACTGCCATCTGCACTGGCGAATGCCAGGGATGGTGGGATACTGGCAGGCTGCCAATTCATTGGAGCCGGACAGCTGCGACACTCTCTCTTCCTCTGTCTGTCCTTCTCTCTGAAGGAATGGCATTTTGATCAGCGACAATGTAATCACCTCGGCATTCCTTTGTGTCATGCAAAAACTCTGCTGCCTGTACCTGGTTCCTGGGATGGGAGGATTGTCCTATGAGGAGAGATTGAGTAGACTATAGGCCTATATTCTCTGGAGCACCAATGTTTCCTATCAGCTGCAAGGCTGCGCAGCGCCCTGCCGCCCCTGCGGAGCCGGCTCTAGAATCGGAAAACCAGCGCATGTGCGGTATTCTGAATGGGCCGCGCAGCCCCTTAAAGGGGCCGCACACCCAAATAAAAAATGAAAGGGAACATTGCCCACCACCCCTGTAATCGCTGACCTACATTGGCTCCCGGTCTGACAACTGCCTCAGACTTAACATTCTTATCCTTGTGTTCAAATCCCTCCATGGCCCTCGCCCCTCTCTATCTCGGTCACTTCCTCCAGCCCCCCACAACTAATCTTCCCTCGAAGCTGTGCGGCACAGAGGATGCGCAGTGTCTCTGAGGTCCCGCGCAGGCCGTTCACGGGCCTTTTGCATTGTAACCTCAACCTTCTAAACTCACGGGAACACAAGCCACGTTTTGTGCAACCTGACCTCGTAATTTAACCCTTGAAGCCCTGGTAAGGGAACAGGTGACTCCCCCCACCTGGGGAATTCTCTACTCCAGAGGGCTGTGGATGCTCAGTCGTTGCGTAAATTCATAAGAATAAAAGAAATAGGAGTAGGAGTCGGCCATTTGGCCCTTCGAGCCTGCTCCTCCATTCAAGAAGATCATGGCTGATCTTTTATCTCATCTCCACTTTCCTGCACTATCCCCATATCCCTTGATTCCCTTAATATTCAAAAATCTATCAATCTCTGTCTTGAATATACTCAACGACTGAGCCTCCACAGCCCTCTGGGGTAGAGAATCCAAAGATTCACCACCCTCTGAGTGAAGAAATTTCTCCTCATCTCAGTCCTAAATGGCCGACCCCTTATTCTGAGACTGTGACCCCTGGTTCTAGACTCCCCAGCCAGGGGAAACATCCTCCCTGCATCTACCCTGTCAAGCCCTGTAAGAATTTTGTATGTTTCAATGAGATCACCTCTCATTCTTCTAAACTCTAGAGAATATAGGCCTAGTCTACTCAATCTATCCTCATAGGACAATCCCCCCATCCCAGGAACCAGTCTGGTGAACCTTCGTTGCACTCCCTCTATGGCAAGTATATCCTTCCTTAGGTGAGGAGACCAAAACTGTACACAGTACTCCAGGTGTGGTCTCACCAGGGCCCTATATAATTGCAGTATGACATCTTTACTCTTATACTCAAATCCTCTTGTAATAAAGGCCAACATACCATTTGCTTCCCTAATTGCTTGCTGTACCAGCATGTTAACTTTCAGTGATTCGTGTACAAGGACACCCAGGTCCCTCTGGACACCAACATTTCCCAATCTCTCACCATTTAAAAAATACTCTGCTTTTCTATTTTTCCTACCAAAGTGGATAACTTCACATTTCTCCACATTATATTCCATTTGCCATGTTCTTGCCCACTCACTTAGCCTGTTTATATCCCCTTGAAGCCTCCTTGTATCCTCCTCACAACTTACATTCCCACCCAGCTTTGTATCATCTGCAAACTTGGATATATTACATTTGGTCCCCTCATCCAAATCATTGATGTAGATTGTGAATAGCTGAGGCCCCAGCACTGATCCTTGCGTTACCCCACTAGTTACAGCCTGCCAACCCGAACATGACCTGTTTATTCCTACTCTCTGTTTTCTGTCCGTTAACCTATCCTCAATCCATGCTAGTATATTACTCCCAATCTAGAATCTATGGAATTTTGGAAAATGACAACCAATGCATCCACTATCTCTATAGCTACCTCTTTCAAAACCCTAGGATGTAGGCCATCAGGTCCAGGGGATTTATTGGCTTTCTGTCCCATTAATTTCTCCAGTACTATTTTTTTACTAATACTTATTTCTTTCAGTTCCTGATTCTCGCTAGACCCTTGGTTCTCCACTATTTCCGGGAAGTTTTTTTGCGTCTTCTTCCGTGAAGACAGACACAAAGTATGTGTTTAATTTCTCTGCCATTTCCTTATTCCCCATTATAATTTCTCCTGTCTCAGCCTGTAAGGGACCCACATTTACTTTCGCTAATCTTTTCCTTTTTACATACCGATAGAAGACAGAGATCGATGGATTTTTGGATACTAAGGGAATCAAGTGATAAGGAGATCGGACAGGAAAGTGGAACTGAGGTAGAAGATCGGCCATGATCTTATTGAATGGCGGAGCAGGCTCAAAGGGCCGAATGTCCGACTCCTGCTCCTATTCCTTATGTTCTTAAATGCTGAAGAAAGTTCAGCTGTACCATCTCCTGCAAAACAATGGCCTGGCCCACTTAAAACCCACCAGTTCCACAGAGCTGCTATTTTAGGTCCATGAACTAGATTAAGTGTGCATGAAATGAGCACTCACCCATTCTGGAGCCGTGGCTGGGTGCCAACTCTCAAAATGGCCAACTGCAGAAGGCACAGAAATGTTTGGAGTACTTACTGTAATCTTGTCAAACCCTTCAGGGTAAACTTCACAGCGTACGGCTAATCGAACGCTACAAGGCAATGTTTTTTCCTACATTACAACAGTGACTACACTCCAAGAAAGTACTTAACTGGCTGTGGAGCGCTTTGGGACGTCCTGAGGTCGTGAAAAGGCGCGCTATAAATACAAATGCTTCCTTTCTCTATTGCACTCTTGTTGAACCCTTTAGGTTAAGTAAACACCACTGGTCAACGCCAATGGCTTGTAGGGATCTCGACTGGGGCACAGCCTGAACGAAATAAAGTCAGAGTGTGGGGGGGCTTCATTAACTTTCTCCCCTCCTCTTCTCCCAGCTGGGGCCCTCTGGGTACCTCATCCATCCAACTGGCCATTCTTCAAGTGGGAGTCTCGGCAGCGTAGTTGACCCTGGAAGATATCATAACCGAGCCCGTCACACACACTTTCCTAGCCGGGGGGGGGGGGTCTCACTGGACAACAACAACTTGCATTTATATAGCGCCTTTAACGTAGTAAAATGTCCCAAGGCGCTTCACAGGAGCGTAAATCAAACAAAATTTGCCATCGAGCCACATAAGGAGATATTAGTACAGTAATCTTGGTCAAAGAGGTCGGTTTTAAGGAGCGTCTTAAAAGGAGGAGAGAGAGGCGGAGAGGTTTAGGGAGGGAATTCCAGAGCTTAGGGCCGATGGTGGAGCGAAGAGGCCCGAATTGCAGGAACAAGTCGGAACCCTGGCTGGTTTTTCACTGACCCAAATGCGGAGCCCGCCTGGGCTAATCTAACTCAGCGCAAACCAGCAACTCAAGCCGAGATTTTCTGCTCAGGTTTTGCTGTATTTACCCAAAGGACCATCAGGGAGCAGGGGCAGCGGTTCACCTCGACAATAAAAATTATCCTTTCAATAAATGACATCATTTATTTCCCCCCTTCCCCCCCCCCCCTCCCCTTACTCTTGAGGGTTCTCAATCTTTTCTTATTCTTCCAGTCACTGAGCGCGCTTATTTAGGCCATTCTGGGTTGCCATGACATCTCCGCCACTGCGAATTATGGGTAAGTTATGTAAGTATTTAGTACTTGTCTGCAATCACCTTAGAGAATGGAGTCAGGTTTCCATGGCAACTGTGAGCTCACAGGGAGACCTCAGCATTATTCAGACTGAGGCCTCCTGTCCAACTGGACCAGCGCAGGCGTCAAATGAAGAATAGGCGGCATAATGAGGGGAATTACCTTAATACTCGGATTAGGAGCCCAATTTTTAACGGGCACCATTCTCTCGCTGGGAGGGTGAAAGCCGAGTGGTTCTGATGGCAGTCTAACCAGATACCAGTAACCCCAGGTGTCACTCAGGACTGCAGCAATGCCTTGTCCGTGCAATACGCTGTCAGGCAGGGCAGCCAGCAGATACACATTTCTATATATAACGGACTGATCCCCCCCATCCATTCCCTCCCCCCCTACCCCCGATTGGGTTCTTCCCGCTTTGGGACATCATGAGGTCGCACATTTGCGCACAAGGTCCCACAAACAGCAATGAGGTAAATGACCAGATAATCTGTGTTTACTGGTGTAGGCTGAGGGATCAATATTGGCCCCGGACACTGGGGGAGAACTCCCCCCTGCTCTTCTTCGAAATAGTGGCCGCGGGATCTTTTACGTCCACCCGAGAGAGCAGACGGGGGCCTCGGTTTAACGTCTCGTCTGAAAGACGGCACCTCCGACAGTGCAGCACTCCCTCAGCACTGCACTGGGAGCGTCAGTTTAGATTATGTGCTCAAGGCCCCGGAGTGGGACTCGAACCCACAACCTTCTGACTCAGAGGCCAGAGTAGTGAGCGAGCAGTACATGTTTCTGGCCAGTGGCTTACAAGGCTGACCGATCAAACCGAGGCAATGGCAAACAATTGGCGAGCCAAAAATTCCGTTTTGGAAAAGTCTTCCCCACCAAGGTCACCTTGTCTCTGCTGCCTTGTGTTGTAGCATCTGTCCAAGGGAGAGAGACGAGACAGATGCTTCAACACACAAATTAGATAATGATCTAGTTCTTGGGAGTTGAGTCCCGGGGCCACCCATCAATCAAACCCATCTGCTGCAGTTGGACGAGTTTCATCGTCGTCTTCATCCCCTCTTGGCTAGACTGGTAGATGGACCTCCACCATCTATGCCATCTAGGCAGGAGGACAAGAATGACAGGAGTTGGGCTCATCCAATTAAGTGGCGCCCCCTGCTGGGCAAGGGTGGAGAAACAGTGGCCGTTCCGATGGCGGCTTCTCCTGCCCGGAATCGAGGAGCATGCATGGTGGGATCTGATCTACAAAAGGAAGGGAAGGAGAACTTCGAAATTCTGAGATAACTTTCTATCAAAATCATGCACCTGTGTAGTAGATCTGAGGAGGGGAGCTTATCACGCTCTCCAATCACTATAGTCATTGTACTTCCTTGAGTATAGAAGATTAAGGGGTGATCTAATTGAGGTGTTTAAGATGATTAAAGGATTCGATAGGGTAGAGATAGAGAGAAACTATTTCCTCTGGTGAGTCCAGAACAAGGGGGCGTGACCTTAAAATTAGAGCCAGGCCGTTCAGGGGTGATGTCAGGAAGCACTTCTTCACACAAAGGGTAGTGGAAATCTGGAACTCTCCCCCCCAAAAGGCTGTTGAGGCTGGGGGTCAATTGAAAATTTCAAAACGGAGATGGATAGATTTTTGTTGGGAAAGGGTATTAAGGGTTACGGAACCAAGGCGGGTAGATGGAGTTGAGATACAGATCAGCCATGGTCTAATTGAATGGCGGAACAGGCTCGAGGGGCTGAATGGCCTCCTCCTGTTCCTATGACGGACTTAACGGGACACGATAGCTTTCTGGCACGCACTGGCTGAACTGTTGTATTTGAACACGTGGCAAGAAATCAGCCTGCGATTCCCCGACTTCAGAAAGCGGAAAACCCGTTGTACGTTTTGCTAAGGAGCCATTTTTCCCACCCCCACTCTCTTTCCAAAAGCAGGAGACAGATTCCCAGTGCAGGCTGCCCTCTGCTCGGCCCTGTAAGGCCTCGCTGGTCTTTGCTTCCTTTCGCTGGAGGCGTCACTGGCCTGGGGCCAGGACTCGGAGCCAGAGATCTGACCAGCCCGCACTGTGCACTGAAACATTTCTGCCTCCGTAACCCGGCAACATGCATGATCTCATCCTCCAGCCGTCTGCAACAGCAGCTTCCCCAGACGCTGTTAGAATACTGCAGATAGTTGAAGTGCCGACACATTGTACAAACAAAACAGTTTCGCCCTCCTTAAAGTGACAGTCCCCCCCCCCCCATTCTTGCTCAGTGAAGGAGGCGAGGCTCCATGGTGCAGGGCTAGTGGTCGCCAACCTTCCAGGACTGCCCCTGGAGTCTCCAGGGATTAAAGGTCAATCGCCCGGACACGGCTGCGAGCAAAAACCCGGAGAAAAATTCATAGGGGCGTTAAAATAAGTTGTGTGTTTTTTCTCCGTTTATTAGTTATAAAAATATTGGACGCGGCGGTTTGACCGGGCGGGGCAGTGGGAGGTCACGTGATGAAATCTCCAGGAATACGTCCAACCAGAGTTGGCGACCCGATGCAGGGCACAGCCAACATTGGGGGGGGGGCGGAGCGTAAATGAGTTAACATCAACAAGCAGTGGTTAATGAAGCCTTACTTAGGTTTTCAAAGCCTGTCGATGATGGGGAGAGTGAGGGAGGTGAGGCGTTCCACAGACCCGAGGTACGGGGAAAGCGTGAGTCGGAACAGGAGACCACGCCATCCGTCTGGATTTGAACACAGCGAGGCTGCGGAGAGTTGAAGAATATGTAGGTCAGAATAACTGGAGCTCAGGGGGACCCAAAGACGAAGGTTGAGAAGAGTGATGCTATATTGTATTGATAACAGACAAAAAGGGGAGGAGGAGGGAGAGAGAGAGTGTTACTCTCCCCCTTTAAGGCCCTCTTTAAAACCCACCTCTCTCAAAAGCCCCTCCTAGTATCTCCTTCTTTGTCTCGGCGGCCATTTATCTCCGATTGCGACTTTCTGAAGCGCCTTGGGACATTTTTCTACGTTAAAGGTGCTATTTAAATTCAAGTTGTTGCATGAGGGCAAGTTGTGGTGGTATGAAGGCAAGTTGTTGTATGAAGGCAAGTTGTTGTGGTATGAAGGCAAGTTGTTGTTGCATGAAGGCAAGTTGTTGTGGATCAGCCACCTGACAGGCTTTCTCTCTGATCGTGGCCCCAGCCTTCTTGAGCTACAGAGGGTAACGATGCTCTTGATCATTATCCAGTGACTCCAGTGTAGGAAAGACCGTGGGTTGCGGACATCAGGCGGTGCCCTCCACTGTGGAATAGCCTAGACTCACACACGAAGAACACCCATTTGTACCGGAGGGCGGTGGAAATATGCAAAGGAGAGGGGCGGAGGGGTACACCATCAAAAGGAATCATGGGAACGTCTCTATCCATCTCTGTATCGCTTCAAACATTCTAGGGGTGAAATGTGTCTTGGGCAGTATGGTGATGAGTGCGATGGAGAATTGGCAGGCCGGTTTGCACTCTTTTCCAAAAGATAAATTAGCGCAGGTGAGGCTGGTCAGCTGCCAAAGTGGTCTATGAAAAACAGCTTGCTTATTAGTTGGGGGTCTGCAGCATTGTTTCATGCTGGGCACAGTCGGAGTGAAAGCAGATGGCTTAACCCTGTCACAAGTCTAAATACTTCCTCCCTGGCCAGCGTTACATGGAATGTACAGCACAGAAACAGGCCATTCGGCCCAACCGGTCCGTGCCTGTGTTTATGCTCCACACGAGCCTCCTCCCATCCTACTTCATCTAACCCCATCAGCATATCCCTCGATTCCTTTCTCCCTCATGTGTTTATCTAGCTTTCCTTTAAATGCATCGACGCTATTCGCCTCAACCCCTCCCTGTGGTAGCGAGTTCCACATTCTCAACACTCTCTCTGGGTAAAGAAGTCTCTCCTGAATTCACTATTGGATTTATTAGTGACTGTCTTATATTTATGGCCCCCGAGTTTTGGACTCCTCCCACAAGTGGAAACATTTTCTCTACCCTATCGAACCCTTTCATGATCTTAAAGACCTCTGTTAGGCCACCCCTCAGCCTTTTCTAAAAGAGCCCCAGCCTCTTCAGTCTTTCCTGATAGTTATAACCTCTCAGTTCTGGTATCATCCTTGTAAATCTTTTTTGCACCTGCCTCTATATCCTTTTTTGTGATATGGAGACCAGAACTGTGCTCAGTGCTCCAAGTGCGGTCTAACCAAGGTTCTACACAAGTTTAACATCACTTCCCTGCTTTTCATTTCTATCCCTCTAGAAATGAACCCCAGTAGTCGGTTTGCTTTTTTTTTATGGATCACCTCACGCCTTCGAAGGGCATGGCCAGCAGGCTGTGGTCGCTGACCCCCTTTACTTGGAATCGCCTTTAGGAATAAACTGGCTTCCAAGTTCATCCGTGGCTGCTCAGACGTGTGAAACAAGGCGTCTAATTATCACTTTGCGCCGTCACGTCTGAACAATTCTGCTAATTATTGGGAGAGAATCCTGAAAAATAGACTGCGGAGCGACTCCGCTCGCAAATCAAATAATTAGACAATTTTATGGCAATTATCCCACGAGGAGATGTGGGAATTACCAGGCAAGGATCCCAGTCCACCAGCTGAATTGTTTGTGGCCGAAATTTTCCCAGAAATATATGTTAAATGGGAGATTTTTTTTTCTTCTATTCTTTCTTTCTTCCAGCATGCTTCGCCATGATGTGCCATCGATTCAGCGTATCTTCAGCAAGAAATAGTCTATTGTGCTGTGCTGTGGAGACGATTAATTATACACCCTCCCCATAGCATCAGCCGTGGCTCAGTGGGTAGCACTCTCTCCTCCGTAGTCAGAAGGTTGTGGGTTCAAGTCCCACTCCAGAGACTTGAGCCCATAGTGCAGTTCTGGGGTAGTGCTGCACTGTCGGAGGTGCCGTCTTTCGGATGAGACGTTAGACCGTCTGCTCTCTCAGGTGGTCGTAAAAGATCCCGTGGCACTATTTCGAAGAAGAGCAGGGGAGTTCTCCCCGGTGTCCTGGGCCAATATTTATCCCTCAACCAACATCACTAAAACAGATTATCTGGTCATTATCACATTGCTGTCTGTGGGAGCTTGCTGTGCGCAAACTGGTTGCCGCGTTTCCTACTTTACAACAGTGACTACACTTCAAAAAAAGTACTTCATTGGCTGTAAAGCGCTTTGGGATGACCCAAGGGCGCGATAGAAATGCACATCTTTTAGGGGACATAAGAAATAGGAGCAGGAGGCAGCCATTCGGCCTCGCTCTGCCATTCAATGAGATCATGGTTGATCTTCGACCTCAATCCACCTTCCCGCACTATCCCCATATCCCTTTCTATTTATCTCATTGCTGTGCGCAAATTGTCTGCCATGCTTGGCAACATTACAACAGTGACTTCACTTTGAGAAGGTAATTAATTGATTGCGAAGCACTTTACAATGTCCTGAGGCTGTGAAATGCTCTGTATAAAGGGAAGCTCTTTGATTCATGGGGAAGTGCATCGCCCATTGCCGTGCTAAACCTAAACCTAAACGGTGATGCATTTCTCCCTCAGTCTTCATTCCCTCCCTCGATCTACAGGCTTTTACCAACCAAGCTTGGCGTCTTCTAATCACTACTTCCTGATTCACCGCACCCACGCTCTCCAACCTCGGTAGTGTATTGCACTGTGGAACTTCACCTAGGCTTCTCAATTTAAAAAAATATTCAAAATTTAGATCGAATTTTTTAATTTAATCTGTCTTTCAGGTAGAGAAAGATCCCAGATCTGACTCCCTCTCCCAGGCTGGACTCGAGCCGGACTGACCCCCCCCCCCTCCGAGGGCAGACTCGAGCCAGACTGACCCCCCCCTCTCCCAGGCTGGACTTGAGCCGGACTGACCCCCTCTCCCAGGCTGGACTCGAGCCGGACTGACCCCCTCTCCCAGGCTGGACTCGAGCCGGACTGACCCCCCCTCCCAGGCTGGACCCGAGCTGGATTGACCCCCTCTCCCAGGCTGGACTGGAGCCAGACTGACCCCCTCTCCCAGGCTGGACTCGAGCCAGACTGACCCCCTCTCCCAGGCTGGACTCGAGCCTGGACTCTCACAGGGTGAAATGCTGTCAGACTAGCTGTTTCAGTCATTGAAGGTCCTAAGCTCCAGTTTCTGCAGGTAGAAAATCAGGTCATCTGATGCCTTATCTGGCTGGCAGCAGGGTCAGGTTCAGGGTCGGGAGGTCGGGACAGGGTCTGAAGGTTGGGTCAGTGTGGGGAGGCCGGATTTGGGTCGGTTCAGGGTTGGTTCAAGTCGGGAGGTCCGGTTAGGGTCGGTCAGTCAGGTCAGGGTCGGGGTCGGGAGGTCGGGTCAGGGTCGGGAGGTTGCGCCAGGGTCAGGTCGTGACAGACAGCGGCTGAGTGGGGTGGGACGCGCACTAAAAGAAAACGAAAAGCCTGAAAGCTAAAATTAAAATAGTCAGTAAAATAAAACAAAGTAAAACAAAATGTCTGCCCTCGATGCTCTTGCGGGGAATTTGATTGGTCGGTGATGTCACCAATCAGTAAGAGTGCTGACTCACTATAGTATTAAAGGATTCTAGAAACATGGATCCAATCTGGTATCTACATTAAATGCTGCTCCACGTTTGCTACACATTCTGTTATGAGCGAGGAAAAAAAAGGACAATGTTTGATTCCTTCTGGCAAAAACAAAATCGACCAAACTAATTTATGATTGTGCTGATTTTTCGCTTTGTGATGTTGCCGAGAGATGTGACAGGCAATTCAGGTCATTTACAGGAAACCGGTATATTGAAAGCAGCTAGTTTATCGTCCCGCTATTTACTGAGATACTTGTGCGAGCGGGAGTGTTAATAAGAGGGAACGGGGCTGGTGTTTAACTCATTGCAAAGTGTTGGTGGATCAGGTCCGATAATTAAATGGGCAGCACTGCCCCCTATAGGAGCCAATGCCAACAACATGCAAATCCATCCAGAATTTACTTCATGTGGGAAGGAAGTTCTGCTGCAGCTATACAAAGCCCCGCGGGGTTCGACCACATCCGGAGCGCTGCGCACAGTTCTGGGCACCGTACCTCAGGAAGGATACATCGGCCTCGGAAGGAGTGCAGCGCAGATTCACCAGAATGTTACCGGGGCTCCAAGGGTTAGATTAGGAGGAGAGATAACACAAACTAGGCTTGTATTCTCTGGGTGGAATATAGGGGTGATTTGACTGAGGTTTTTTTTTTACGATTTCTGAAAGGAATTGATCGGGTATTGATAGAGAGGGACCTTTTCTGCTGGTGGGGGGAGTCTAGCACAAGGGGGCATCACCTTCAAATCAGAGCCAGGCCATTCAGGAGAGAAGTTAGGAAAAATCTCTTCACACAAAGGGTGGTAGGAGTGTGGAACTCTCTCCCACAAAAAGCAGTCGATGCTGGGGGTCAATTAATAATTTTACATCTGAGATCTAGATGTTTTGCTAGCCGAGGGTATTAAGGGATATGGAGCCAAGGCGGGTGGATGAAGTTAGGATACAGATCAGCCATGATCTCATTGAATGGCAGCACAGCCTGGAGGGGCTGAATGGCCTCTTCCTGTTCCTACGTGGGATGTTAGTTAAAGTATGGCATTTAGCAAGTAACTTAACCAACACCTCATATTACCACCTCAGAAAGCCACTACTACACATGTAAATACTGCACAGTCGCACAGTTCCAACCAAATAATTTCAACCAAATCACTTCAGATCTTTTAATCCAAAGAATTTCTGATGTCAAGTGGCTGGCATTTCTTCTTACCCTGTTCGAAGTGATTTACAAGGCATCCCTCCCCCTCTCAGAAACCACCATCAAACTCCGAACTTTCAGCTCCTCACGCAGAGTGCTGCCAACAACCGTCCGAGTTCGTTTCACACTGTAGATTTGACTGATCTAATTGGAAATGGGTCGAGCGTCTGTTAGCTGGCATGACAGATGCTCTCCCCCAGGGTGGGTGAGGAATGTAGGAACAGGAGGAGGCCGTTCTGCCCCTCGAGCCTGTTACACAGGAACAGGAGGAGGCCGTTCCGCCCCTCGAGCCTGTTACACAGGAACAGGAGGAGGCCATTCCGCCCCTCGAGCATGTTACACAGGAACAGGAGGAGGCCATTCCGCCCGTCGAGCATGTTACACAGGAACAGGAGGAGGCCATAATATATATTCACAATATATATTAATGATCTAGACGAGGGAACTAGATGTAATATCTCCAAGTTTGCAGACGACACAAAGCTGGGTGGGCGTGTGTGCTGTGAGGAGGATGCAGAGAAACTCCAGTATGATTTGGACAGGTTGGGTGATTGGGCAGATACATGGCAGATGCAGTATAATGTGGATAAATGCGAGGTTATCCACTTTGGTGGCAAAAACAGGAAGGCAGATTATTATCTGAACGACAATAGATTGGGAAAAGGGGATGTGCAACGAGACCCGAGTGTCCTTGTGCACCAGTCGCTGAAGGTAAGCATGCAGGTGCAGCAGGCGGTTAAGAAGGCAAATGGTATGTTGGCCTTCATAGCGAGAGGATTCGAGTACAGGAGCAAGGATGTCTTGCTGCAGTTGTACAGGGCCTTGGTGAGACCACACCTTGAGTATTGTGTGCAGTTTTGGTCGCCTTATCTGAGGAAGGATGTTCTTGCCATGGAGGGAGTGCAGCGAAGATTCACCAGACTGATACCTGGGATGGCAGGAATGACGTTTGAAGAGAGATTGGGTCGATTGGGCTTGTATTCACTAGAGTTTAGAAGAATGAGAGGGGATCTCATTGAAACTTATAAAATTCTAACAGGACTAGACAGACTAGATGCAGGAAGGATGTTCCCGATGGCCGGGGAGTCCAGAACCAGAGGTCACAGTCTAAGGATAAGGGGTAAGCCATTTAGGACTGAGATGAGGAGGAATTTCTTCACCCAGAGAGTGGGGAACCTATGGAATTCTCTACCACAGAAGGCAGTTGAGGCCAATTCATTAAATATATTCAAGAAGGAGTTAGATATATTTCTTAAGGCTAAAGAGATCAAGGGATATGGGGAGAAAGCAGGGACAGGGTACTGAATTTGGATGATCAGCCATGATCTCATTAAATGGTGGAACAGGCTCGAGGGGCCGAATGGCCTACTCCTGCTCCTATCTTCTATGTTTCTATGTTTCTCAAGCCTATTACACAGGAACAGGAGGAGGCCATTCAGCCCATCGAGCCTGTTACACAGAAACAGGAGGAGGACATTTGGCCCCTCGAGCCTGTTACATAGGAACAGAAGGAGGCCATTCACCCTCGGCCTGTTACACAGGAACAGGAGGAGGCCATTCGGCCCCTCGAGCCTGTTACACAGGAATAGGAGGAGGCCATTCAGCCCCCTCGAGCCTGTTACACAGGAATAGGAGGAGGCCGTTCAGCCCCTCGAGCCTGTTACACAGGAACAGGAGGAGGCCATTCAGCCCCTCGAGCCTATTACACAGGAACAGGAGGAGGCCGTTCAGCCCCTCGAGCCTGTTACATTAGGAACAGGAGGAGGCCATTCAGCCCCTCAAGCCTGTTACATTAGGAACAGGAGGAGGTCATTCAGCCCCTCGAGCCTGTTACATTAGGAACAGGAGGAGGCCGTTCAGCCCCCTCGAGCCTGTTACACAGGAACAGGAGGAGGCCATTCAGCCCCTCGAGCCTGTTACACAGGAACCTACCTGCTCTATCCCCATAGCCGTGCAAATAGACATGGACACAGTACTCAAGGTGCGATTTGATCAGAGCACTGGACAATTGAGCAAGACCTCCATTAACTTGCCCTCTACATGGTGGCAGTGTCATTCGGTTTGATTTGTTGATAGCTGCTCTGCCGGTGATCGTGCGCACGTTCAGTGCCGAGCCTACATTGGGCTGGTTACACAACTAGAAACCCACCCAACCACACCCGATAGATACAGCAAGTCTCGAACAGTGCCGGGGAACCAACTATTGTATACCAAGGAAGCACCTCTTTCAGAATTGAAATACCGTGAGTCGCTGAAGCTTTAGCTGCAGTGGAATTGATTTCCCAGTAAGAGCAGACGTCAAGGCTCCTCCAGAATCAATACCCTTGCATTCCCAATCATTTTATACACACCAATCACCTCAGAATTACAAATATATTCTTTAAAAAAAAATGCGTTTTCCTTTGAATTAGTTGCGTAAAACACTTCCTAGGAAATGACTGACTTGTTCTACAAAGCAATGTATCATTTATTAAAATGCCTTTCCTGGGTCTCCAAATATTGGGTTGCTAATTGCCACATTCAGGCGCTTAAGGTTTCCTGGAATGTACTGCTTAACACCTTTGTATGAACTTCCTTCATCTTGGCCTAACAGCACTGTGGGAGCACCTTCACCACACAATCTTCTTTTTATTTATTCACGGGATGTGGGCGTCGCTGGCAAGGCCGGCATTTATTGCGCATCCCTAGTTGCCCCTTGAGAAGGTGGTGGTGAGCCGCCTTCTTGAACCGCTGCAGTCCGTGTGGTGAAGGTGCTCCCACAGTGCTGTTAGGGAGGGAGTTCCAGGATTTTGACCCAACGACGATGAAGGATCGCCGATATATTTCCAAGTCAGGATGGTGTGCGACTTGGAGGGGAACTTGGAGGAGCCGGTGTTCCCCGTGCACCTGCTGCCCTTGTCCTTCTAGGTGGAAGAGGTCGCGGGTTTGGGAGGTGCTGCGGAAGAAGCCTTGGCGAGTTGCTGCAGTGCATCTTGTAGATGGTACACACTGCAGCCACGGTGCGCCGGTGGTGGGGGGAGTGAATGTTTAAGGTGGTGGATGGGGTGCTAATCAAGCAGGCTGCTTTGTCCTGGATGGTGTCGAGCTTCTTGAGTGTTGTTGAAGCTGCACTCATCCAGGCAAGTGGAGAGTATTCCACCACTGCAGCGGTTCAAGGAGGCGGCTCACCACCACCTTCTCAAGGGCAACTAGGGATGGGCAATAAATGCCGGCCTTGCCAGCGACGCCCACATCCCAAGAATGAATATTAATTTATTTTTATAAATGGGTTACGATTGCGTTAGGTTCACACTCAAAGGGATTTGGAGCCAACACATTGAACAAAGTGATTCAGCAGGAGAGGAAGCATCCTTAAAATTATAGCGTTGCTATGACAACAATGTAGCCTACATCTCAAGACAAGTGCGGCATTAATTCTACATTTGTTTAAAATAACTCTCAAGATTAGCACCTCAATATCTGTGATCTTTTTAAACTTCATTTCCAATTATACTGGAAGGTGTGGTTTAGTTGTTATGGTCTAAAAGTATCTGATTGTAGAGTTGTTTATGGAAAAGCAGCAATCTGGAGGTTCAGGAAATGTAGGTGATTGGGTTTACACTAAGAGTGGTCATCAGGTGTTGCCAGGCCATCCACTCTAGCAAGCCACGTTGATGTGGCTTTAAGGGTCTCCATCTTGTTTGGTTGCGAGTGGTATTTTTTTTGGTTTTGTTTTTTGGTGTTGTCACCAGGTCTGCTTCTACCTCCTGGCATTGTGCTGCCTCGGCGCTGGACTCACCTCGGACATCTCCAGAGAATTGGGCCGAGTGTCTGGTCACGAAGAGCCTCAGCTGTTGATCGAGGTCAAAGGAAGCGAGGTCGACATCCCAGGAACGAACGCCTGTGTGTGGGGGGGGAAAGAAAGAAACAATCGTCAGCCAGTCGCTCTTACGTGCCGGTTGGAGGCAAAAATCAGGTCAAAGAATGTCAGCTTGGCTCAGTAAGTAGCACTCCAGCCTCTGGGACAGACGAGTGTCCCTAATCCGGGTGGACACACCAATACAGTGCGGAAGGAGTGTTGAATTGTTGGAGGAGGTCTACTAGGGTTCTTAAGGTCCGACGGCACTGTGGCCTGACCTATATTTCTCCCTCAACCCTCACCACCAAAAAAATGGATTGGCTGGTCATTTATCTCATTGATTTTCTGGGATTTTGCTGTGTGCAAAATGGCTGTTGTGTTTGCCGATGTACCAACAGTCCCAGCACTTCAAAGTAATTCGTTATAGATCAGTGTTGTCCAATACCTTAGCTACTTGGGAATCCACATGTGGCTAATTGCATTGCTGATTAGTAAATAAAAAAAATGAGTAATTGGCACCGGCATTGGGTCATGTGATCTCAATACTCGTACTCGCCCGGTGTTTGCATGTGAACTTTAACCTTTTTGCGTGCTTGTTGGTAAAATGGTGAGATTAAAAGCCGATTGTGGGAGAGTTTTTTGATCAGTGTGGCTGTTGCTCCTCTTGCCTTGAATATCTCTTAGTGTCTCTTAACCTCTCCTGCCTTCTATCCTATCACAGACCTTCCCTTTTGTTCTTTCATCCCCTCCCCCCTTTCCCAGCCTCTACACTTGCTTAAAAATCTGTTCCATTTCCTGCTTTTTTCCAGTTCTGACGAAAGGTCATCGACCTGAAACGTTGACTCTGTTTCTCTCTCCACAGATGCTGCCTGGCCTGCTGAGTGTCTCCAGCATTTTCTGGTCTTATTTTATGGCTGGTTTACTTCCTTGATTGTGAAGTAAATATACATGTGTGAAGTACTTTTACCTGTATTGTGTGCGAGGTGCTTTCTACTAACATGAGTGCATGTGGTTAAAACAGTGTCGCCGTAGCCTCACCTGGGGCTAGTCAGCGATTTCCACTGGACAACACTGTTCTAGATGATGCATTTAGAAGTGTTTTTGAGATGTGATAAGATGGCATGTAAATGCAAGACATTTACTTCAACAACAGGTATTGGCCACCAGCCCCTCCCGTTTGGAGACGGTGCTCCCAATGTTATGATAATCGGAGTGGTGACCTTATAGAAGTGAGAGAAGTTGCACAACACCAGGTTATAGTCCAACAGCTTTATTTGAAATCACAAGCTTTCGGAGCGCTGCTCCTTCGTCAGGTGAAGTGAAGAGATGCATATAGGCACAGCATATATAGTCAGAGAACACTGCCAGATGATTACAGTTAATCTTTCCAACTGCCCTTTATCACACCACGGCAGAGAGATAATCACGGCAATCAAAGGTGTGGATGGTGTCCAAACAGGTCAGTCAGGAAAACATTACATCAAAGACAATGAGGTGGGGTCACAAGGGGTCAATTGTGGCAGATGCTGGGGTCTGGATGGAAAACAAAAAACTTTTTTTGCTGGAAATCACAGCAGGTCCGGCCGCATCTGTGTAGAGAGAACAAGCCAACGACTCGAGTCTGGATGACTCTACGTCAGGTGGGGTTACATGTAGCATGACATGAACCCAAGATCCTGGTACATGGTACATACTCATGTGACTCGGCCAACGTTGTCTACCTCATACGTTGCAGGAAAGGATGCCCCGGAGCATGGTACATCAGCGAGACCATGCAGACACTGCGACAACATATGAACGGACACCGCGCAACAATCGCCAGGCAGGAGTGTTCCCTCCCAGTCGGGGAACACTTCAGCAGTCAAGGACATTCAGCCTCCGATCTTCGGGTAAGCGTTCTCCAAGGCGGCCTTCGAGACATACGACAACGCCAAATCGTCGAGCAGAAACTGATAGCCAAGTTCCGCACCCATGAGAACGGCCTCAACCAGGATCTTGGGTTCATGTCACGCTACATGTAACCCCACCTGACGTAGAGTCATCCAGACTCGAGTCGTCGTTGGCTTGTTCTCTCTACACAGATGCGGCCGGACCTGCTGTGATTTCCAGCAAAAAAAGTTTTTTGTTTTCCATCCAGACCCCAACATCTGTCACATTTGACTCCTTGTGACCCCACCTCATTGTCTTTGATGTAATGTTTTCCTGACTGACCTGTTTGAACACCATCCACACCTTTGATTGCTGTGATTGTCTCTCTGCCGAGGTGTGATAAAGGGCAGTTAGAAAGATTAACTGTAATCATCTGGCAGTGTTCTCTGACTATATATGCTGTGCCTATATGCATCTCTTCACTTCACCTGACGAAGGAGCAGCGCTCCGAAAGCTTGTGATTTCAAATAAAGCTGTTGGACTATAACCTGGTGTTGTGCGACTTCTCACATTTGTCCACCCCAGTCCAAAACCGGCATCTCCACATCGTGGCTATTATAGAAGTGAATGAGATAGTAAACTAGTAGGGCAAGTAGAACGAGGACACAATGACAACAATTTGCATTTATATAGCACCTTTAAAGTAAGTAGTCAAAAGTCCCAAGGCGCTTCACAGGAGCGTAAATCGGACAAAATTTGAAACCGAGCCACAGAAGGAGATATTAGGACAGGTGACTAAAAGCTTGGTCAAAGAGGTAGGTTTTAAGGGGTGTCTTAAAAGGAGGAGAGATGGAGAGGTTTGAGGTGGGAATTCCAGAGCTTAGAGGGCCTAGACGGCTGAAGGCACGGCCACCAATGGTGGGGCAAAGGGAGCGGGGGCTGCGCAAGAGACACAGGTTCAACTGGTGGTACAAGGTCAATTTCAGACTGATATCACAAAGCTCTTCACAGAAGGAGTGATCGACACAAGGAACAGACTCCCTGGAATCATTTAGGAAACAAATGGATGCTAGAACATGGGAACTTTAGGCTTTAGTTTCTGGGTGGGCGGGTGAATGGCGGTTGACCCTTCGACCTTTGTAAATATCCTGCGAGGCAGCAAGAGACAGATTTCAATACAGGAGTGAATGGGAAACCGAGTTAATCAGTCGGAGCTGTGTTTGCCACCAGGTTTACAGTGTGGGGGTTGTGACAGGGTTAAGCTGCCCACTCCCGGACAGACTGGAAAGGCCCAAGGTTCACGGCCCGGTCAGTCTTTTTAGTTAGCCGACCTTAGCAGGGCTACAACTGGGTTCAACTACCTCTGAGCTGGGGTAAGGAGGTTGGGGCAGGGGGGCACACCAATACAGGCAGGGCTCCGACTCCTGGTCACGCTGCAATGAGCAAAGACGGCAGGCGACGACTCTGTGGGTGAATTGCCTGCCGACCCTCACTGTTTCGGTGCTCATGTTGGGCGGGGAGGGAAGGGGAGGGGGAGGGGGACATCCAATGGAGCCACATCTCACCACGAATCAGAGAGTGGAAGAGAGAGGCAGGAAGGACGAAATGAGGTGTCCGCTCTCAGCTGACTGAGTGCCGACCACAGTTATCACCCTTGTGCCCTCTGCTGCAGTCAGATCTCGAATCAGGACAAAGAAATAGTGCGAGGTTGGTGCCATAATCGATCTAACATCAGCTGATAACACGCACTTTCTGGTACATGTCACCTCCCTCTCTCTGCGCAACGCCCTTGAAAACTGTACCCTCCCTGCCAATGGATTAAACGCACAGTCACACTGCAGCACTGCTTCCATCCGATTGATTATGTGTTGTCTCACAGACCTCGTCGAAAGGGACGCCTGGATCTTTAATATTTCCCCTCCCAGAAGCTGCAGCCTGCCATTCCCCACTCGGATCAGCATGTCCTCTTCCATTTCTGCTGAGTCACTGTCGGCAGCGAGTGTTATTCACTTGGCTCAATAACGCAGGAGAGAAAAATAAATAAAACATCTGCCAGACCTCCTTTGATATTGTCTCACTTACAGCACTCTCGCCTCTGAGTCAGAAGGTCGTGGGTACAAGTCCCCACTCCAGAGACTCGAGCACTGTCGGAGGGGCAGTACTGAGGGAGCGCCGCACTGTCGGAGGGGCAGTACTGAGGGAGCGCCGCACTGTCAGAGGGGCAGTGCTGAGGGAGCGCCGCACTGTCAGAGGGGCAGTACTGAGGGAGTGCCGCACTGTCGGAGGGGCAGTACTGAGGGAGCGCCGCACTGTCGGAGGGGCAGTACTGAGGGAGCGCCGCACTGTCGGAGGGGCAGTACTGAGGGAGCGCCGCACTGTCGGAGGGGCAGTACTGAGGGAGTGCCGCACTGTCGGAGGGGCAGTACTGAGGGAGTGCCGCACTGTCGGAGGGGCGGTACTGAGGGAGCGCCGCACTGTCGGAGGGGCAGTACTGAGGGAGCGCCGCACTACCAGAGGGGCAGTACTTAGGGAGCGCCGCACTGTCGGAGGGGCAGTATTGAGTGAGTGCCGCACTGTCGGAGGGTCAGTACTGAGGGAGCGCTGCTCTGTCAGAGGGTCAGTACTGAGGGAGCGCTGCACTGTCGGAGGGGCAGTACTGAGGTAGTGCTGCACTGTCGGAGGGGCAGTACTGAAGGAGCGCTGCACCGTCGGAGGGGCATACTGAAGGAGCGTGCTCTGTCTGAGCTGTCGTTAAATCGAAGTCCCGTCTGCCCTCGCAGGTGGACATAAAAGATCCCGTGGCACTATTTTGAAGAAGAGCAGGGGAGTTCTCCCCGGTGTCCTGGGTCAATATTTATTCCTCAATCAACATCACTAAAAAACAGATTATCTGGTCATTATCACATTGCTGTTTGCGGGAGCTTGCTGTGCGCAAATTGGTTGATGCATTTCCTACATTACAACAGTGACTACACTTCAAAAAGTACTTCATTGGCTGTAAAGCGCTTTGGGACGTCCTGAGGTTGTGAAAGGCGCTACAGAAATGCAAGTCTTTCTTTCTTTAGCTGAGGCCTTCAATTACAGCCAGTGCTTCACTGGGGGACACACTCAGGAGGGCCCCGCTTCACATGATGGAGAGTAACACTGCAACCACATTTCCCCACATGATTATTGCACCGTTTGAGGTGTGTCTGAATGGAGATGCATCATTGGGGGTTAATGTGTGTGACTATCCTGTGGCAGGGCTATGGCGAAAGGGCGGGGGAGTGAGACTAGCTGAATGGCCTCCTTCTGTGCTGTAACCATTCTATGATTCTAATTACTTAGGCATCCAGGAGAGGGAGCCTGGTTCTGGAGATAATGTGAACATTCAGTTGGTAAGTTCAACAACAACAACTTGCATTTATATAGTGACATGAATCTTGTCATTCATGTGGAAATGACTTATGAAATAATACTGGGCGGCCTGCTGGTGGCGCTGTCCAAGGAGAGTATAAATACTCGGGCATGGGCCCAGCTTGCGCAGGACATTCTTTAACAGGAACTAAAAAAGGACACAACTAGATCTCCATGTTGTAAAACAGTTGAGTAAAGCTTTGTTTAACGCTTAGACCAAGTGCCTAGTAGTTTTCTTACGTCATACAGCGCCTTTAATGTAGTAAAACGTCCCAAGGCGCTTCACAGGAGCGATTATCAAACAAAATTTGACACCGAGCCACATAAGGAGATATTAGGGCAGGAGAGGTCGGTTTTAAGGAGTGTCTTAAAGGAGGAGAGAGAGGCGGAAACGTTTAGGCAGGGAATTCCAGAGCTTAGGGCCCAGGCGGCTGAAGGCACAGCCGCCAATGGTGGGGCAATTGAAATCGGGGGGATGCTCAAGAGGCCAGAATTGGAGGAGCGCAGAGATCAAGAGGGTTGTGGGGGCTGGAGGAGATTACAGAGATCGGGAGGGGTGAGGGGACCAGGGAGGGATTTGAAAAACAAGGATGAGGATTTTAAAATGGAGGCGTTGCCGGACCGGGAGCCAGTGTAGGTCAGCGAGCACAGGGGGGTGATGGGTGGGATGGTCAATGGGACAAGTTACTTGGCTGCTGAAAAAAAATGATCTGACGAGAAATTAACCAGGATCTTGTAAAGTGAGCCGATTCTCATCAATTATGTTCTAATCTAGGTCAACACACACAACCGGGAGGGAACATTAGAAATTGTAGTTCTATTATAATTATGGACGCTACAGTTTTTTTTCCCCCATCGGCCTTTCCATGTGCCTCTGTGGGATCTTGCTGTGCGCTAATTGGCTGCTGCGTTTCCTACATTACAACAGTGACCACACTTCAAAAAGTACTTCATTGGCTGTAAAGCGCTTTGGGATGTCCTGAGGTTGTGAAAGGCGCTGGAGAAATGCAAGTCTCTCTTTTTCTCCCCCTCACTTTCCTATGTTTCAAGGAGCATGTCCTGCTAATTCTTGCCTGCTGCAGTCCGATCGGGTCTCCAATCTCCCATCTTGACTTGGGGAGTCTGTACGGAGCAGGGAGCTCTCCTGGTGTCCCGGCCAACATTCCTCCCTTGACCAGCGCCGTCATGAAAAACCCGCATCCACCTGGCATTCATCTCACCACTGTGTGTGGGCCCTCGCTCGGTGCAGTATAGCAGCCGTGTTGGCCAATGCAACAAAAGTGACTGCACGCCAAAAAAAAAGTGCTTTGGGTCACCCCGAGACACAAGGCGCTATACAACTGTAACTTCATTCTTACTTTTCACGCTGTTCCTCAGGAGAGTTGGAAAAAATAATGAGGCAGGTTTAGATAACGAAGGCCTTTCAGCCCCTTGGCTCTCACACTTCTAACCCTTCCATCTCCCCACTCCCTGGGGTATCAGTAAGAATGAATCCCTCACTGGCTTCACAGTTTGCAGACATAAAGAAAGAAAGACTCCCATTTCTCCAGCGCCTTTCACAACCTCAGGACGTCCCAAAGCGCTTTACAGCCAATGAAGTACTATTTTGCAGTGGAGTTGCTGTTGTAATGTGGGAAACGCGGCAGCTAATTTGCGCACAGCAAGCTCCCACAAACAGCAATGTGCTAATGACCAGTTAAACTGTTTTAGTGATGTTGGTTGAGGGATAAATATTGGCCCCAGGACACCGGGGAGAACTCCCCTGCTCGTCTTCAAAATAGTGCCGTGGGATCTTTTACTTCCACCTGAGAGAGAGCAGACAGGGTCTCGGTTTAACGTCTCATCTGAAAGACGGCACCTCTTATTAGATGGGCAGAACAGTGGCAAATGGAATTTAACCCTGAAAAGTGTGAAGTGATGCATTTTGGGAGGACTAACAAGGCAAGGGAATACACAATGAATGGTAGGACCCTAGGAAGGACAGAGGATCAGAGGGACCTTGGTGTGCATGTGCATAGATCCCTGAAGGCAGCAGGACAGGTAGATAAGGTGGTTAAAAAGGCATATGGGATACTTGCCTTCATTAGCCGAGGTATAGAATATAAGATCAGGGAGGTTATGATGGAGCTGTACAAAACGCTAGTTAGGCCACAGCTGGAATACTGTGTGCAGTTCTGGTCGCCACACTATAGGAAGGATGTGATTGCATTGGAGAGGGTGCAGAGGAGATTCACCAGGATGTTACCTGGGCTGCAGCGCTTCAGCTATGAAGAGAGACTGGACAGGCTGGGGTTGTTTTCCTTAGAGCAGAGAAGGCTGAGGGGGGACCTGATTGAGGTGTACAAAATTATGAGGGGCATAGATAGGGTAGATAGAAAGGAACTTTTCCCCTTAGTAGAGGGGTCAATAACCAGGGGGCATAGTTTCAAGGTAAGGGGCAGGAGGTTTAGAGGGGATTTGAGGAAAAACTTTTTCACCCAGAGGGTGGTTGGAATCTGGAACTCACTGCCTGAAAGGGTGGTAGAGGCAGGAACCCTCACAACATTCAAGAAGCATTTAGATGAGCACTTGAAACGCCATAGCGTACAAGGCTACGGACCAAGTGCTGGAAAATGGGATTAGAATAGACAGGGCTTGATGGCCGGCACGGACACGATGGGCTGAAGGGCCTCTTTCTGTGCTGTATAACTCTATGACTATGACTCCGACAGTGCGGCGCTCACTCAGCACTACACTGGGTGTGTCAGCCTGGATTTTTGTGCTCAAGTCTCTGGAGTGGGACTTGAACCCACGACTTCTGACTCAGAGGCGAGAGAGAGTGCTGCCCACTGAGCCACTGGCTGAGAAGTGAAGCCACAAGAAGATCTTAAGAATCACACAATGAGGCAATGTACAGCAAGCAATGTTACTGGACTTGGATTCTCAGCATAAGCCCACTCATAATTCAGTACAAATTGCCGGCAGATTTTGCACACCAGTCTCTGTAGTAAGACAAAACACTCAAAATTGCCCAAGCAAGCAGGCTCGCACAGGACAGAGCTACAGAAATAAAGGAGCCCAAGTACGAGTGGGTGTCACTGGCAAGGCCCGGCATTTATTGCCCATCCCCATGTTGCCCTGAGGAGGTGGTGGTGAGCCGCCTTCTTGAACCGCTGGTAGCGGGTTTGATAAATTGAGTGGCTTGCTCGGCCCACCTCAGAGGGCAGCTAAGAGTCAGCCACGTTGCGGTGGGTCTGGAGTCACATATAGGCCCAGACCGGGTAAGGACGGCAGGTTTCCTTCCCTAAAAAGGACATTAGTGAACCAGATGGGTTTTTACAACAATCCGACAGCTTCGTGGTCACTTTTACTGATGATGCGGAGATGCCGGTGTTGGACTGGGGTGGACAAATGTGAGAAGTCGCACAACACCAGGTTATAGTCCAACAGCTTTATTTGAAATCACAAGCTTTCGGAGCGCTGCTCCTTCGTCACCTGACGAAGGAGCAGCGCTCCGAAAGCTTGTGATTTCAAATAAAGCTGTTGGACTATAACCTGGTGTTGTGCGACTTCTCACTTTTACTGATGCCAGCTTTTTATTTCCAGCTTTTTTCCCCCAAACGGAATTGAAATTCTCAAACTGCCCTGGTGGGATTTGAACCCACATTTTCTGGATTAGTATTTCAGTGACATAATGACTGCACTACCAGATAGGTGGAAATACCTTTGTTTACTGCAATGGCTTCATTGCAGCAAATATATAAAAGCTATTTGTACAGTGACTGCATCAGGCAGACAGAAATGGGAGCAGCATAAATCGATTGTTTTACTGCGCTCAGCATCTGCCTTCCACTCACTGATCTCCACGCCCAGGATGAAAGCCAGAGAGAGTGGGAGTAGATCCCGGTGCAAAGTGACATTGTATCGCGGCCAAGCTCAGTCTCACTGCTGACGCAGGATTTACATTCCACTCGCAGCAGAATTCTGGCATGCAACAGCACTGCAGTGGCCAGGGACAGACAGTCGCACTGAACAGCGATATTCCTGCACCAACAGAGAGGGGCAAGTTCTCAATCCCCCAACCTTGAGGATGCTACCCCCTGCTGGGGGTAAAACCTCCCAGGCGCTAGGCCACAGCAACCCCTCCACCTCCCTCCCTCCACCACCACCGCCAACTCCCTTGCTAATTTTTATGTGCTCGTTATGATAGTGCCAGCGGGCTATTTGACTGTGGGAGGCATCACGCCCAAGCCTGATCCTGCCCCACCCAGCCTCTCCCCAGCCAATACGTGCACATTTTCCAGCAGGGACCACTGGACGGTGAGCAAGACTGCTTGTTTGCTCTATGTAATCCGCCGTCCTCTCTACCCCGCTGGCTCGGAGGCCAATTCCAACCCCTCTTGCCACTGCTTTGGCTGCGATCAGCAAACCCGCAGATCAGGGCCCTGTACGGATCGGTCCTGAAGGGAGAAGAGGGCAACATCCCCTTCGGAAACTGCTACACTGCTGTGACTAGTGTTGAGCAAACTGGCCACCGTGTTTCCTACATTACAGCTGTGACTGCGCTTCACAAGTGCTTCATTGGCTGTGAAGCGCTTTGGGAGGTCGTGAAAAGCGCTGTATAAATACAAGTCTGTCTTTATTTTTTTTTTAAATAATTCTGCCAAAATAAAAGTCATTGGCTCTGAAATTCCCAGGAGGGTAGAACTAAAGGAAAGACTTGCGTTTATATAGCGCCTTTCACAACCTCAGAACACCCAATGAAGTAGTTTTGAAGTGCAGCTATTGTAATGTAGAAAATGCGGCAACCAATCTGCGCACAGCAAGGCATTTTGTGACGAGTGGTGTCCCCAGGGATCTGTCCTGGGGCCTCAGCTTTTCACTATATTTCTCAATGGCTCAGACGAAGGAATAGAGAGCCCTATACTCAAGTTTGCTAACGGCACCAAGTTAGGTGGCACAGTTAGTGTGGACGGGAGCAGAAAGTTGCAAAGGGACATCGACAGATTCAGCGAGTGGGCAAAACTGTGGCAGATGGAGTTCAATGTGGTCAAGGTGCGAGGTCATCCGCTTTGGACCTAAGAAAGATGGATCAGAGTATTTTGTAAATGGTGCGACGCTCGGAACCGTGGAGGAGCAGAGAGATTTAATTATTAAAAAAGGCCAATGGAAGGTTAGCCTTTATCTCAAGGGGGCTGGAGTACATAAGAACATAAGACGTAGGAGCAGGAGTCGGCCACTCGAGCCTGCTCCGCCATTCAATAAGATCATGGCTGATCTGATCTTGGCCTCAACTCCACTTCCTGCCCGCTCCCATAACCCTCGACTCCCTTATCGTTCAAAAATCTGTCTATCTCCACCTTCAATATATTCAATGACCCAGCCTCCACAGCTCTCCGGGAAAGAGAATTCCAAAGATTCACGACCCTCTGAGAGAAGAAATTCCTCCTCATTTCTGATTTAAAAGGGTGCCCCCTAGTTCTAGATTCCCCCACGAGGGGAAACATCCTCTCTGCATCTACCCTGTCAAGCCCCTTCAGAATCTTATATGTTTCAATAAGATCCCCTCTCATTCTTCTAAACTCCAATGAGTATAGGCCCAGCCTGCTCAACCTTTCTTCATAAGACAACCCCTTCATCTCCGGAATCTTCTCTGAATTGCCTCCAATACAAGTATATCCTTCCTTAAATAAGGAGGAGACCAAAACTGTATAAAGGGGTGGAAGTTATGTTACATTTATATAAAGCTCTGGTTAGACCCCAGTTCAGTTCTGGGCACTTCAGGAAGGGTATATTGACCTCGGATGATACCGGGGCTAAAAGGGTTAAATTATGAGGCCAGGTTGCATAGACTAGGCTTGTATTCCTTTGAATATAGAAGATTAAGGGGTGATCTAATTCAGGTGTTTAAGACAATTAAAGGATTTGATAGGGATCTACTATAGGTTTATATAGGGCCCTGGTGAGACCACACCTGGAGTACTGTGTACAGTTTTGGTCTCCTTACCTAAGGAAGGATATACTTGCCATAGACGGAGTGCAACGAAGGTTCACCAGACTGATTCCTGGGATGGGGGGATTGTCCTATGAGGAGAGATTGAGTAGACTAGGCCTATATTCCTTAGAATTTAGAAGAATGAGAGGTGATCTCATTGAAATGTGTAAAATTCTTAAAGGGTTTGACAGGGTAGATGCAGGGAGGATGTTTCCCCTGGCTGGGGAGTCTAGAACCAGGGGTCACAGTCTCAGAATAAGGGGTCGGCCATTTAGGACTGAGATGAGGAGAAATTTCTTCACTCAGAGGGTGGTGAATCTTTGGATTTCTCTACCCCAGAGGGCTGTGGAGGCTCAGTCGTTGAGTATACTCAAGACAGAGATTGATAGATGTTTAGGCACTAAGGGAATCGAGGGATATGGGGATCGGGCGGGAAGGTGGAGTTGAGGTAGAAGATCAGCCATGATCATATTGAATGGCGGAGGCAAGCTCGAAGTGCCGAATGGCCTACTCCTGCTCCTAATTCTTATGTTTATAAGATAGTAAACCAAGTGGAGATCTGGACTTGTACAAGCATTACTCCGAATTGAACAGTGACAATAGTAGGAGGAGGGGGAAACAAGTTTAAACTGGGGTAGGGCAAACAACAACAATATAGAGCCTTTAACATAGTAAACCATCCCAAGGTGCTTCACAGAAGTGTAGTCAGACAAAAAAACGGACACGGAGCCAGAGGAGGAGATATCAGGCGGAGTTAGTAAAAACTTAGTCAAAGTGGTGGGTTTTAGGAGGAATGGAGAGTTCGCAGAGGGTTGTAGGTTAGGAGGAGGTTAGGGCTTAGAACTGAAATCAAGAAGTCTTTCCACACACAATTAATTTATGCTAATTTCGGTACTACAATGAATTTATGCTAATGGCCATACAAGAATGTCATTAATCCACCAATTATCTTAACAGTTCCATCCAAGCTCATGCTGGAGATTAATCCACTCCTCAACTATCTTCCATAATGGAAATATTAAAATAAACATTTTAGAGCAATATTCCATAGACATATTAAAACCCGCTCCCTGGTGGGGGTGACGTTTATTCCCAATGCCTTGGCTTCCCCCTTCTTTCTTTTCTCTCCCCACAGGCCCATCTCTTTCCTCAACGTTGGATTTTTCCCAAGGGCGACACCATGTAGCTACTGTGACTTGGCTCGTGGAATACCCCCGAGGTATGATTGGGTTCGACCGGATCCAGAGAAACGCCCAGCAGGATCTGCTCCAGCTCGGTCCGTCTTTCCACCTGCCCTCAGTTAGAATCACAGAATAGTACAGCACAGAAGGAGGCCATTGGGCCCATCGAGTCTGCACCGGCTCTTTCGAAGAGCGATCCAGTTAGTCCCACTCCCCCCGCTCTTTCCCCATATCCCTGCAATTTCTTCCTCTTTGAAGTATTTATCCAATTCCCTTTTGAAGGCTACTATTGAATCTGTATCCACCATCCTATCAGGCAGCGCGTTCCAAATCCTAACCACTCGTTGCGTAAAAAAGTTTTTCCTCATGTCGCCTCTGGTTCTTTTGCCAATCACCTTAAATCGGAGCCCTCTGGTTATCGATCCCTTCAGCCACTGGAAATTCAGCCACAGTTATTGGGCTTACTGGATGTTGTGGGTGGTAATTGCTCGGTGACTCTGGGACTCTGCCTGCCCTCCACGCTGAGTGGTGGGTGACTTCCATCCCAGTTCATCCAATGTTTACAGGGCTCAGACACAAGCAAGGATGAACACAGGCCATTTAACTGACAGGAGCTCGTTCCCCCCCTGGAATTTCCGTTCTCCCAGCCCAGCATCCACAACCTGAACTCCTCTAATGTCTCCACTACCTCATCAGGCAGATCATTCCAAACATTTATCACCTTTGAGTAGAGAATTATTTTCTGGGATCCACTTTAAATTCCCATTCTCTCTCCTTGTACCATCACTATTATAAAATGGTCACCATTCCCTGTGATACTCCCTTGCATCATTTTTGGGGGGTACATAAGCCATTGCTTGTTGTATCGCTTGCACAATCATCTATAAATACTTTCACCGATACAATTTTTTAAAATATCCCCGTGAGATAACAGGCTCATGATATGAAGAGACAACACAAGGTTTAGTGTGATGTGACTGTGGCACTCGTGACTTCGGGGACTTGATCTAACCCGCTGAATTATTTCCAGGACAACAAGCTTCTGTATTGAGTTTCCTCTCCCGATCCCATTTGTCTGCAATGCAGAATAATTTGATCCCTCTTAAAAAGGACCCAGGACCTGCAGCCAAGTTCTAAAAGAGGCAGACATTGCTACGTGATACACTTGACTTCTCTCCCCCACCTCCGGTCCATTAGCTAGGTCAGGGAATTAGCGAAGCACGGTGACATTGGCACTCTGCTGAAATGGCCAAGACTGTGCGGTATTTTCTAAAATACCCGTGGAAAATATATTTTAGTAAAACATTGGGGTAATTCTAACCGAACCCGCCTTGATGCGGAGCTGTCGGCATCAGCGGCCAGTTTTACACCCCGCCCGATTTTCCTATCTCTTGGCGTCAGAGAGCTCGGGTTATACTGTCTGGCAGTCGGTCGGTCAGATTCGCGTGCCTTGCCTGGACATTCAGTTCACGTGGCGAGGTGGTGTGGCGATTGTTTTTTGTTGTACCGGGACAGCCACTGAATTGACCCATGTCTAGCCCGGTCCTCCTGGTGGGCAGGTGGAAATAACATGAAGGTTCACTAGATTGACCCCTGTGGCGAGAGGGTCGTCCTATGAGGAGAGATTGTGTAGAGTGGGCCTGTACTCTCCGGCGTTTAGAAGAATGAGAGGTGATCTCATTGAAACATGTAAGATTCTGAGGGGGGTTGACAGGGTAGATGCTGAGAGGTTGTTTCCCCCTGGCTGGAGAGTCCAGAACTAGGGGTCACAGTCTCAGGATAAGGGGTCGGACATTTAGGACTGAGATGAGGAGGAATTTCTTCACTCAGAGGGTGGTGAATCTTTGGAATTCTCTGCCCCAGAGGGCTGTGGATGCTCAGTCGTTGAGTATATTCAAGGTTGAGATCGATAGATTTTTGGGCTCTAGGGGAATCAAGGGATATGGGGAGAGTGCAGGAAAGTGGAGTTGAGGTCGAAGATCAGCCATGATCTTATTGAATGGCGGAGCAGGCTCGAGGGGCCGTATGGCCGACTCCTGCTCCTAATTCCACAGTTCAGTTCACCCTCTCTGTACTTTTCCTGCATTATGTTTAAGGAATATTTTACAGAGTAACTGGGCTCTATATAAACCAATTAGTAAGACATGAGACCAAGCACTGTTTCCTCATTAAATTATCATAGAATTACAGAAACTTACAACACAGAAGGAGGCCATTCGGCCCATCATGCCTATGCCGGCTCTTTGAAAGAGCTATCCAATTAGTCCCACTCCTCTGCTCTTTCCCCCAAAGTCCTGCAAATTTTTCCTTTTTAAATAGAGATCCAATTCCATTATAAAAGTTACAATTGGATCTGCTCCCTCCACCCTTTCAGGCAGTGCAATCCATGTTTCTTCTGTCTCTCCTCGTCCTGCTAAATGATCTTCCCTCCTGTCCAGGAGACTCTAACCCCTGCTGGGGTAGGGTTCCCGGTCGCCAGCTGCCCTCTGGTATCTTACCCTAAGTGGACATTCTTTACATGTGTGAATCTAGCCCGTGAGAAGTTTTTTTGGAGTGCTTCAGTGCCAAAGCCCTTGGAGGAGGACACAAGCAAGTTTCCAGCAGGGTAGAATCATAGAATGATACAGCACAGGAGGCCATTCGACCCATCGTGCCTGTGCCGGCTCTTTGAACGAGCTCTCCAATTAATCCCACTCCCCCCCTGCTCTTTCCCCTGTAGTCCTGCAAAATTTTCCCCTTCAAGTTTATATCCAGTTCACTTTTTGAAAATTACTATTGAATCTGCTTCCACCGCCCTTTCAGGCAGCACGTTCCAGATCACAACAACTCGCCGCGTTAAAAAAAATTCTCCTCATCTCGCCTCTGGTCTCTAGCAATCAAGAACAGGGAATCCAGGCTGTTTTTCGACCTCCTGTGCCCCTGGGTACTGAGGCCAATTGTGCCCCCTCCCCCCACTGCTTCATCAGATTACATCAATTAGAAGAAAGATTTGCATTTCTACAGCGCCTTTCACAACTTCAGGACATCCTAAAGTGCTTCACAGCCAATGAAGTACTTTTTGAAGTGTGGTCATTGTTGTGATGTAGGAAATGCGGCAGCCAATTTGCGCACAGCAAGCTCCCACAAACAACAATGTGATAAATGACCAGATAATCTCTTTTAGGTGTTGGTTGAGGGATAAATATTGGCCCCAGGACACCGGGGAGAACTCCCCTGCTCTTCTTCGAAATAGTGGCCGTGGGATCTTTTACGTCCACCTGAGAGAGCTGACGGGGCCTCGGTTTAACGTCTCATTCAAAAGACGCCACCTCTGACAGTGCGGCACTCCCTCAGCACTGCACTGGGAGCGTCAGCCTAGATTTTTGTGCTCAAGTCCCTGGAGTGGGACTTGAACCCACAACCTTCTGACTCAGAGGCGAGAGTCTCAGTTGACTCAGCATGGACAGAGGATTGGAGCCTTTCTGGTCTGTTTGGCTCAGAATCACACTGAGCAGATTAGTGTCCATTCCAAGATGGTGAGCTTTTGAATAATGGCCCATTTTCTCAATAGCTACTCATTACTACATTGTAGGGAGCTTTCCTCCCTGATAGTTCCAGATACGAAGATCACAATTACAATATCGAATGGAATCCAGTGCATTATTCAACAGGGTCATAAGTGCTGCTTGCAGCTGGTCCATTCACATTTTTTAAATTATTAATAGAACTCCAAGTGAGGGAACAAGGCCCTTTGAACAACATTACAAAAAGTAGGAGAGTAAAAGGAGGAAATGGAGGTGTGGGGACCAGGTGAGATTCGAAAGATTACGGTAAGGCTCCTTTCAACACGTGTCAGCCAGTAGCTCAGTGGGTAGTTCTCTCGTCTCTGAGTCAGAAGGTCGTGGGTTCAAGTCCCACTCCAGGGACTTGAGCACAAAAATCTAGGCTGACACTCCAGTGCAGTGCTGAGGGAGTGCCGCACTGTCGGAGGTGCCATCTTTCAGCTGAGACGTTAAACCGAGGCCCCGTCTGCTCTCTCGGGTGGATTTAAAAGATCCCACGGCACTATTTTGAAGAAGAGCAGGGGAGTTCTCCCTGGTGTCCTGGGGCCAATATTTATCCCTCAACCAACATCACCTAAAATAAATGATCTGGTCATTACCACATTGCTGTTTGTGGGAGCTTGCTGTGCGCAAATTGGCTGCTGTGTTTCCTACATTACAACAGTGACTACACTTCAGAAATACTTCATTGGCTGTAAATTGCTTTGGGTTGTCATATATTAATGCAAATTCTTTCTTTCCTTTTACTTTATTAGTGCAAACCCACTAACATTAGAGGTGAAGAAATGTTGGAAGTGCATAGCAATTCCGTTAGAACTCCCCTGCTCATCTCCGAAATGAAGAATAATCATAGGCAGCTCCCCCGGTCGCCAACTGATGCAGCACTGAACGCTCGTGGCTTCCAGGGGTCAGCAAACCCGCACGTTACTTGCCGCACTGACGGGGCAGGAGTTGGCCGACTTGGCAGGAAGGGGGGCTTTGAACCGGGAAATGCCAACATACTCAAAGCTCGGGGCCGAGCGGGGAACGGTACAGACCTGGAGGCCAAAGGAGGGTGACGGAGATTCCCAGGGGTGGAATGGAGGCGGTCCTCCAAAGCCGTGTTGGCCAATCTCAAAATGATTGGAGGGGCTGGGGGGGTCATGACCCCTCAACGGCTCCACCACTTACTTCCTGTATTTCACATCAGATTTCCAAAACTTTTTCAGGAACCTTGATATTTTTTCTTAGATAGATGCTATAGGAAGCTTTGGATGAATTCCCGGTGGACAAGTCACAATGCACCTTTTGTCTTCTGTTTTACGTCATTCTGTAGTTGGTTAGCTTCCTCTAATAAACTCAGTACAGACAAACCTTGCCTTTCTGAAATGCAGTTGAGACAAGTTATTCCAAATGTTGTTATAATCCTCCCATAACAGTTAATAATGGCCTTACTGCCCAACCAGGATAGACAGATGGACTTGCAGATGTGGTCAAGAAATCTGTCTCGCGCACAGAGACCAGCAGAGTCCCAGCCCCTCCCTCCACCCGAGGCAGGTCAGGGAATTGGATAATTCAACGCTTTTATGCCGGGCTCGTGCCACCAGTTCCTAACACGTGGGTCACACAGCCACTGTCCCCCCCGCCAGCCTTAGAGCATCTGCCAAGCTTCTCTTTGGCGTGGCTGACAGCTGCACACAAGACCTGCACATCTGGAGCTGGCAGGACTGGTGTAAAAAGAGGCTTTGCCGGATGTTGTACCGATAATACCGCTCATATTTCACATCCCCTGAAGGGTATTAAACGCCCTCCCCTCGCCACCGACTCCTTCACTCTCTTTGGCCACCGTCAGAGGCTGAACCAGACTGTTCACAAACTTGGCGTGCTATTTGACCCCCAGCTGAACTTCCGACCCCATATCCTCTCCATCACCAAGACCGTCTACTTCCACCTCCACAACATGGCCCGTCTCTGCCTCAGCCCATCTGCTGCTGAAATCCCCCCCCGTATCCTAACTCGCACCGAGACCCGTTCACCCATCACCCCCGGTGCTCGCTGACCTACACTGGCTCACGGTCTGGCAACGCCTCGATTTTAAAATTCTCATCCACGTTTTCAAATCCCTCCATGGCCTCGCCCCCTCCCGATCTCTGTAATCTCCTCCAGCCCAACAACCCTCCGAGATCTTTGCGCTCCTCTAATTCTGGCCTCTTGAGCATCCCTGATTTTAATCGCTTAACCTTTGGCGGCCGTGCCTTCAGCTGCCGAGGCCCATAGCCCTGGAATTCCTTCCCTAAACCTCTCCGCCTCTCTCTCCTTTAAGGCACTCCTTAAAACCTACCTTGTCACCTGCCCTACTATCTCCTTATGTGGCTCGGTGTCAAATTTTGTTTGATTAATGCTCCTGTGAAGCACCTTGGGATGTTTTACTACATTAACGGCGCTGTATAAATGCAAGTTGTTGTAATAAATTGTGTTTAGAGATCTGCAATTGGCCCAGAGCATTACCTGGAACAATAGTCTCTACCAAGCTGTGCTAGTTGTTGTGTCTGATCATTTACCTGTGTATTTAATGGAGCCTTGCTCTGTGTCGAAAGGTTAAAGGGTACTTAGTTCCCCTAGAATTAATAGCGAGCTTGTCCAACTGTACTCATGATGCAACCAGAATGGTGAGGCGGGATAGGATGAGGCAGGCACGTCTGTCCCTGCTCAAGTTTTTTTTAAACATGGGTTGTGTCCCTCTCTTCAAATCCCAGAATTTCTCCTAACCCCCACCCCCCCCCACTCAACCTCTTACATGTTATTTCACCTCTGTCTGTACTTCGATGAGAATTGTATGTTACTTTTGCTACGTATTGCCGCACAACAATCCGCTCTGACCGTATATCACAATCTAATCTAACATCAGTCCACTTGTTGGTTGTGCTGCTTTGCCACGGGTAATATAAGACCTGCTGTAGTTGGGACACCTGCACCGTGAAAGCAGTGGGGTTCAAACCTTGCCACGTCAGGGACCCTCCGCAGGTAATGACACACACCCGGGGACCGCCTGTAAATAATGGCGCACCCCGGGGACCCCTTGTAAATACCGGCGCACTCCCGGGGACCCTCTGCAAATACAGACACACTCTCAGGGACCCCCTGTAAATACCGGCGCACTCCCAGGAACCCCTTGTAAATACCAGCGCACTCCCGGGGACCCCCTGAAAATACCGGCACACTCCGGGACCCCCTGTAAATACTGACACACTCCCGGGGACCCCCTGTAAATACTGACACACTCCCTGGGACCCCCTGTAAATACCGACACACTCCCGGGGACACCCTGTAAATACTGACACACTCCCGGGGACACCCTGTAAATACTGACACACTCCCAGGGACCCCCTGCAAATACTGACACACTCCCAGGGACCCCCTGCAAATACTGACACACTCCCCGGGACACCCTGTAAATACTGACACACTCTCGGGGACCCCCTGCAAATACTGACACACTCCCGGGGACCCCCTGTAAATACCGACACACTCCTGGGGACCCCCTGCAAATACTGACACACTCCCGGGGACCCCCTGTAAATACCGACACACTCCTGGGGACCCCCTGTAAATACCGACACACTCCCGGGGACCCCCTGCAAATACCGACACACTCCCGGGGACCCCCTGTAAATACCGACACACTCCCGGGGACCCCCTGTAAATACCGACACACTCCCGGGGACCCCCTGTAAATACCGACACACTCCCGGGGACCCCCTGTAAATACCGACACACTCCCGGGGACCCCCTGTAAATACTGACACACTCCCGGGGACCCCCTGTAAATACTGACACACTCCCAGGGACCCCTGTAAATACTGACACACTCCCAGGGACCCCCTGTAAATACTGACACACTCCCAGGGACACCCCTGTAAATACTGACACACTCCCAGGGACGCCCCTGTAAATACTGACACACTCCCGGGGACCCCCTGCAAATACTGTACCGACACACATCTGCCGAGTCCCTGTCCCAACTTGCAAAGGACATTTTCTGCTGACCAAAGAGAAACAGCTGAAAGAAATATTTTTTATTGTTTATGTAGCAGCAATAATAAGGTGCTGGTGAGTTAACACGTACAGACATCTTATGGTGACAGGAGCCTTGAGTAGGAAATTTGCATCCTAAGGGTCAGATATTAAAGCCCAGTATACAAAGAGGGCAAACCTCTTCATTTAAAAAAAAAAGTTGTAATGGTTTCAAGACAGTTTGCAAACCTCTTCAATATTTCTCCAGCACAATTTAGCCTCCGCATAACAGAACGAGGAGCTAGTGAAAATAACAGCAAGATTAAAACAAAAAAAAACCACACACAGCCTGAAGTATTTCACCGGGTGCAGCTCCTGTTTTGATCCAGTCACCGACATCACGCCCTTTCTGAGAGAAAGGAGTTCAACTTTTGCAAGAGAGGGCAGCGAAATGATTCGAATTTGGGGGAAGAAGTTTCAATTGCAAAACTGCAGCGCGCGGAGGTCGGCTCGGGTCAATTCAAAAAGCGGCTGCTGTTTGAATATGTGAGTAGTTTACACCCCAGCAGAATTTGGAAAAGATGCACAAATAATTTTAAATTCAGTCTTAAATCAGTGTTGCAGTTTGATTATTCCTGGAAAAAAAAATTTAAAAATGCTTTTGCTATTTCCATCTTATCCTCACCTTGCTCAACGTGGAGAATAGTTGATCGCAGCTGATTGTCGGTGGCGATCTCGCCGATGACGATCAGGATGTAGTATCGCTGGTCGCTGAATGCAGCAGGAGGCTGCCGCTGTCCTTGGTGCTGAAGCTGCTCCGGTTCCTGCCCCGGCGCTGGCCCGGCCGCGGTCGCCATCGCAACCACGTCAATCAGCTGCCAGCCTTCACTGCAAACACCCACACAGGCACACACACTCCCCAAACACCCCCAGTGCCTTCTTAAGCAAGCCGGCCTGCAGTCGGATTGGCCGGGGCGGGGGGGGGGGGGGGGGGGAATCTGGTGACTGGCGTTCAGGTGATCTCAACTGGGGCCAATCGTCAACCAGGCGAGTGGGTGGGACTTGGAAGAGAGATGCAGACACACACACACAAGACAGAGAGAAAAAAAAAGTGGAAAATGCTTTTTTAGTCCTGCGTCAGTGCACGCTGAGAGTGAATGTGGTGCAGTGTGAGTGTGGATGGGTGTGTTCAATGCGCTATGCCTTCTGCATCTTCACGACTTGATCAGTCCAGGATCAGGGCTAAGCAAAAAACATTTTAATGAAATAAACCCCCCTGGTTAGACTGCAAGTTTAACATGTGTGCCTGTCTCCTTTTTTGGGGGTTTAAATATGCCCTTTTGAGGAGAGCTGCTAGGTTTTTGACATTAGCAAGACTGCACAATGCTCCTGAAATCTCTGCACTCCTGTATGCAGTAAGCCAGGAGACGCTGCAATGGTGCATATAACCTTTCACCGTCGGTGGTGTGTGAAGCCGAAGGAATTGAAATAGGAAATGGTGCCAATGCATCGGTGAAGAGAAGATTTAACGGTTCAGGTTAACAGGTGTCATCGGCGTTCAGAGGGTGGCATCGACACCGAGAACGTCTCCTTCAGAGGCTGACTGGTCTGCCGTGCCTTTCCAGAATGTTCTCTTTCAGTTCCCCAACAATACCGGATCTCCGGCATTTAAATGATTTTCATCTTTTTGAGTATTTAGATGGCGACAGATCAGTGTTTCGAAAGCGGCAAAGGGCATTCAGCATCTGACAGGTTAACAGGAGAATTCGGTGACATTGGCGTCCGAAGGACAGTCAGTCACCTGATAACCAAAACAATGCCTTTTCACAATGTGATGGTAAGAATTGTCTATGACAGATGCAAAGGCAAATGGTATAGAATTTACACACACCCCTAAATTTCTTTACCCATCTTTTTCTCCTCCCCCACACCCCTAAATTGCTTCACCCGTCTCGAACTCCTCACCCCTCCACTTATTTCAGACGGTTCAAGAAGTACATAAAGCTAAAACTTTATGCTTCCCTTTGGTTTGAAGCTCAGCTCCAACTGGTGACAGGGGTGAAAAGCAGGATCTGCTGTTGACTAATCTCAAGATCATCAATCTGGCCACATTCCCCGGATTTTCTGTTCAATATCTGCTGACAGAACGTGAATAATGCATTTTGAAAAATCACTGTTGCATTTAATAATACATTGCAGCTCTGTCTGAAACAATAACCATCCATCATTAATAATATTTCCTGCGCCTTTTATTTCCTCGCAGCGTATCGCCCTGTGTACATTCTGGAAAAATTGAAGGGGTCGTTGAGGACTCCAAAAACGATTTAATATTCATGACAATCCCACTGAACGCTGTGGAATGGGATGATAGGATTATAGCGTGGGATCCAGCACGCTTTGTACTGTGCTAGCAAGCAACCTCAAGCAAGTGGCAGGAGCCTGAGCACAGAACCTTCCAGATCATTTACTGTAAGTTCTCAATGATTCAGCAGACGTATTTATTTTAGATCACCATGTTTTGTCTTTTTAAAGGAAGTTCAGTTTCTTCCGAGTGTTTTTCGTTTTCTATTTTTCTTCGCCTCCCCCTCCCGAAAGTGCCAACCCGTACCCCGGGGTCCATCTCCATGGATCTGGCTGCCACCCCACCCGCTAGCTCACCCAGGTGCCCATCCCCCCGCGTATGAGCCTCAACCGTGAGTGTCGGCTGGGGGAGGGGAATCACAGCAAAACCCTCGCCCAACGCTCACACACACGCGCACTGTCCAGCAGAGGTCACGGGCTAGCTCACGGGGCATCGAGACCGATTGTAGCCTCCCTTCCAACATTTCCCACTCCAGAGGCTTGACCACAAACCCCAGGCCGACGCTCCCAGTGCCAGTGCTGAGGGAGTGCTGCACTGTCGGATTTTGAATGAGACGTTAAACCGAGGCCCCGTCTGCCCTCTCAGGTGGACGTAAAAGATCCCGTGGCCACTATTTCGAAGAAGAGCAAGGGGAGTCCTGGCCAATATTTATCCCTCAACCAATATCACTAAAAACAGATTATCCGGTCATTTATCTCATTGCTGTTTGTGGGAGCTTGCTGTGCGCAGATTGGCTGCGCGTTTTCCTACATTACAACAGTGGCTACACTTCAAAAAGTACTTCAGTGGCTGTAAAGGTTTTGAGACGTCCTGAGGTTGTGAAAGGCGCTGTCGAACATAATATGAACATAAGACGTAGGAGCAGGAGGAGGTCATTTGGCCCCTCGAGCCTGCTCCACCATTCAATAAGATCATGGCTGATCTGATCTTGGCCTCAACTCCACTTCCCTGCCCGCTCCCCATAACCCTTGACTCCCTTATCGTTCAAAAATCTGTCTATCTCCGCCTTAAATATATTCACTGACCCAGCCTCCACAGCTCTCTGGGGAAGAGAATTCCAAAGATTCACGACCCTCGGAGAGAAGAAATGCTAGCTCTTTCTCCCCAGTCACAGACCAAACATCAACCCAGAGTCTGTGCAGTTGAATATCGCACTGGGCTGTGTATTAAGTGACTGAGACATCTGGGGGGAGGGGAGGGGGCATTGCTTGTACCTTTTAAATGGTCAAGTCAAGACCTTCACACTTGTTCTTAAATCCAACTGAGTCACCAAGATGTAATGACATCTGGTCAGCCAATAGCAATATTAGATTTCACTCAACAATCCATTAATGCAAGGACAGCATTCACAAGCTCCATATGATTTATGATGCACTGTACTTCTGTGCATTATGTATTACCGTTGCACTCTGATTTTGTCCCCACCCCCCTCTCTCTTGTATTGACACGGTCACCTTCAGCACTTATGTCGGATGGAGGAGGCAAGGTGGCCTCCAGATGGAGTGACCCACTGACCGCCCCTTCTCTAGTGACCGACAGAGGTCTTTAAATTTATGAAAGGGTTTGACAGGGTAGATGCAGAGAAGATGTTTCCACTTGCCGGGCGAGACCAGAATTAGGGGCCATCAATATAAGATAGTCACTAATAAATCCAATAGGGAACTCAGGAGAAACTTCTTTACCCAGAGAGTGGTGAGAATGTGGAACTCGCTCCCACAGGGAGTGGTTGAGGCGACTAGTATAGATGCATTTAAGGGGAAGCTAGATAAACACATGGGGGAGAAAGGAATAGAAGGATATGTTGATGGGGTTAGATGAAGGAGGGTGGGAGGAGGCTCGTGTGGAGCAGAAACACCGGCATGGACCAGTTGGGCCGAATGGCCTGTTTCTGTGCTGTATATACGATAGAAGACTAATGAGGGTGTTATTGCAGTGGGATATGAGGGGTTAATATCAGGTTTTTTCTCTGCCAAGGCAGAAGGCTTTGACTTCAAGGAGATCTTTCACTCAACAGCCAGGCTAGAACTGGCAAAGTGCACCGCTACAATACAGAGACAAGTCACCTGCTGTGGCTCAGTGGGTCGCACTCTGGCCTCTGAGTCAGAAGGTTGTGGGTTCGAGCCCCACTCCAGAGACTTGAGCACAAAAATCCAGGCTGACACTCCAGTGCAGTGCTGAGGGAGTGCCGCACTGTCGGAGGTGCCGTCTTTCGGATGAGACATTAAACCGAGGCCCCGTCTGCCCTCTCAGGTGGATGTAAAAGATCCCATGGCCACTATTTTACATAAGAACATAAGAAATAGGAGCAGGAGTCGGCCACTCAGCCCCTCGAGCCTGCTCCGCCCCTCGAGCCTGCTCCGCCATTCAATAAGCTCATGGCTGATCTGGTCTTGGCCTCAACTCCACTTCCCTGCCCGCTCCCCATAACCCTCGACTCCCTTATCGTTCAAAAATCTGTCTATCTCCACCTTAGCAGGGGAGTTATCCCTGTTGTCCTGGCCAATATTTATCCCTCAACCAATATCACTAAAACAGATTATCTGGTCATCGGTTTAATGTCTCATCCGAAAGACGCTTCTCTGACAGTGCAGCACTTCCTCGGTACTGCACTGGGAGGGTCAGCCTGGATCATGTGCTCAAGTCTCTGGAGTGGGACTTGAACCCACATCCTTCTAGCTCAGAGGTGAGAGAGTGCTGCCCACTGAGCCACGCTGACACCAGACAATGTGCATCCTTTCAGTCCATCTGTTCTAAAATCGGTCACAGATTTTGAGAAAGTAACTTGTAATTAAAGACTATTGTGAGGCCTATTGGTAAGTACGATCATAGGAACGAGGAATTTCTGGACATACAAAGACCGATGTCCATCTATTTCGTCCTCTCCCATCCTGGTAGTCGCGTGATCCAACGATAATGGAGTTGTTGACTAATCCCAGCGATCAATCTCTATCAATGAGTCTACAACAGACCCAGACACGAGGTGAGGAAAACCCCAGTGGGGGAGAGCGTTGGGAACCAAAGGTCCAAAGTCACCTGTTCCTCCCGAGCACAGCTGCACTCACCACACGTCATGTCTCAAATTACTCAGACACTGCATCCCAAAATGTTATTTTCTGAAAGAAATCTCATTAATTTGCATTGTAATGAATCAATACTAACTGCTTCCACTGTCTCCCTCAGGAGCCTGATCCACAGACTGACCACTCGCTCAGAGATATTGTTTCTGCAGTAATGATGCACAGTTGAATTGTAAAAAAACTAATACAAAGAGGTTTCATTTTACAAGAAAAACATGTCCCACACCCCCTCAGCTTGCCTCCCTTTTCTCTCAAAGACCTTTACTGTTGCTGGGGTACAGTTCTGGTTGGTGCTGAGAGAGCCCTGTACTAATTCACCCGAGTGGGCAAGTGACCATGTACTTGTGCAGCACCTTTAATGTAGGGAAACAGTTTGAGGGCACTTCGTGGGAAGAGGGGAAACATGGGTCAGGAATGAGAGGAGGAGTCAGAAGAGGAGGCATCTGCCCTCTCAGGTGGACGAGGGACAGCAGGAATATCCTGGACCAGTATTTATCCCTGAACTAATATCACTAAAAAACAGATTATCTGGTCATTATCACGTGTCAGCCCGTGGCTCAGTGGGCAGCACTCTCGTCTCTGAGTCAGGAGGTTGTGGGTTCGAGTCCCACTCCAGACACTTGAGCACAACATCTAGGCTGACACTCCAGTGCAGTACTGAGGGAGTGCTGCACTGTCGGAGGTGCCGTCTTTCAGATGAGACGTTAAACCGAGGGCCCCATCTGCTCTCTCAGGTGGACGTAAAAGATCCCATGGTGCGCTGGCCAGTTAGCTGAGATGGTTAACGTGGGTTGCCTATAAGGCTAACATCGTGTGTTCGATCCCTGTCCTGACACGTTATCCACCACTGTTTTTAAAAAAAAAAAGGATCCCATGGCACTATTTCGAAGAAGAGCAGGGGAGTTCTCCCCCTCGGTGTCCTGGGCCAATATTTATCCCTCAAAAATCAACATCACTAAAAACAGATGATCTGAACATTATCACATTGCTGCTTGCTGTGCGCAAATTGGCGGCCGCGTTTCCTACATTACAACAGCGACTACACTTCAAAAAGTACTTTGTTGGCTGTGAAGCGATTTGGGACGTCCGGTGGTCGTGAAAAGCGCTATAGAAATGCAAGTTATAATATTCTGACAGGGCTAGACAGACTGGATGCAGGGAGGATGTTTCCCCTGGCTGGGGGGTCTAGAACGAGGGGTCACAGTCTCAGGATACGGGGTAGGACATTTAGGACTGAGATGAGGAGAAATTTCTTCACTCAGAGGGTGGGGAACCTGTGGAATTCTCTACCACTGAAGGGTGTGGAGGCCAAGTCACTGAATATAATTAAGAAGGAATAAAAACAGAAAATGCTGGAGAAACTCAGCAAGTCAGGCAACCTCTGTGAAGAGAGAAACAGAGTTAACGTTTCAGGTCGATGACCTTTCGTCAGAACTGGAAAAAAGCAGAAAATGGAACAGATTTTTAAGCAAGTGTAGGGGCTGGGAAAGGGGGGAGGGGATGAAAGAACAAAAGGGAAGGTCTGAGATAGGATAGAAGTCAGGAGAGATTAAGAGACATTAAGAGATATTAAGGAACAGCACCTCATCTTTCGATTAGGCACTTTACAGCCTTCTGGACTCAACATAGAGTTCAACATTAATAGGAGTGGTATATAGGCCTCCAAATAGTAAAATAGAGGTTGGGGAGGGCATCACGAGGGAAATTAGAGAAGCGTGCAATAAGAGCACAGCTGTCATCATAGGTGACTTTAACTTACATATAGATTGGAATAGCCTAATCAGTAAAAATAATGAGGAGGAGGAATTCCTTGAGTGTTTAAGGGATGGTTATCTGGATCAATATGTCGAGGAACCAACTCGGGAACAGGCTATATTGGACTGGGTACTGTGCAATGAGAAGGGACTAATTAGTAATCTTGTTGTACGGGGACCCTTGGGTCAGAGCGATCATAACATGATCGATTTCTCACTCGAAATGGAGAGCGAAGAAATTGACTCAGATACTAAGGTCCTGAATTTAAACAAGGGGAATTATGATGCCATTAGACGGGAACTGAGTAGGTCTGATTGGACAACGTTCCTGGGAGGACTGGAGGTAGATAAACAATGGCAAGCATTTAAAGATAGAATGACAAAATTGCAAAAATTGTTTATACCAATCTGGCATAAAAGGAAATCTAAAAAGGTGACTCAACCGTGGATAACAGGGGAAATTAGAGACAGCATAAAATCCAAAGATAGGGCGTATAAAATAGCCAAAAAAAGCGCCAGAGCGGAAGATTGGGAACAGTTTAAGATAGAGCAAAGGAGGACAAAGGGCTTAATCAAGAGGGGCAAAATAGCTTACGAAAGCAAGCTGGCGGAAAATATAAAAACTAACTCCAAAAGCTTTTATAAGTATATCAAGAGGAAAAGACTGGTGAAAACCAAAGTTGGCCCATTGCAGTCAGATACGGGGGAATATATAACGGGAAATAAGGAAATGGCAGACCAACTAAATGCATACTTTGGGTCAGTCTTTACGAAGGAAGACACAAAAAACCTCCCTGGGATATCGGGAAAAATAGGGACATTTGCAAAGGAGGAACTGACGCAAGTCAATATCTCTAAGGTTATGGTGTTAAGGAAGCTAAAGGGATTGAAGGCGGACAAATCCCCAGGGCCTGATAACATGCATCCTAGGGTGCTGAAGGAGGTGGCCCTAGAGATAGCGGATGCACTAAGTATGATTTTTCAGAATTCATTAGACTCGGGAACAGTGCCCATGGATTGGAGGGTAGCTAACGTTACCCCACTATTCAAAAAGGGGGGTAGGGAAAAAGCAGGTAATTACAGACCTGTAAGCCTTACATCAGTTGTGGGCAAAATGCTGGAGTCCATCATTAAGGATGAAATAGCGGAGCACTTAGCAAATGGGGACAGGATAGGACAGAGTCAACATGGATTTACAAAGGGTAAATCGTGCTTGACTAATCTATTGGAATTTTTTGAGGGAGTAACTGGTAAAATAGATGGGGGAGAGCCAGTAGATGTGGTGTACCTGGACTTCCAAAAGGCCTTCGATAAGGTCCCACATAAAAGATTAGCAGGGAAAATTGAAGCTCATGGGATAAAGGGGAAAGTATTGACGTGGATAGAGAACTGGCTGTCAGATAGAAAACAGAGAGTTGGAATAAACGGCTCATTTTCTGAATGGCAGGCAGTAACAAGTGGGGTACCACAGGGATCTGTCCTGGGTCCCCAGCTGTTCACAATTTACATTAATGACCTGGATCAGGGAGTCGGATGCAGCATTTCCAAATTTGCAGACGACACTAAACTAGGAGGAGGGGTGGGCTCAGAGGAGGAGACCAGGAAGCTCCAGAGCGATTTGGACAGACTGGGTGATTGGGCGGATAAATGGCAGATGCACTATAATGTGGACAAGTGCGAAGTTATCCACCTTGGGTGCAGGAACGGGAGGGCAAATTATTATTTAAATGGCAATAAATTGGGAGAGGGGGAAGTACAGAGAGACCTGGGTGTTCTTGTACACCAGTCACTGAAGGCGAGCATGCAGGTGCAACAGGCGATCAAGAAGGCAAACGGTATGCTGGCCTTCATAGCAAAAGGGTTGGAATACAGGAACAGGGATACCTTGCTGCAGCTGTACAGGGCACTGGTGAGACCACACCTCGAGTACTGTGTACAGTTTTGGTCGCCTCATCTGAGGAAAGATGTTCTTGCCATGGAGGGGGTGCAGCGGCGATTCACCAGGCTGATACCAGGAATGGCGGGATTGACCTATGAGGAGAGACTATGTAGTTTAGGGATGTACACACTGGAGTTTAGAAGATTGAGAGGGGACCTCATAGAAGTGTATAAAATTCTGACAGGTCTAGACAGACTAGATGCAGAAGGAATGTTTCCCTTGGCGGGTGAGAACAGAACTAGAGGACATAATTTAAGGATAAGGGCTAAACCATTTAGGACAGAAATGAGGGGGAATTTCTTCACTCAGAGGGTGGTGAACCTGTGGAACTCATTGCCACAGAGGGCAGTGTACGCCAGCTCATTAAATATATTTAAGAGGGAATTAGATATATTTCTACAGGCAAAAGGGGTTAAGGGTTACGGAGAGAAGGCGGGGACGGGATACTGAATTGGAGGATCAGCCATGATCTCATTAAATGGCGGAGCAGGCTCGAAGGGCCGGATGGCCTACTCCTGCTCCTATCTTCTATGTATCTATGTATCTATGTAACAATTTCAGATCATAACCTCGGCCCCTATCATATATATATATATTTTATCCACACTTTGTCTTTTTTTCTTCTCTCCCACATGGCAGCTGTCTTTCATTCTGCCAGCGCAATTTACACTTCATCTAGAGCCATCCTTTGTTTCTTAACCTGTCCCATGACCATCTCCTTTTGTCTTGAATATCTCTTAATGTCTCTTAACCTCTACCGCCTTCTATCCTATCACAGACCTTCCCTTTTGTTCTTTCATCCCCTCCCCCCATTCCCAGCCTCTACACTTGCTTAAAAATCTGTTCCATTTCCTGCTTTTTTTCCAGTTCTGACGAAAGGTCATCGACCTGAAACGTTGTTAACTCTGTTTCTCTCTTCACAGACGCTGCCTGACCTGCTGAGTTGCTCCAGCATTTTCTGTTTTTATTTCAGATTTCCAGCATCTGCAGTATTTTCTTTTTGTATATTTAAATAGGAGATAGATAGATGTCTGGACACAAAAGGCATCAAGGGGTATGGGGAGAGAGCAGGAATATGGTATTGAGATAGAGGATCAGCCATGATCATATTGAATGGCCTACTCCTGCTCCTAAATATTCTTAGTTTACCAGCAGTATATTGCTTATACCTGGAATGAGCAGAGTTACGACATTTTAAAACTATGGGTGCAACTTCTACATTGAATTTATATCTGTTGATATAGAATATAGATGCCTGTTTAATTCCACGCCCTTGTTGAATGTCCTGGGGAGGCTATCCTGCAGCGCCCCCGCCGGCGCAGCGCTGCCACGGCAGGCTGTGAGCCGGAGAAGGACTGCAGCGAATTTCATCTGATTTTTCAATCAACCCAGCCTCACATCAAACAGGTAAACAAAAAACTGCATTTACATCCCTTTTATGCATGCATCTTCGCTAAAAAAAAAGAAAAATACGCTTTTCTTTTGCATTGCACTTTTGCTTAAAAAAAAAGCTATTTTATTTGCACCAGCTTAATTTCAATAATTAAAAACCAACAGATGAATCATTAAAACGCCGATAGAATTATCTGTTAAAAAGAGCGTCTCGTTTCTGGCTGCGCAGTCCCTTCATTGCAACTGTGCTTTTTTTTGCATTGTTTATCAGCTGTTCGTCTGCAATTTACGAGTATATATACTTTGCATATTTGATGTCTAAAATCTAAAATCTAAATGCAATGCCGAGTTTAACGTGATGTTGAATAAATCACCCTGCGATTACGTTGAGTGCAAAATCGACCTTGCAATTTTTTTTTGCAGTTTAGGGAGATGTTGGAAAAATACACGCATCTGGAAATGTAATAGACCAGGACAGATGTGCAGTATTAGAAACGCGACTCAATCGCAAGCAATGCGAATGAACAAGGCTTTTAAAAAAAAAATATCAGTTATAATTTGCCAAGTCTCGTTTATAAATGAATGGGATGGCAATAAAGCTGAATTTTACGGAGAGAGCTTTGCTGTTTGAGAAAAGGGGGCTGCTAATCTTATAATTGAATGCTGGGCAACGCAGATTGTGTGTGTCTATGTGTATATATATATATATATTTATTTAAAATCTCTGATGTGATTCAGTGTGTGCCCTCATTACCTACTCTAAATAAGGCATATCAGTGACCAGAATCAATTGGTGTTATGACCTGTGTCCCCCCCACCCACCATAGAGAAAAGGTCTAAACACTGTTCTGTGATCAGTTGAGTAGCTGTCACTCGTTAGGGGGTGGGGTGGGGGTAGGGGGGTGGGGGTGACGAGTGGTTCCTTTGAGAGGGTTCCTGACCCACCTCGATGTTACAGTGCAGCCATAATACCAACAGGTTTTTGGTGCCCAATAGGGCCAGACACGCACCCACGTTGAGCAGCTGTCTGCTCATTTGAGCCCTGAGCAAAAAGGGCCGGGGTAGAAATTTAAAGGGATAGATACAAGGCAGACCTGGGTTAAAAAGGGGGAGAGCTCTCCTTTCATTTTTAAATCCGCCTCGTTTACCGAGCACACTTAAAACGTGTTCAGCAGATTTCGGGAGGGAGGGGGGGGGGGGGAAATGAAGCGAATCGAATCCTGAGCCAGAACCGTATTTTTTTTCCCCTCCCTCAGTCTCTTCAGGGTGCTGACTCATGCTGGGATTTAGTTTCAAGGGCACCGGCAGCTTTCCAGTACTTCACGCGTGAGCCCAGCAGTGAGTTATTGGCAAGCTATTCGACCTTGGGGGGCGGGGCAGGGCAGTCAAGCACCAATCGAATTCCAGACACCCATACTTTGCGGCAATGGCCTCCGCAGGGCAGTCAGGAGCCTCTCTAAATTCAGGGGGGCGCTGAGGCGAGAGGCGATCACCCCACCCGAGACCAAGGCGACCCAGCGCAAGGCTGGGATGGAGCTCTTGGGTTTCTCGTCGGTCTATACGGGGAGCGGATGGGACGGAGCCGAAGGCCAATTTGTGACCAATATCCACAGTTCAGCATCTCCACTGCCAATCTAAAAATGTAAACATATCCCAAGTGCATTGCAATTTCAACAGAATGTTTAAATGAGTCATGTGGTTTAAATCTGCAACTCTCACGTTGAACTTTAATTTTGGGAATCTTCATTGCAGTAAAAAAAAAATGCTTTTCATTTCAAGGTTTTAAAAGTGCAACCATGTTTTAATAATTGACTGTCTATGTCCTGGATACATACAGGAAGATAAGGCTCCCGATCTGGCTCAATGGGTAACTACATAGCCAGAAAAGTACAGAGGTTATGCTAATCTTGTATCGAACCTTGGTTGGACCACACTTGGAGTACTGTGCACAGTTCTGGTCTCCATATTATCAGAAAGCACATACAAGCACTGGAGACGTTGCAAAAAAGATTTACAAGGGTGATACCAGAAATGCGAGGGTACACCTATCAGGAAAGGATGAACAGGCTGGGTCTCTTTTCTCTTGAAAAGATAAGGCTGAGTGGGTGACCTAATAGAGGTCTTTAAAATTATGAACGGTTTTGATAGAGTGGATACAGAGAGAGTGTTTCCACTTGTGGGGAAGAGCAAATCTAGAGGCCATCAATAGAAGATGGTCACCAAGAAATCCAATAGGAAATTCAGAAGAAACTTCTTTACCCAGAGGGTGGTGAGAATGTGGAACTCACTCCCACAGGGAGTGGTGGAAGCGAATAGTATAGATGCATTTAAGGGGAGGCTAGACAAGCACATGAGGGAGAAGGGAATAGAGGGTTATGCTGATAGGGTTAGCTGAGGAAAGATGGGATGAAGCTCGAGTGGAGCATAAATGCCGGCATGGACTGGTTGGGCCGAATGGCCTGTTTCTGTGCCGTATATCCTATGTAATCCTATATGTGCTTCTGAGAGCTATGAACCAGGGAGTTGCAGATTCAATCCCTGGAGCAGGAGGAAGAAAAAAGTATCACCCAGTGTTTCTGAGCAGGGGCTGATTCTGCTCCCTCCTCCTGCTTCTGGTTGCTGCTCGAAGGCTCCTGCAAGAAAGTGTTCAGATCGGGTTATCAGACAAGGAGAGAATTGATTCTGACGCCCCCAAGGTGGTCACTCTCTGTCTAGTGTGGTCACTTGAATGAGGTATCAAAGGGTGGCCAGTCCCTGTTGAACCATACTCCAGTGTAAGTCAGTGCTGGGTCTGGGTCGGATTGTGTGAGGAATTGGTGCCTCCTGTTTGCTATTGTATTAGAAACATAGAAAAATAGGAGCAGGAGTCGGCCATTCGGCCCTTCGAGCCTGCTCCGCCATTCAATATGATCATGGCTGATCCTCTATCTCAATACCATATTCCCGCTCTCTCCCCATACCCCTTGATACCTTTTGCGTCTAGAAATCTATCTCTCTCCTTCTTAAATATATTCAGTGACTTGGCCTCCAAGCCTTCTGTAGTAGAGAATTCCACAGGTTCACCACCCTCTGAGTGAAGAAATTTCTCCTCATCTCAGTCCTAAATGTCCTACCCCGTATCCTGAGACTGTGACCCCTCGTTCTAGACCCCCCAGCCAGGGGAAACATCCTCCCTGCATCCAGTCTGTCTAGCCCTGTAAGAATTTTATACGTTTCAATGAGATCCCCTCTCATTCTTCTAAACTCTAGTGTACAGGCCTAGTCGACCCAATCTCTCCTCATACGACAGTCCTACCACCCCAGGAATCAGTCTGGTGAACCTTCGCTGCACTCCCTCTATGGCAAGTAATTCCTTTCTTAGGTAAGGAGACCAAAACTGCACACAGTACTCCAGGTGTGGTCTCACCAAGGCCCTGTATAACTGTAGTAAAACATCCTTGCTCCTGTACTCAAAACCTCTTGCAATGAAGGCCAACATACCATTTGCCTTCCTAACTACTTGCTGCACCTGCATGTTTGCTTTCAGTGACTGGTGTACAAGGACACCCAGGTCCCTTTGTACATCAGCATTTCCCAATCTATCACCATTTAAGTAATACTCTGCCGTTCTGTTTTTCCTACCGAAGTGGATAACTTCACATTTATCCACGTTATACTGCATCTGCCATGTATTTGCCCACTCACTCAACTTGTCTAAATCGCCTTGAAGCCTCTTTGCATCCTCCTCACAACTCACAATCCCACCTAGTTTCGTGTCGTCAGCAAACTTGGAAATATTACATTTGGTTCCCTCTGGGTGACACAGTAGATGAAGCAGTTAAATGTTCAACTCCAAACAGAAGGTCCAAAGCCAAGGTCTATGGGCCTCCCAAATTACCTCTCCCATTTTTTTAAATTGACAGACTGAGGTGAAGAGCCATGACCATAGTGCAGGAAACCGTAGAGGTTGAAAAGAGTGGTGGAGATGAGATAAATCAAGAAGGAGCGATTATCTTGACACCAAACTTGGGTTTTGAAAGCCTGAAGATTGTGGGAGGAGGGGAAGACTGAGGGAGCTGAGAAGTTCCACAGATCCAAGGTCTGGGGAAAGAGTGACTTAGAATAGATGGTGCACTGAATATTCACTTGGCCAGTGAGGATTTCAAGAGAAGGAAGAACAGGTAGAATGGTAGTTTTTGCGGGTAATGTTAAGAACATAAGAAATAGGAGCAGGAGTAGGCCATACGGCTTCTCGAGCCTGCTCCGCCATTCAATAAGATCATGGCTGATCTTCAACCTCAACTCCACTTTCCTGCCCGATCCCCATATCCCTTGGTTCCCTTTGAGTCCAAAAATTTATCAATCTCAGCCTTGAATATACTCAACGATTCAGCATCCATAGCCCTTTGGTGCAGAGAATTCCAAAGATTCACAACCCTCAGTGAAGAAATTCCTCCTCATCTCAGTCCTCAATGGTTGCGAGGAACACTAATATAGTTGCATGTGTAAAACAAAGAGAGAGAAGAAAAGTTACGAAGGAGATAAGAGTTTGGAGGCTGGAGGATCGGCGAGGTGATGACAAGCTTTTTTTCCTCAGGTGTGCGAGAGGTGTCAGACGAGCTTCCTAAGTCTTCAACTCTTGGATAGATTTGGGCTTTATAGAGCGTTAAGAGCTGTTGAGGGGGGAAAGAAATGTTTGGCACAGAAGAGGAAACCAAACTTCATGGGGGCAGTTTTAGCGACAGTGGAGATGTGGGAGTTCCATTTGGGATCAGAGGAGACAACAAGGCCAAAAACTAGATGAAGAAGGAATAGGACTGGAGCCATGAAAGGTGAAGGTTGGTGACTACTGGTTGGAATTGTGGCACATTGGAAATCATAAACTGACAACGTGGGTGGCAGTGAAGTGGGTGGGAAGGCAGAGCTAACATTATCTATCAGCAGGCAACTGATGGTTGAGAAACATCAATGGACTCTCTGGAGAAGTTTAAGTGCCAGAACCACCCACGAACCTCTAGAGAACGATGTGCGATGGTGGGCAAATCAGTGAAGATATTTGATGTATAAACGAGCGATGACACCACGAGTTAAAATGGTTATAGGGTTTGCAAAGCAACCGTTTTGACTTCATGGCCTTGCCCTTCCCTATCTCTGTAACCTCCACCAGCCCTACAAACCTCCGAGATCTCTGCGCTCCTCCAATTCTGGCGCCTCTTACGCATCCCCAATTTTCATCGCTCCACCACTGGCAACCGTGCTTTCAGCTGCTTCGTTCCCAAGTTCTGAAATTCCCTCCTTAAACCTCTCTCTCTCTCCCCTCCTTTAAGATGCTCCTTAAAACCTACCTCTTTGACCAAGCTTTTGGTCATTTGTCCTAATATCTCCTTATGTGGCTCGATGTCAAATTTTGTTTGATAATCGCTCCTGTGAAGGTCCCTGGGACGTTTTACCACGTTAAAGGCGCTATGTAAATACAAGTTGTTGTTCAGAGACTTGGAGAGTGGGTCCAAATGATATATGTTTTGTACCTTATTGAGGGGAATTTCTATTTGCCCAATAGAGAGGTAACAGAGTTGACACTACTTTAAGTATCTACCACCCTTTCGCCCACACTTGTTGCGATACTAATGCAAGTCTCTTACTTTTCCTGAAGCATTAAGGGACGATATTATTTGGACAGAGAGATCTGTAGGTAGCCCTGGCTACAGATAAAGCTGGGAAAAGCCTACACTGAGATTCTACCAAATTGGCCAATTGGGTGGTGTGTGTGCTACCAAGCGATTATCTATCTCGTTGTTACTCACTAACTTCTTGTTGAAGGCCACATTCCCAATCAGCGTCTTGTCTGAAGGTCCGTCGGGAATGCTGCAACACCTCATCCCATGGCGGGATGGATAATGAGTCTGTACCTGTGACCTCTCGCACCAGGAGCTCCTGATTTCTGTTGTACCTTTGCTGGAGTTGCCCAGTGAAGGTCAGGCACGTATCTGCAGGAAGAGAAAGAAAAATAAAGCATAGGATCCATCGTGCATATTAAATAGTTCTATTTTTACAGTTGCCCTATGGAAGCTGGGATAACCCTCTGGTCTAATCATGTTCCCCTGCCTTCTTTTGCTCGGGTAGCAGGACAGGTAGATAAGGTGGTTAAGAAGGCATACGGGATACTTTCCTTTATTAGCCGAGACAGAGAATACAAGAGCAGGGAGGTTATGCTAGAATTGTATGAAACACTAGTTAGGCCACAGCTAGAGTACTGCGTACAGTTCTGGTCACCACATTACAGGAAAGATGTGATTACACTAGAGAGGGTGCAGAGGAAATTTATGAGGATGTTGCCAAGACTGGAGAATTTTAGCTATGAGGAAAGATTGGATAGGCTGGGTTTGTTTTCTTTGGAACAGAGGAGGCTGAGGGGAGACTTAATTGAGGTGTATAAAATTATGAGGGGCCGAGATAGAGAGAATAGGAAGGACCTATTTCCCATAGCAGAGAGGTCAATAACCAGGGGGCATAGAATTAAAGTAATTGGTCGAAGAATTAGAGGGGAGTTGAGGAGAACTTTTTTCACCCAGAGGGTGGTGGGGGTCTGGAACTCACTGCCTGAAAGGGTGGGAGAGGCAGAAATCGGACTCCTGTGCAGTGCAGAGGGAGTGCCCACTGTTGGAGGCGCTGTCCTTGGGGATGAGATGTTAAACCGACGTCCCGGCCTGCCTGTTCAGCTGGACGTTAAAGATCCCACGGCATCACTTTTTCTGGCATCCTGGGCACCATCATCCAAACAATTTAATGGGTCATGAAAAGGTTGTGAATCTTTGGAATTCTCTACCCCACAGGGCTGTGGAGGCTCAGTCGTTGAGTATATTCAAGACAGAGATCGACAGATTTTGGATATTAAAGGAATCAAGGGGTAAGAGCATAAGAAATAGGAGCAGGAGTCGGCCATTCGGCCCCTCGAGCCTGCTCCGCCATTCAATAAGATCATGGCTGATCTTCTACCTCAACTCCACTTTCCTGCACTATCCCCATATCCCTTGGTTCCCTTAATATTCAAAAATCTATCGATCTCTGTCATGAATATACTCAATGACTGAGCCTCCACAGCCCTCTGGGGTAGAGAATTCCAAAGATTCACCACCCTCTGAGTGAAGAAATTTCTCCTCATCTCAGTCCTAAATGGCCAACCCCTTATTCTGAGACTGTGACCCCTGGTTCTAGACTCTCCAGCCAGGGGAAACATCCTCCCTGCATCTACCCTGTCAAGCCCTATAAGAATTTTGTATGTTTCAATGAGATCATAGAAACATAGAAGATAGGAGCAGGAGTAGGCCATTCGGCCCCTCGAGCCTGCTCCGCCATTCAATGGCTGATCATCCAAATTCAGTACCCTGTCCATGCTTTCTCCCCATATCCCTTGATCCCCTTAGCCTTAAGAAATATATCTAACTCCTTCTTGAATATATTTAATGAATTGGCCTCAACTGCCTTCTGTGGTAGAGAATTCCACAGGTTCACCACTCTCTGGGTGAAGAAATTCCTCCTCATCTCAGTCCTAAATGGCTTACCCCTTATCCTTAGACTGTGACCCCTGGCTCTGGACTCCCCCGCCATCGGGAACATCCTTCCTGCATCCAGTCTGTCTAGTCCTGTTAGAATGTTATAAGTTTCAATGAGATACCCTCTAATTCTTCTAAACTCTAGCGAATACAAGCCTAGTCGACCCAATCTCTCTTCATATGTCATTCCTGCCATCCCAGGTATCAGTCTGGTGAATCTTCGCTGCACTCCCTCCATGGCAAGAAGATCCTTCCTCAGATAAGGTGACCAAAACTGCACACAATACTCAAGGTGTGGTCTCACCAAGGCCCTGTACAACTGCAGCAAGACATCCTTACTCCTGTACTCAAATCCTCTCGCTATGAAGGCCAACATACCATTTGCCTTCTTAATCGCCTGCTGCATCTGCATGCTTACCTTCAGCGACTGGTGCACAAGGACACCCAGGTCTCATTGCACTTCCCCTTTTCCCAATCTATTGCCGTTCAGATAATAATCTGCCTTCCTGTTTTTGCCACCAAAGTGGATAACCTCGCATTTATCCACATTATACTGCATCTGCCATGCATCTGCCCAATCACCCAACCTGTCCAAATCATACTGGAGTTTCTCTGCATCCTCCTCACAGCACACACGGCCACCCAGCTTTGTGTTATCTGCAAACTTGGAGATATTGGCCCAGAAATTAAACATGGATGGTTCCCGCGGGGGTAAGGATTCCCCGCGATATCGCACTCCGCGCCTACCTTTTTGCTCCGGGCCCACACGAACTTTAGTTTCAAAGGCTCTCTCTGTTGGAACCGTGCAGTGCTTGCGTGACCCAGAGGCGCAATTAGTTCGTGCGAGCTCTGGGATCACGTGATTCAGTTAGAGCCAATGGCAGCACACCATCTTTCATTCATAGTTTTGACGGCAAGAGCTGTCAAAGCTATGAATACTACACCCCCCCAAAAGAACAGCTAAACCTCAATTAAATTTAAAAAAAGGCCATCACATTAATAAAATAAGTATAGTTAAATAAATTAACCACTTTAAACAAAAAATTAAATTTTTGAAAAAATTAAAAATCTTTTTAAAAGTTATAAAAATAAACTTACCTTTCTTTAAAGTCTCTAAAAAAGATAAACCTGTTGAAAAAAATTTAAAATAACACTTAATTAACTACTTACCTTGTTAAAAGGGGGTCCTACGCCTGCTTTCTTTGTGTGTAAAATCTTCACCATTTACCTGCGCGTTCAAAGCTGGAAAAATAACTAAGTGCACTGCGTGCGCGCAGCCTGTAGTGGGCACGCGGTTCACTTAGGAACCGCCCCCTTTGCAATTCACGAAGTGCCGGTTTCCCGCGCATGCGCAGTGCATGCAGGAAACCGGCAATTCGGGATCTAATACGCGAGAGTACACAGTGCGTACTCTCGCGTATTAGGTTTAATTTTCGGGCCATTACATCTAGTTCCCTCGTCTAGATCATTAATATATATTGTGAATAACTGGGGTCCTAGCACCGATCTAGTCACTGCCTGCCACTTGGAAAAAGATCCGTTTATTCCAACTCTTTGCTTCCTGTCTGCCAACCATTTTTCTATCCAAGCCAGTACCTTACCCCCAATCCCACGTGCTTTAACTTTGCACGCTAATCTCTTATGCGGGACCTTATCGAAAGCCTTCTGAAAGTCCAAATAAACCACATCCACTGGTTCTCCCTTATCTATTCTACCAGTTACATCCTCAAAAAATTCCAGTAGATTAGTCAAGCATGATTTACCTTTTGTAAATCCATGTTGACTTTGTCCGATCCTGTCACTGTTTTCCAAGTGCTCTGCTATTACATCTTTTATAATGGACTCTAGCATTTTCCCCACTACCGATGTCAGGCTTACCGGTTATAATTCCCCGTTTTCTCTCTACCACCTTTTTTAAATAGTGGGGTTACATTAGCTACCCTCCAGTCCATGGGAACTGTTCCAGAGTCTATAGAATTTTGGAAGATGACCAGCAATGCATCTACTATTTCTAGGGCCACTTCCTTAAGTACCCTAGGATGTAGATTATCAGGCCCTGGGGATTTATCGGCCTTCAATCCCATCAATTTCCCTAACACCATTTCCCTACAAATACTGATTTCATTCAGTTCCTCACTCTCATTAGACCCTATGTTCCCCGACATCTCTGGGAGTTTATTTGTGTCCTCCTTTGTGAAGACAGAACCAAAGTATGTATTTAATTGGTCTGCCATTTCTTTGTTCCCCATTATAAATTCCCCTGATTCTGACTGCAAGGGACCTACGCTTGACTTCACCAATCTTTTTCTCTTCATATATCTATAGAAGCTTTTACAGTCAGTTTTTTATGTTCCCTGCAAGCTTACTCTCATACTCTATTTTCCCCCTCTTAATTAATCCCTTTGTCCTCCTTTGCTGAATCCTAAACTGCTCCCAATCCTCAGGTTTGCTGCTTTTTCTGGCCAATTTATATGTCCTCTCCTTGGATCTTATGCTATCCCTAATTTCCCTTATTAGCCACGGTTGAGTCACCTTTTTTGTTTTATTTTTATGCCAAACAGGGATGAACCTCTCATTCTTCTAAACTCTAGAGAATATAGGCCTAGTCTATTCAAACTCTCCTCATACGACAATCCCCCCATCCCAGGAATCAGTCTGGTGAACCTTCGTTGCACTCACTCTATGGCAAGTATATCCTTCCTTAGGTAAGGAGACCAAAACTGTACACAGTACTCCAGGTGTGGTCTCACTAGGGCCCTATATAATTGCAGTAAGACGTCTTTACTCTTACACTCAAATCCTCTTGTAATAAAGGCCAACATACCATTTGCTTTTCTAATTGCTTGCTGTACCTGCATGTTAACTTTCAGTGATTCGTGTACAAGGACACCCAGGTCCCTCTGGACACCAACATTTCCCAATCTCTCACCATTTAAAAAATACTCTGCTTTTCTATTTTTCCTACCAAGGTGGATAACTTCACATTTCTCCACATTATATTCCATTTGCCATGTTCTTGCCCACTCACTTAGCCTGTCTATATCCCCTTGAAGCCTCTTTGCATCCTCCTCACAACTTACATTCCCACCCAGCTCATCCAAATCATTGATATAGATTGTGAATAGCTGAGGCCCAAGCACTGATCCTTGCGGTACCCCACTAGTTACAGCCTGCCAACCTGAAAATGACCCGTTTATTCCTACTCTCTGTTTTCTGTCCGTTAACCAATCCTCAATCCATGCTAGTATATTACCCCCAATCCCATGAGCCCTAATTTTGTTTAATAACCTCTTGTGTGGCACCTTATCAAATGCCTTCTGACAATCCAAATACAGTAAAGTCTTTCGTATCTGGCACCTACAGGACCAGGATGGTGCCGGTTGATGAAAAATTCTGGATAACAGAGAGGTAGGCAATTTTTAACACAAAAAAAATAAAAACCACTGACTAACTCGGCCACCGCGGGAAACTCGGACTCGGAAAAACGAGTGCTGGATGGATTCGGCAAGATTACCGGTTATCTATTTTGCCGGTTATTAAAGAATTCCGGATGATTAAGTGCCATTTAAACAAGAGTTTACTGTATACCACATCCACTGGTTCCCCCTTATCTATTCTGTTAATTACAACCTCTGAAAACTCTAATAGATTTTTCAAACATGATTTTCCTTTCATAAATCCGTGTTAATGTTGCCCAATCTTATTATTATTTTCTAAGTGCCCTGTTACCACGTCCTTAATAATAGCTTCTAGCATTTTCCCTGCTACTGATGTCAGGCTATCTGGTCTGTAGTTCCCCGTTTTCTCTCCCTCTCCTTTCTGAAATAGTGGGGTTACATTTGCTACCTTCCAATCCGCAGGAACCGTTGTAGAATCTATGGAATCTTGGAAGATGACAACCAATGCATTCACTATCTCTATAGCCACCTCTTTCAAAACCCTAGGATGTAAGCCATCAGATCCAGGGGATTTATTGGCTTTCAGACCCATTAATTTCTCCAGTACTATTTTTTTACTAATACTAATGATATGGGGATTTAAAAAAAATTCAGTCATGGGATGTGGGCGTCGCTGTCAAGGCCAGCATTTATTGCCCATCCCTAATCGCCCTTGAGAAGGTGGTGAATGGCCGCCTTCTTGAACTGCTGCAGTCCGTGTGGTGAAGGTGCTCCCACAGTGCTGTTAGGGAGGGAGTTCCAGGATTTTGACCCAGCGACGATGAAGGAACGGCCGATATATTTCCAAGTCAGGATGGTGTGTGACTTGGAGGTGACGGTGTTCCCATGCGCCTGCTGCCTTTGTCCTTCTAGGTGGTAGAGGTCGCGGGTTTGGGAGGTGCTGCCGAAGAAGCCTTGGCGAGTTGCTGCAGCGTATCTTGTAGACGGTACACACTGCAGCCACGGTGCGCCGGTGGTGGAGGGAGTGAATGTTTAAGGTGGTGGATGGGGTGCCGATCAAGCAGGCTGCTTTGTCTTGGATGGTGTCGAGTTACTCATCCAGGCAAGTGCGGGAAGGTGGAGTTGAGGTAGAAGATCAGCCATGATCTTATTGAATGGCGTAGCAGGCTCGAAGGGCCTTCTCCTGCTCCTATTTCTTATCTAACTGTTGACTGTGGATGATGTTGCTGTAGTTGAATATCTGTCACATTTACCTACAACAGTCACCACACTCCAAGAGTAGTTCATTATCTGGAGTGCTTTGGCGCATTTTGATATAACAATACAACAATACAGCATTTATCACAAGTATCTGTGCTGCAGTTTGAACTTCTCTCAGAAAGTTGAAGAAATATAACTGGCTGCCTGGAAGCGTGTCTTTCAAGCCCTTTGATTTCAACAGCATTGCCGTGTTAATACAGGACTTAATTAAAAAAAGCATTCCAAGTGAAGGCGACAGAAAATCTTTCCAAAACCAATGGGCTGTAAGTGAGACATCTTTCAGCATCTGCGATGTTGATAGGACATTACAATCAGGGCACATATAGCGTTGGATGGAGCGACCCTGAAAGTGTAGTAAGTGATAGATCAGGGTTGTCACACCACTCATGTGAATCATTAATTGCAGATTTTAAATAAATAGCCAATTGCCATTAATTCAAGTCACGCCCGATTTTAACCTAATCGGGGGTTCAGTCTGCCGAGTTCCCCCAAATATTTTCCTTCTTCAGAATTCAAATTTAGTCTTTAAATGTTTCCTGCTCCCTAAAAGGTGTAGACTCATGCTTCTCACCCAACAGGCCATGTTTCCTGGGGGAACCTAGGCAGTGTTGGCTGGCTATTTGACTGTGATGGGAATCACAGTTGAGTCCGCTCCTATCCTTGCTTGCCATACACACACAATTCCAGCAGAGGTCACCGGACATCAGTCAGGAGTGGGGATTGTGGCTGATGCACACGTTCATCTCCCAAGCCCTGAAGCCAATTACAGCCTCCCCACTGCCACCTCAGTTGAATTCAGCCAACTCCAGCATTGGTGGCTATGCTTTCAGCTGCCTAGGGCCAAAGCTTCCTCCCTAAACCTCTCCGCCTCTCTCCTCCTTTAAGACGCTCCTTAAAACCTACCTCTTTGACCAATCACCTGTCCGAATATCTCCTTATGTGGCTCGGTGTCAAATTTTGTTTGATAATCGCTCCTGTGAAGTGCCTTGGGACGTTTTTCCACGTGAAAGGTGCTATTTAAATGCAAGTTGTTGTTGTTGTAGTTAGCCATTGAGTAGCGTTGCTCTAGCAGATGAAAAGTTGTGATTTTTACCTGCAGCAGGGAATGAGGATATGTTACGGTACCCTGGGGTACTTCAGTGTGGTACTGAGCCATACAGAACAGCAGGGCCCAGGGTTGATGTGGACTCAGCTTATTTCAGCCAGGACAGTGGTTAGAGGTGCTACAATGGGCCTCAACACCTGTGGGCGAAGAGGGGAGGGGAAAAAAAAATCATGCAGGGCTCCTGCCCAATACCTAAAGAAAAGCCCCTCCCCCGTACAACCTACCTGTGTCAAATGAGGACAGGATTGGGTTTGGCTATGTCGTCCCCCCCCCACTCCCAACCCCTCCATGGATGAATAGCCTGCCAACACTCACACGGGAGGAGTGGTCACTTGGGCAAAGTACCGCAGGGTGATCAGGGCCTGAGGATCACCCCCCGACCCCAGTGAGAATCGGGCTGTGTGTGGAGGGGGGGAATAGGGGAGGGGAAGAGGAGGGTGAGGGGGGAAAGAGGGTAAGCAAGGGGGGAGAGGGAGAGATTAAGGGGAGGGGGTAAGAGAGGGGGAAAGAGGGTAAGGGAGAGGGGGAAAGAGGGTAAGGGTGAGGGGGAAAGAGGGTAAGGGAGAGGGGGAAAGGGAAAGAGGTGAGGGGGAAAGAAGGTAAGGGAGAGGGGGAAAGGGAAAGAGGGTGAAAGAGGATAAGGGAGAGGGGTAATGAGGAAGGAAGAGGTTCCACAATCCACAGCCTTTACCTGGAGCCCAGCGCTGCTGCCTGTGATTGGTGGAGGTTTGTGTTCATCAGCGACGCAGTTCCGGCCAGCGGGCCAATGGGAGTGCGGGGCGGGATTGGATACACTGCGCTCCGGGTGTAACAGTTTGGGGAGCGGGGAACCCCCGAGAAACCAACCAACCCGCCCGGGGAATCCCAGAGCCCCCAACCCGAGCCCGCGGGGGAGCGCGGAGCGGAGCGGAGCAAGGCAGGTACCGGGGGCGAGGATGCGGGAGGTGATCGCCGGGAGCCGCGGGCTGGGGGAGGGAGCTGGCTGGGCATCAGGGGAACTTAATAAAAGGCAAAAATCCACAGGATCTCAGGTGGGGGGAAGAAATCCATCGGCTCCAGGGCAGGAATGTAACAAAACCAGATTTCTAAATATATGGGGATGTGTATATTGTGTCTATAATATATGTATATAGATTTGTATATGTGTGTATGTATATATGCTATAATATGAGCATATAGTGTATGTAATGTAATATGGGTTTAAGAAAGACGTGTATTTCTATAGCGCCTTTCACGACATCCCAAAGCGCTTTACAGCCAATGAAGCACTTCTTGAAGTGTAGTCACTGTTGTAATGTAGGAAACGCGGCAGCCAGTTTGCGCACAGCAAGCTCACACAAACCGCAATGTGATAATGACCCGATAATCTGTTTTAATGATGTTGGTTGAGGGATAAATATTGACCAGGACACCGGGGAGAACTCCCCTGCTCTTCTTCGAAATATGGCTGTGGGATCTTTACATCCAGCCGAGAGAGCAGACGGGGCCTCGGTTTAACGTCTCATCCGAAAGACGGCACCTCCGACAGTGCCGTGCTCCCTCGGTACTGCACTGGATTTTGTGCTCAAGTCTCTGGAGTGGGGACTTGAACCCACAACCTCCTGACCCAGAGGCGAGGGTGCTGCCCACTGAGCCCCGGCTGGCACAGTGTGATTGCTTGTCTGGGGGTGAGGGCAGTGATGTGGGGAGGTTGCTGGTGTTCCTGGCTCCTTCTCAGTTTACCTTACGGCCCTGATTTGATCGCACTGGGGAAAGGATTGGGTCCGTGCAGTTGTTGGAAAATTGGGATCGTGATTGTAATATTCTAGGGAACGAAAACAAACTTCTGCAAGCACACTGCGGGTCAGGCAGCATCTGTAGCGGGAACAGGTAAAATGAGCAAGAACTTGGATTTATACAGAGCTTTTCATGTTTTCAGGACGTTTACAACCAATGAATCATTGTTATTTCATAGGAAAATGCTGCAGCCAATTTGTGGACAGCAAGATCCCACAAACAGCAATGAAATGCATAACCAGTTAATCTGTTTTGTTGATGTTGCGTGAGGGAGGACTACTACCCTGGACATCAGGAAAGCTCTTTGTTCCTCTTCAAGTAGACAGGACCTTTTTACTAGACTAGGCAGACGGGCCCTCGGTTTAATGTCTCATCAGAAAGACGGCACCTCCAACAGTGCAGCGCTCCCTCAGTACTGTACTGGGAGGGGTCAGCCTGGATTATGGGCTGAAGTCTCTGGAGTGAGACTTGAGCCCACAGCCTTCTGGCTCAGGTGCTACCCACTTAGCCGAAGCTGCCACTGAAATCAGACAATAAAAAGAAGCATCAAAGAAATTGGAAAAAACAAAGAACATGTGAATAGTTGAGGCAGTGGGGAGATAGGGACAACTGGAGATAGATAGGCGAGATAAGAACATAAGAACATAAGAAATAGGAGCAGGAGTAGACCAATCGGCCCCTCGAGCCTGCTCCGCCATTCAATGAGATCATGGCTGATCTGATCCAACCTCAACTCTAAAGAACACAAGAAGTAGGAGCAGGACCAGGCTACTCGGCCCCTGGGCCCGCTCCGCCACCCACAGGGCCCTGACCGATCCGAACTCAAACTCATGTCCAATTTCCAGCCCGCTCCCCGTAACCCCTAATTCCCTTTACTTCTAGGAAACGGTCTATTTCTGTTTTAAATTTATTTAATGAAGTAGCTTCCACAGCTTCCTGGGGTAGCAAATTCCACAGACCCACTACCCTCTGAGTGAAAAAGTTTCTCCTCATCTCAGTTTTGAAAGAGGAGCCCCTTATTCTAAGATTATGTCCCCTAGTTCTAGTTCCACCCATCATTGGGAACATCCTCACCGCGTCCACCCGATCAAGCCCCTTCACAATCTTATATGTTTCAATAAGATCGCCTCTCATTCTTCTGAACTCCAATGAGTAGAGTCCCAATCTACTCAACCTCTCCTCGTATGAGATGAGTAGATTGATTCACAGCTTGTAAACCAGGTCTGAAATCATAGGAATCGCTGGACGTAAAAAGACCGAGGTCTTCTAAGGATAACGGGTAAGCCATTTAGGACAGAAATGAGGAAGAATTTCTTCACACAGAGAGTGGTGAACCTGTGGAATTCTCTACCACAGAAGGCAGTTGAGGCCAAGTCATTAAATATATTCAAGAATGAGTTAGATATATTTCTTAAAGCTAAAGGTATCAAGGGATATGGGGAGAAGGCAGGTACAGGGTACTGAATTTGGATGATCAGCCATGATCTCATCGAATTGCGGAGCAGGCTCGAGGGGCCGAATGGCCTACTCCTGCTCCTATCTTCTATGTTTCTATGAGGTCCATCTAGTTGGCCTTCTCCTATCCTGGTAGTCGCACGATACAATGATAATGGAGTTGTTGACAATCACAGCAATCGATCTCTATCAGTGAGTCGAGGAAAACCCCCAGTGGGGGAGAGCGTTGGGAACCAGAGGTCCAAAGTCACCTGTTCCTCCCGAGCACACTGCATTCCCCACACGTCATGGTTCAAATTACTCGGATACTGCATCCCAAAATGTTATTTTCTGAAAGAAATCGATCTAATTTGCATTGTAATGAATCAATACTAACTGCTTCCACCGTCTCCCGAGGGAGTCTGTCCCATAGATTGACCACTCGCTCACTGAGATGTCGTTTCCAGAGATTAGTTTTAAATTTACCCCCTTCTTCAAGCGCAGGCCGTGTCCTCTGGTTCCACTGTTCTGGACAAGGTGAAACAGCTGGTCATGGTAGACATTATCTAGAATCCTAAAAACAGCAATGGTATCACCTCTCAACCTTCTCTCTCCCAGTGAGACCATGCCCAGTTTACATAATCGCTCCTCATCATCCAATTCCTCCATCCCCTCAATCATTCTGGTTGCCCTCTTAAATAAGAACATAAGGGTGGTGGAGGCAGACTCAATCTTATCTTTCATAAGTGAGTTGGATAAGTATCTGAAGGAAATAAAATTGCAGGGCTAGGGGGAAAGTGCGGGGGAGTGGGACTAGCTGAGAGTTGACACAGGCTCAGCCGACCGAATGGCCGCCTTCCGTGCTATAACCATTCTATGATTCTATGATAAGAACTAGGAGCAGGAGTAGGCCATACGGCCCCTCGAGCCTGCTCCGCCATTCAATAAGATCATGGCTGATCTTTGACCTCAACTCCACTTTCCTGCCCTATCTCCATATCCCTTGATTCCCCGAGAGTCCGAAAATCTATCGATCTCTGTCTTGAATATACTCAACGATTCAGCATCCACAGCCCTCTGGGGCAGAGAATTCCAAAGATTCACCACCCTCTGAGTGAAGAAATTCCTCCTCATCTCAGTCTTGAATGGCCGACCCCTTATCCTGAGACTCTGCCCCCTAGTTCTAGACTCTCCAGCCAGGGGAAACAATCTCTTGCATCGACCCTGTCAATCCCCTTCAGAATCTTATAATCTTCTATGTTTCAATGAGTATCCTTTCAATCCTCTTCTGTATCCTTTCAATTGCTGCAATATCCTTTTTGTACTCTGGCAACCAGAACTGTGCGCAGTATTCCGAGTGTGGTCGCACCAATGGTTTATAAAGCGAAGGATTACCTCACTATCTCGGCTCAATATTGACCTTTTAATACATCCTAACATCTGATTTGCTTCACTCACTGCCACCGAGCGTTGTTGCGATAGCTTCATTTTATTGTCACTCGAGACCCCTATATCTCTCTCATTTTCCAGGCATGTTATTTTCTTACCTTTTATCAGTAATAGTCCTTTCTTGGATGTTGTTGTCCCCTATGTCGAGCACTTTGGATTTCTTTCTCTACGTTAAATTTCGACTGCCACCTGTGTGCCCAATTCCCAGATCTTTTCAAACCCTCCTGTAGTTTATCCTGTTCAGCTTTGGACTCTACTGTCTTCCTTAGCTTTATTATCATTCCAATTTAGCCATTGTGCTTGTTCCGAGACCTTGGTTGAGTTTTTAGGGCTGCTTACCCACTCCTTGAGCTGGGGCCCTAAATGTACTGCTCCTGCCCAGGCCCAAGAACGCTGTAATTTCCTGGGCCGGGACATTAATGTGGTCCTGGGACCCTTGAGCAGGACACCAGCTTTCTTTGGAGAAGGGGCAGGAAATTGAGGCCCATCTAGAGGCCTCTTGGGCAGATTGGGCCCTCTGAGAGCTGAGCTTTCTAGCTGTTGATGCTGGAGATCAATGGCCAGTATCTCCTGATTGCACTTGGATAATGTGCCTCAGGACCCCTGCCGACTGCACCCTTCTTGGTCAGTAGGGCGAAGCACAGAGCTATGTTTCTTTGGGTGCCTGGGGTGCCCAGTGAGTATTTCTTCAGCAAATCAAGGTGGGAACACTCCCTTCTGCTTCATTTTCTTGTCTGTGATGGAGTTGTCAAGGTGTGAATCCAGCCCCAGGAAATCTTGGGACAATGTTAAAAGGACGGAGACCTGGCAAAATGGGGTTCCCCCCCGCCCCCCCCCCCCCTTCCAGACAATTGTCAGCCGTGGCTCAATGGGTGGCACACTAGCCTCTGAGTCAGAAGGTCGTGGGTTCAAGTCCCACTCCAGAGACTCGAGCACAAAAATCCAGGCTGACACTCCAGTGCAGTGCTGAGGGAGTGCCGCACTGTCAGAGGTGCCGTCTTTCGGGTTAGACGTTAAACCGAGGCCCCGTCTGCCCCCTCAGGTGGATGTAAAAGATCCCACGGCACTATTTCGAAGAAGAGCAGGGGGGAGTTCTCCCCGATGTCCTGGCCAATATTTATCCCTCAATCAACATCACTAAAACAGATGATCTGGTCATTATCACATTGCTGTTTGTGGGAGCTTACTGTGCGCAAATTGGCTGCTGCGTTTCCTACATTACAATAGTGACTACACTTTAGAAGTACTTAATTGGCTGTAAAGCACTTTGGGACATTCTGCGAACGTGAAAGGCGCTATATAAATGCAAGTCTTTCTTTTCATCCAGGGAACTGGGCGGTCCCCAGAGGCAAGGGGCAAGACAATCAGTCTTTGTAACAGCGTTGTCTAATGCTTTAGTCACGAGCCACATGTGGCTAATTGGGGATCCAGATGTGGCTAATTGCGTTTGATTAGTAAATAAAAAAATGAGTACTAGACACAGTCGTTGGGTCATGTGATCTCAATACTCCCATTCGTGCGGCCTATGCATGTGAACTTTAACCTTTTAGTGCGTTTGTTGGTAACATGGTGAGACAAAAAGCAGAGTGTGCGAGTGTTTTTTGATCGTTGTGGCTGGTTTACTCCCTTGGTTACTGAATGGTGGTATGTGTTTGCTCAGTAAAATTAGTGCGTGTGGCTGAAACGGCGCCACTGCAGCCACACCTGGGGCTGGTCAGTGAATTCTATTGGGCAACACTGATCTATAACTGGTGCTGCTGTGTATTGTCCATACTCGTCTTGTGTCCCCCTCATTGCGCAAAGCTTTTGTGCGCGTGTGCGCGCTCGCTACCTATCTTCCTGAAGGGGCTGTTTCAACACAATCCGTGCAAACAATGTGTTACTTATAACAGCTCGATTGCAAAACGGTTACTCTTGAATGCTTCTCTGAGTGAGAAGTGGCATCTTTCGGATGAGACGTTAAACCGAGGCCCCGTCTGCTCTCTCAGGTGGATGTAAAAGATCCCATGGCACTATTTCGAAGAAGAGCAGGGGAGTTCTCCCTGGAGTCCTGGCTATTATTTATCCCTCAATCAACATAATTAAAAACAGATTATCTGGGCATTATCACATTGCTGTTTGTGGGAGCTTGCTGTGCGCAAATTGGCTTCCGCGTTTCCTACATTACGACCGTGATTACACTCCAAAAAGTACTTCATTGGCTGTAAAGCGCTTTGGGACGTCCGGTGGTCGTGAAAGGCGCTATAGAAATGCAAGTCTTTTTTTAAGTAGACCAAGGAGGCCCAATCCCCCTAACCCTCACCCACCCCTCGTGGCCCGTTGTATGGGGACCTCTTTATTATCTCCCCTTCCCTCGGTGGATAAGGAATTGGTGGATAATTGAGAATCATCACATTTTAACCATGTACATATATCACACAGTATTCTGAGCACAGGGGTGAAGGCAGGTAGAGTATAAATACAAAATAAAGACTCTGGGAAGGATTTGACCTGAGGGTGTTCTGGCACTTAATCAGGATGGCAAATAATTGAAGTGTAGATAATAAGTGCAGCAGTGCCAGTGTGACTATCGTAGGGAATGTACTGTCTTTATTCAAATGTTTCAGATGAGACGTTAAACCGAGGCCCCGTCTGCTCACCCAGGTGTAAAAGATCCCATGGCACTATTTTGAAGAAGAGCAGGGGAGCTCTCCCCGGTGCCCTGGCCAATATTTATCCCTCAATCAATATCACTAAAACAGACGATCTGGTCATCATCACATTGCTGGTTGTGGGAGCTTGCTGTGTGCAAATTGGCTGCTACATTTAAACCAAAAGTACTTCATTGGCTGTGCAGCACTTTGGGACCTCCTGAGGATGTGAAAGGTGCTTTATAAATGCAAGTCTTTCTTTCATAATGGGAGAAGAGATGGGTTCATATTGTGGTAGAATGAAAAGGGGTTTCATGATGAGGGAGTTGACTTATGAGGAAAGGCTGAGCAGGCTGGCCCTATACTCATTGGAATTTAGAAGAATGAGAGGTGATCTTATTGAAACATATAAGATACTGAGGGGGCTCGACAAGGTAGATGCAGAGAGGATGTTTCCCCTCGTGGGGAAATCTATAACTCGGGGGCACAGTCTCAGAATAAAGTGTCGCCCTTTTAGAACTGAGATGAGGAGGAATTTCTTCTCTGAGGGTCGTAAATCTGTGGAATTCTCTGCCCCAGAGAGCCGTGGAGGCTGGGTCATTAAATACATTTAAGGTGGAGATAGACAGATTTTTGCAAGATAAGGGAGTGAAGGGTTACGGGGAGCGGGCTGAGTAGTGGCTTTGAGCCCTAGATCAGCTATGATCTTATTGAATGGCGGAGCAGGCTCGAGGGGCCAAGTGGCCTATTCCTGCTCCTATTTCTTATGTTCTTATGAAATCAGATGGGCTGAAGTGCCTTCTCCATCTAGACCTATCTTTAAATAAGTGTGTGTGTTATCTAATATGTTAGTAGATTTCTTGTGACATTGACGGGAAGTAAATATGCCACAGAAAGTGTGCAATACCCATATTATATTAAGCATCTTATATTTGCGCCTACTTCCTGTCTATAAAACTTTACTTCCTGTCGTCATGTTTTTGTCACACTTGTGTGATGTCACCTTTCCCCGTTTATAAATTCCGACTTCCACAGTTGTCATGATAACTGCCTATGTAAACATGTCACGTTGCAATTACAGCTCCGTGCCTGTGGTGGCACCGCAGGGTCGGTGCGACTCGGCACTGCAGAGAATCTCGTGCTCCGATCAACTCTACCTCCCAAGTTGCTGTAATCTTTGCCATTTAGTTAGAAATAATATAAAATCGAAGCATTGTAGCAGGACAGAATGTGTGACTTCAAAATGAGGACCGAGTTACGTTTGCGTGCCCCAGATCGAAGTGTCCGCCGGCCCTCTAATCTTGCTTCACTACACTTGATCTGGACTCTGTGTGTGTGTGTGTGTGTGTGTGTGTAAGATCGACTCGTACTACAGATGTTGCGTGTATTTATACGTATGCACGTGTTGTTTTTAATTGTAGTTCAGCACATGGACCCTAACGGAACGCAGCTGGAGCCAGACTTCTCACAGCAGGACACCCCGTGCTTGATCGTGGAAGACTCGCAGCCAGAAAGCGTGCTGTCGGAGGATGACCCTGAACGGAGTTACCGACAGCTGCAAGCCAGGTGCCTGTCGAACCTGCAGTCCCGCACTCAGAGTCCCGTACTGGTGAGTACACCCAGGTCTTCATCCTTCATTAATCTCTGCAATGCTCCACTGTGCACTGACTGCTGATACAAGCAAGTCTGTAAACAGCTCCTGCTCGTTGTTGAAAGTTGTGTGTTTGTTTAATCTAATCATCTTCTCTCTCTTTTCCCTACCCCCCCCCCCCCCCTACAATTTCCATCCCATTTTTTTATTATTCGTTTATGGGATGTGGGCGTCGCTGGCAAGGCCAGCATTTATTGCCCATCCCTAATCGCCCTTGAGAAGGTGGTGGTGAGCCGCTGCAGTCCGTGTGGTGAAGGTGCTCCCACAGTGCTGTTAGGGATGGAGTTCCAGGATTTTGACCCAGCGACGATGAAGGAACAGCCGATATATTTCCAAATCAGGATGGTGTGTGACTTGGAGGGGAACTTGGAGGTGGTGGTGTTCCCATGCGCCTGCTGCCCTTGTCCTTCTAGGTGGTAGAGGTCGCGGGTTTGGGAGGTGCTGCCGAAGAAGCCTTGGCGAGTTGCTGCATTGCATCTTGTAGATGGTACACACTGCAGCCACGGTACGCCGGTGGTGGAGGGAGTAAATGTTTAAGGTGGTGGATGGGGTGCCAATACACCTGAAGGTGCTGGGAAAGAGCTGGCACGGGCACGATGGGCCGAATGGCGGCCTCCTGTATGATTCCATGGTTGCACTATGCCTAGCAGTGCTTCACCTGAATGGCCATTCTTCATGTGGCAGCGAGGGCTATTTGACTGTGTGGGAGTCACCGTTGAACGCTGGTTTTCCAGTGCGTGCGGTGGTTGGAGGGGGGGGGGGTCACTGGATGGTGATCAGTCAAGGCAGATTTTCTCTTCATCAGCCCCAGGGGTGCTGATGCGAATTGCCACGCTGGCTGCGAACAGCTAACTCTGCCCAGGCCCAGCGACGCCAGCTGGGACCTTCCTGTGTCTCAGTGCCGAGACCTTTAACCAGGAACTGAGGTTCAGGAAGAGTGTTGAAGAATGTAATTCAATGATCAGGGTCAGAATTTCCGGGATTTTATCTGCCAGACCACACTGAGAATGTCTAACTCTTTCCATCGGATCAATGAACTGGTTTGTGACATTGTTTTCTTCACCTACCTCCATTTTCCTTTGAGACTGGAGAAGCTGGGATTGTTCCCCTTAGAGCAGAGCAGGTTGAGGGGAGATTTAATGGAGGTGTTGAAAATTATGATAGAATAAATAAGGAGAAGCTGTTTCCAGTGGCAGGAGGGTCGGTAACCAGATTTAAGATAATTGGCAAAAGAACGAGAGGGGAGATGAGAATTTTTAACGCAGCGAGTTGTTGTGATCTGGAATGCGCTGCCTGAAAGGGCGGTGGAAGCAGATTCAATAATAACTTTCAAAAGGGAATTGGATAAATAGTTGAAAAATAAAATTTTGCAGGGCTCTGGGGAAAGAGCAGGGGGGAGCGGGACTAATTGGAGCGCTCTTTCAAAGAGCCGGCACAGGCACGATGGGCCGAATGACCTCCTTCTGTGCCATATGATTCTATGAGTTCCTCACGTGCTTCACTGTCACTGGGCTTGGCATTGTATTGATACCTGAATACTTTATGAAAAATTATACTTGAAGGAAACACTTCTGCATTTATGAAGCACCTTAACCCATCACACAGAAGTGCATTGCATCCAACTAATTACGTTTGAAGTGTAGACACTGTTGTTGCATAAGCAAACGCAGCAGCCATTGTGCGCACAGCAAGATCCCACAAATACCCGTGAGATGAATGACCAGCTAATCTGTTTTTTTTGATGCTGTTGGTTGAGGGAGGAATTTTTTGCCGGGATACCATACTCTTCCATTAGTGTCCTGGGATCGTTAGCGCCCACTTGAACAGGTTCAATGTCCCATCCGATGGTACTTGTGATTTCTGAGGGAGCGCTGCACTGTTGGGCGGTGCTTTTCTGCAGGAGACGTTAAACCGAGGCCCCGCTTTCCCCCGATCCAGTCGTTCAGTTGGATGTTAAGGAATTCTCTACCCCAGAGGGCTGTGGCGGCTCAGTCATTGGGTATATTCAAAACAAAAGTTGATAGATTTCTGACTAGTAAGGGCATCAAGGGATATGGCGATAGGGCCGGTGAATGAAGTTGAGGCAGAAGATCAGCCATGATCTCATTGAATGGCGGAGCAGGCTCGAAAGGCCGACTCCTGCTCCTCTTTCTTATGTTCTTATGATCCCATGACATGGTTCGAAGGGAGTTCCTCTTGTGTCCCGACCAACATTCCGCCCTCGACCGACACCACCTACTCATTGATATCATTGCTGCCCGTTGAATCTCCCCGCATGTAAACTGGCTGCTGTGTTTCGTTTACATAACAACAGCGACTACAGTTCCCAAGGACTCATTGTACGGGAAGCACTTCGGGGCATTTCAGAGAGATGTTCAGGCGCTATACAAATATAAGCTCCAAGTTGTCTATTTCATTTCATGTTTTCTTTTAAGTATATTTTACATGGAATGTCCAGCACAGAAACAGGCCATTCGGCCCAAATGGTCTATGCCCGCGTTTATACTCCATGTGAGCCTTCTCCCACCCAATGTTCCCGTTAATATTTTTTTTGGGTGCGCGGCCCCTTTAACGGCCCGTTCAAACTCCCGCCTGTGCGTGTTTTTTTCTATTTAAAAGCCGGTGTGCCGACTGCGCGGGAACTCCAGAGCGCTGCCCGGCTACACAGCGCAAGGGGAGCAGTGCTCCCACCCCTCTTCATCTCACCTTATCGGCAGACCCTTCTATTCCTTTCTCCCTCATGTGTTTATCTGGCTTCCCCTTAAATGCAGCGATGCTATTGGCCTCAACCGCTCCCTGTGGGAGCGAGTTCCACATTCTCACCACTCTCTCTGGGTAAAGAAGTTTCTCCTGAATTCCCCATTGGATTTATTAGTGACGCTCTTCAGACAGTGTGTGGATTCGATTCGATCTGTGCCACTGCCTCAGACTCTCAGCTGCCCCTGTGTTGTATGTTCCAGGAGGTGATCGCTGGCACACAGGCACCCAAGACTTCAGCAGGAGGTGACGAGGAGCCGGCTGATCAGAAGGAAACGCACCACAAAGGTGAGAGCCCGTGGAACTGGGGTTAAAATGCCGCGCGTAAACTCGCTGGGGGCGGATTTCTGAACATGTATTTGTCAGAATGCTTGGGGCATCTTCCATTGTGTCAGCCGTGGCTCCTTGGGTAACGCTCTGGCCTCCGAGCCAGAAGGTCGTGGGTTCGAGTCCCACTCCAGAGACTTGAGGACATAATCCAGGCTGACACTCCCAGTGCAGTGCTGAGGGAGCGCCGCACTGCTGGAGGGGCAGTACTGAGGGAGCGCCGCACTGTCGGAGGGACAGTACTGAGGGAGCGCTGCACTGTCGGAGGGACAGTACTGAGGGAGCGCTGCACTGTCGGAGGGGCAGTACTGAGGGAGCGCGGCACTGTCGGAGGGGCAGTACTGAGGGAGCGCCGCACTGTCGGAGGGTCAGTACTGAGGGAGCGCCGCACTGTCGGAGGGGCAGTGCTGAGGGAGCGCCGCACTGTCGGAGGGGCAGTACTGAGGGAGTGCCGCACTGTCGGAGGGGCAGTGCTGAGGGAGCTCCGCACTGTCGGAGGGGCAGTACTGAGGGAGCGCCGCACTGTCGGAGGGGCAGTACTGAAGGAGCACCGCACTGTCGGAGGGGCAGTACTGAGGGAGCGCCGCACTGTCGGAGGGTCAGTACTGAGGGAGCGCCGCACTGTCGGAGGGGCAGTGCTGAGGGAGCGCCGCACTGTCGGAGGGGCAGTGCTGAGGGAGCTCCGCACTGTCGGAGGGGCAGTACTGAGGGAGCGCCGCACTGTCGGAGGGACAGTACTGAGGGAGCGCCGCACTGTCGGAGGGGCAGTACTGAGGGAGCGCCGCACTGTCGGAGGGGCAGTACTGAGGGAGCGCCGCACTGTCGGAGGGTCAGTACTGAGGGAGCGCCGCACTGTCGGAGGGGCAGTGCTGAGGGAGCGCCGCACTGTCGGAGGGGCAGTGCTGAGGGAGCTCCGCACTGTCGGAGGGGCAGTACTGAGGGAGCGCCGCACTGTCGGAGGGACAGTACTGAGGGAGCGCCGCACTGTCGGAGGGGCAGTACTGAAGGAGCGCCGCACTGTCGGAGGTGCCGTCTTTCGGATGAGACATTAAACCAAGGCCCCGTCTGCTCTCTCAGGTGGATGTAAAAGATCCCACGGCCACTATTTTGAAGAAGAGCAGGGGAGTTCTCCCCGGTGTCCTGGGGACAATATTTATCCCTCAATCAACATCACTGAAACAGATTATCTGGTCATTATCACATTGCTGTTTGTGGGAGCTTGCTGTGCGCAAATTGGCTGCCGCGTTTCCCACATTACAACAGTGACTACACTTCAAAAAGTATTTCATTGGCTGTGAAGCATTTTGGGACGTCCTGGGGCGGTGAAAGGCGCTGGAGAAATGGATGTCTCTTTTTTTTTTTGTTGACCCGGCTTCCCTGGTGTGTTGCAAGGGGACAGGTCGATATTGCGAGTCGTTGATTTACTGTGGAGGGGCAAGTAGACATCGAGAGAGTGAGGATGTTGGGCCCAAGAGAGGTCGATCAGAGTATTTTCTGAGTGGTGAGACTCTAGGAACTGTGGGGGAGCAGAGAGATTCAGGGGACCATGTACGGACATCACTAATAACGAGTGATGCAGGCACAAAAATAATTGAAAAGCCTAACGGCATGTTAGTCTTTATCTCGAGGGGGCTGGAGTACAAAGGGCTGGAAGTGATGTTATAATCGTACAGAGCTCGGGTCAGACCCTGTCTGGAGCAACTGCCTTCAGTCCTGGGCCCTGCACCTCAGGAAGGATATATTGGCCTTGTCCTTTCTCTCTAACTTGCCCCTCACCTGAACCCCCCCCCCCCCCCCCACTATTTAGCTTAAAGCCCTATCTACAGCCCTAGTTACTCGATTCGCCAGGACACTGGTCCCAGCACAGGGGTTGCAACGCAGATTCACCAGAATGATACCGGGGCTTAGAGGGTTAAATTACGAGGGTAGGTTGCACAGACTGGGCTTGTATTCCCTCGAGTATAGAAGATTAAGAGGTGATCTCATTAATGTGTTTATGATGATTAAAGGATTTGATAGAGTAGATTAAGAGAAACTATTTAATCTGGTGGTTCGGGGGGGGCGGGGGGGGGGGGGGGCGGGGTGTCCAGAACAAGAGGGCATCACCTTAAAATTAGAGCCAGGCCATTCAGGGGTGATGTCAGGAAGCAATTCTTTACACAAAGGGTGGTGGAAATCTGGGAAACTCTCCGTCAAAAGGCTGTTGAGGCTGGGAGTCAATTGAAAATTTCAAAACTGAGAGAGATTTTTGTTAGACAAGGGTATTCAGGGTTACAGAACCAAGGCGGGTGGATGGAGTTAAGATACAGATCAGCCATGATCTAATTGAATGGCGGAACAGGCTCGAGGGGCTGAATGGCATCCTCTTGTTCTTGATGTATTCTTTTAAAAATCAGTGTGTGATTTGCCTACTCTTGGATTTGACTGAAGGTATTTTAGCACCAGGTGATGGGCTGTGAGTAGAGTGAGGGCTATTCCAAGGTGTTGATTGAGGTACCAGGCCAGCTGTGTAGGCCCTGAATACTCCTATCCTCAAAGTCACTTTATTACAGTGTGGAACCGCTTAATGGAGAATAACCATTTGGGGCAGGTACGGGAGGGGTGGTGTGTGTGTGTGTGTGTGTGTGTGGAACAATAACCCTGGCACAAGTTCAAATAGCTACGGGTGAAATTGAAAGAGGTCTAGGGATTTTCGTAGCGGTCGACATATCCAATCACTGCGGAGCAGCGGCCGACATATCCAATCACTGCGGAGCAGCGGCCGACATATCCAATCACTGCGGAGCAGCGGCCGACATATCCAATCACTGCGGAGCAGCGGCCGACATATCCAATCACTGCGGAGCAGCGGCCGACATATCCAATCACTGCGGAGCAGCGGTCGACATATCCAATCACTGCGGAGCAGCGGACGACATATCCAATCACTGAGGAGCAGCGGACGACATATCCAATCACTGCGGAGCAGCGGTCACCAAGACAAATGATTGACCAAAGATGAAGATTCGCACCTGACGGGAGGGGCAGTGTGGGGGATGGGACCTCCCATGAACGCTCGAATAACGCCGGTCATTTCACTGGTAAATGGACATCTTGGTGGCATCGAGTTGCATCTCGGCTGCCCGCCCTTCTCCCACTCGCATGTACCTCAAAGGTTGCGTGAGAAGATCTCATCATTGGTGAGCTTAAACTTTGAACCTACCGGGCTAACAATGAAGGGCTGTTCACCCCTTTTGCGCTTTCGTTTTTCGCAGTTGCGGGTGCCATGGAAACAGCGACAGGTCAGAGGTCGGATGAGCGGTCCATTCCCTCGACTGAAGATCTGCCACGACCAAATGGACAAACCAGGCAAGTGACTTGAACCTATTGCGGTAGTTGTGAGGGAAGGGCTCAGAATCGCCTTCACCGGGATAGACAAAGGATTGCATTTCCATGGGTGCAATGCCTTGTATTTGTACAGCTTAAGCTGTGTCAAGAGAAAGGAAGGTCTAAGGAGGAACCACTGCCCCCATTGTCTATTCAACATTATTGGGTTGATAAAAAGATGGCTTGAGGTCTCAGCCGTGGCTCAGTGGGTAGCACTCTCTCTCACCTCGGAGTCAGAAGGTCGTGGGTTCAAGTCCCACTCCAGAGACTCGAGCACAAAATCCAGGCTGACACTCCAGTGCAGTGCTGAGGGAGTGCGGCACTGTTGGAGGTGCCGTCTTTCGGTTGAGACGTTAAACGGAGGTTCCGTCTGCTCTCTCAGGTGGACGTAAAGATCCCACGGCACTATTTCGAAGAAGAGCAGGGGGAGTTCTCCCCGGTGTCCTGGGCCAAATTTTACACCTCAACCAACATCACTGAAACAGATGATGTGGTCATTATCACATTGCTGTCTGTGGGAGCTTGCTGTGCGCAAATTGGCTGCCGCATTTCCCATATTACAACAGTGACTACACTTCAAAAGTACTTCATTGGCTGTAAAGCGCTTTGTGATGTCCTGAGGCCGTGAAAGGCGCTATAGAAATGCAAGTCATTATTTTTACCTCAGTGAAGACTCCCCAAGATCTCATCCTCTTGCTCCAGGCAGCTCCAGTGATGTTACTAACTGGGAGGATTTATTTTCTCTCGCCCCCCCCTGCCGTAGGCACTGACTTGCACTCCCTGCCTCTCACTCTCCTGACTGACAGAATGAAGGTCTCCAGAGGCAGGTGGAGCAGCAAGCCTGGCGATGGGCGCTTTGGGGTGCAAGTGGCCCCAGCGTTGTGTTACAAGCGTCCGGTCTTGCCGGCTGGAGCGTAGACCACTCGCCAATATGGCGGAGTGTTCCTACTATCCATGGCTCGCTCCGGGAGGGCAATCATTTGGACACGAATCCTCGAAGACCTCAATTTAAAGGAGGCAACCTTATTTGTTTATTGTTGTTCCAGCAGTGCTCTGAACACTCCCGCAAGTCCACAAGAGGGAGAAGGTGAAGGCGGGGATGTCGCAGATTCAACAACCAACTCCATTGGTGCTGAAGGTAGAAGTGTGCCTATTAACGAGAGAGGGTGGGACAGTCTGGGGCCTGTTTCTGGCTCTGGGTGCGGTCAGTGACTGTCGGTTGGGTGCCTCGATTCTCTTGTCTCTGTGTGTGGATTTTGTGCTCGTCAGGATGAGGGATGTTGCTGCTCAGAGAATGGAGCACTGCCCATTTCCACTTTCCCCCCCCAGCGTCAGCATCAAGCATCCTTTCGACCAGGCACAGCGCGGGTTCGATGCAGGGTGAAGCTCCCTCTCCCCTGGGCCGACAATGTGCCTCCGTCCTCGGCTGCTGTGCGTTAACCCCGTTAGAAAGTACGTAGAGGCCCAGCGAGGGTGTAACTTGGCTCTGATGTCCCCCACAGTCGAATAGCCTGCTAACCAGATTTGAGCATGAAGAACGGGTACTTGAGGGAAGTAACAGAGTCCCTGGCACCCATCCCCCCAGCAAGGAGTTGGCACCTTCAGTGGGCTGAGGGGATAATGGCGTAGTTTATGATGTCAATTAAGAAAGTCTTTGTTTAATCCAGAAATTACTTTATATTAAATTGCAAAAGTAGGAGAAGGATCCACAGGTTTAAAACACGTGAATTCCCAGACACAGTGGTGGAGCCCAAAGCCCTGCAATCATTTAGGAAACTGCAGTGTGTACCATTTTAGTGTGATCCGGTTGTCGTGGTCCACGTAGGTACCAACGACATAGGCAGGACTAAGAAAGAGGTTCTGCTGAGGGAGTATGAGCAGCTAGGGGCTAAATTTAAAAGCAAAACCACAAAGAAGGTAATAATCTCTGGATTACTACCTGAGCCACGAGCAAATTGGCATAGGGTCAATAAGATCAGAGCGTCGAATGCGTGGCTCAAGGATTGGTGTGGGAGAAATGGATTTCGGTTCATGTGTCACTGGCACCAGGACTGCGGAAAGAGGGAGCTGTTCCGTTGAGACGGGCTTCACTTGAACCGTGCTGGGACCAGCATCCCGGCGAATCGAATAACTAGGGCTGTAGATAGGGCTTTAAACTAAATAGTGGGGGGGAGGGTTCAGGTGAGGGGCAACTTAGAAAGTTAAAGAGAAAGGACAAGGCGATAGGGGTAATGATAACCAGAGTGTGACAGGAAGGGACAGAGCGTACAAGCATAAGAGTGCAGCAGCAAATAGGGTCAGAGTAGAGAAAAATGGTAAAAAGACAAAATTAAAGGCTCTTTATCTGAATGCACGCAGCATTCGTTACAAGATAGATGAATTGACGGCACAGATAGAAATAAATGGGTATGATCTGATAGCCATTACAGAGATGTGGCTGCAAGGTGACCAAGGCTGGGAACTGAATATTCAGGGGTATTTGACATTTTGGAAGGATAGGCAGAAAGGAAAAGGAGGTGGGGCAACTCTGTTAATAAAGGATGAGATCTGTACAGTAGTGAGAAATGATCTTGGCTCGGAAGATCAAGATGTAGAATTATTTTGGGTGGAGATAAGAAATAATAAGGGAAAGAAGTCACTGGTGGGAGTGGTCTATAGGCCCCCTAACAGTAGCTACACTGTTAGACAGAGTATAAATCAAGAAATCGCCCATGATTATTGCAGTAGCTTTCGTACGAGGGGCTTGTAAGAAAGGTACTGCAATAATCATGGGCGATTTTAATCTTCATATAGATTGGACAAATCAAATTGGCAAAGGTAGCCTTGAGGACGAGTTCATAGAATACATTCAGGACAGTTTCTTAGAACAATACATTGTGGAACCAACCAGGGAGCAGGCTATTTTAGATCTGGTAATGTGTAATGAGACAGGATTAATTAATGATCTCATAGTAATGGATCCTCTAGGGAAGAATGATCATAACATGATAGAATTTCACATTCAGTTTGAGGGTGAGGAACTTTGGTCTGAAACTTGGGTCTTAAACTTAAATAAAGGCAATTACAAGGGTATGAAGACAGAGTTGGCTAAAGTGAACTGGGAAAATAGATTAAAAGGTAAGACGGTAGATAAGCAGTGGCAGACTTTTAAGGAGATATTTCATAACTCTCAGCAAAGATATATTCCAGTGAGAAAGAAAGATTCTACGAGAAGGATGCACCATCCATGGCTAACTAAGGAAGTTAAGGAGGGTATCAAATTGAATGAAAAGCATACAATGTTGCGAAGATTAGTGATAGGCCAGAAGATTGGGACATTTTTAGAAACTTGCAAAGGATGACTAAAAAAAATAAAGAGGGAGAAAATTGATTGAGAATAAACTAGCAAGAAATATAAAAACAGACAGTAAGAGCTTCTACAAGTATATAAAACGGAAGAAAATAGCTAAAGTAAACGTTGGTCCCTTTAGAGGATAAGACTGGTGAATTAATAATGGGAAACAAGGAAATGGCAGAGACTTTGAACAAATATTTTGTATCTATCTTCATGGTAGAAGACACTAAAAGCATCCCAATAATAGTGGAAAATCAAGGGGCAAAAGGGAGGGAGGAACTTAAAACTATCACTAGAGGAAAAAGTACAAGGCAAACTAATGGGACTAAAGGCTGACAAGTCTCCTGGACCTGATGGCCTGCATCCTAGGGTCTTAAAAGAAGTGGCTGCAGAGATAGTGGATGCATTGGTTGTAATCTTCCAAAATTCCCTAGCCTCTGGAAAGGTCCCAGCGGATTGGAAAACCGCAAATGTAATGCCCATATTCAAGAAAGGAGGGAGACAGAAAGCAGGAAACTATAGACCAGTTAGCCTAACATCTGTCATTGGGAAAATGCTGGAATCCATTATTAAGGAAGTAGTAGCAGGACATTTAAAACATCATAATACAATCAAGCAGAGTCAGCATGGTTTTATGAAAGGGAAATTGTGTTTGACAAATTTGCTGGAGTTCTTTGAGGATGTAACGAGCAGGGTGGATAAAGGGGAACCAGTAGATGTAGTGTATTTGGATTTCCAGAAGGCATTCGATAAGGTGCCACATAAAAGGTTACTGCACAAGATAAGAGCTCATGGTGTTGGGGGTAATATATTAGCATGGATAGAGGATTGGCTAACTAACAGAAAACAGAGAGTCAGGATAAATGGGTCATTTTCAGGTTGGCAAACAGTAACTAGTGGGGTGCCACAGGGATCAGTGCTGGGGCCTCAACTATTTACAATCTATATTAATGACTTGGATGAAGGGACCGAGTGTACTGTAGCCAAATTTGCTGATGATACAAAGATAGGTGGGAAAGCAAGTTGTGAGAAGGACACAGAGTCTGCAAAGGCATATAGAGAGGTTAAGATCAGCCATGATCTTATAGAATGGCGGAGCAGGTTTGAGTGGCCGAATGGCCTACTGCTGCTCCTATTTCTTATGTTACAAGATGCACTGCAGCAACTCGCCAAGGCTTCTTCGACAGCACCTCCCAAACCTGTGACCTCTTCCACCTAGAAGGACAAGGGCAGCAGGCGCATGGGAACACCGTCACCTCCAAGTTCCCCTCCAAGTCACACACCATCCCGACTTGGAAATATATCGGCCGATCCTTCATCGTCGCTGGGTCAAAATCCTGGAATTCCCTCCCTAACAGCACTGTGGGAGCACCTTCACCACACGGACTGCAGCGGTTCAAGAAGGCGGCTCACCACCACCTTCTCAAGGGGCAACTAGGGATGGGCAATAAATGCTGACCTTGCCAGCGACGCCCACATCCCAGGAACGAATTAAAGAAAGCTCCCCTGTCCACCATGCTAGTGACCTCCTCAAAAAAAAAAAGCAACTAGATTAGTCAGGCTTGACTTAGCCTTCACAAATCCATGCCGACTTCCTTCGATCAGCTGTCCAAGTGCTCAGTCCCTCTGTCTCTGCTGATACAGTCCAGCAACTTTCCCACAACTTGGGAACTTCAGGTCTTTGTGGATGGGTGAGGTTAGACGGGCCGAAGGGCCTTCCTCTTCTATGATGGTCTTGTGAATGCATTTTGTTTTATTCAGGCACTTCTCAGGCGGGTTTGGGGCTGCTCGAATTGTCCGAGAGCCAGGGCAGCGATCCTGAGGCCAGTGGGAGCGCTCAGTGTCCTGGAGAGGTGGACGTGCATTCCTCCAGCAGATCCTGCAAGGACTCCGAGACCGGTAGGAGGTGGTTGGCTGTTGAATGGTCGCAGATAATACTCTGGGGAATGTCCTTTTTTTTAGCCTTTTGACTTTTCTGTCGCGATGTTTAAAACATTCAGCAAATCCCCAACTCCAGGAACTTTGAGCACAGAATCCAGGCCGACACTCCGGTGCAGTACTGAGGGAGCTCCGCTGCACTGTCGGAGGGGCAGTACTGAGGGAGCGCCGCGCTGTCGGAGGGGCAGTACTGAGGGAGCGCCGCACTGTCGGAGGGGCAGTACTGAGGGAGCGCCGCGCTGTCGGAGGGGCAGTACCGAGGGAGCGCTGCACTGTCGGAGGGGCAGTACTGAGGGAGCGCTGTACTGAGGGAGCGCCGCACTGTCGGAGGGGCAGTACTGAGGGAGCGCAGCACTGTCGGAGGGGCAGTACTGAGGGAGCGCCGCACTGTCGGAGGGGCAGTACTGAGGGGGCGCCGCACTGTCGGAGGGGCAGCACTGAGGGAGCTCCGCACTGTCGGAGGGGCAGTACTGAGGGGGCGCCGCACTGTTGGAGGGGCTGCACTGTCGGAGGGGCAGTACTGAGGGAGCGCCGCACTGTCTTGAGATATCGGCTTTGGGAAGAGATGTTGAACCGAGGTCCCTGTCTGCCTGATGCAGGGCACTATTCATTGAGGAGCAGGGTCTCCACCCCGGTCTCCTGGCCAACATTTCTCCCTCAACTAGCACCAGCAGAGCAACTGCCGTTCACCTGATTGCTGTTTGTGGGATCTTGCTGTGTGCGAATTAGCTGCCTCGTTTGCCTACACAATAATGCTTGTGCTTCAGAAGTAACTCATTGTATGTGATGTGTTTGAGAGCTGTGATAAGCATCTGTGTAAACGCTCATCCGCCGTTTCCCCTCAATAACGGACCCCACAAATGCCACTTTAAAGCTTTCGGTAAAATGGTCTATTAAAGGCCTCATTAACCGGAGTTACAGCGCCGGTCTGTTGCTGCTCTGTGGCTCTATAATCTGTGTATGGTGCGCGGCTGTGATATTTATAGCAAGGCTTGTGGCTCCTCCTGTCTATGGCTCACGCTTCACGTGCCCCTGATTTTGGCCAGATTTCCTTCCCTTTTATTTCTGCGGCAGCAACAGCCGGCCGGTGGGACGTGAGGTCATTCAGCAAGCGAAAGGGCCCTGGGTTAAAATCGAGCTCTTTGACGGGACTGCTGGTCCGGTAGCTTTCCCCCTCCCTGTGGGGAAATGCCCGGCAATTGGCCCCCTCCCCCTCCCCATGGCACGATCGAAACCGGGAACTTGTCCTGTGCTGACCCACATCCTGTCACTCCGCGGAGCAGCTTTCCAGAGAGTGACCCAGGTGGGCCGAGGGTGACCGCGGCCGAGAGTGACCGCGGCCGAGGGTGACCGCAGCCGAGGGTGACCGCTGCTGGGTGCTGCAGCCGAGGGTGACCGCAGCCAAGAGTGACCGCTGCTGGGTGCTGCGGCCCTTGGAGCAGCTGTATCGCGGTCCTGCCCAATACGACATATACACGCATGGTTACTGGATGGTGTTTAAGTCTGTGGTGGAACCCCTGCGAGGTTACGTCTCTTCCCGGGGGGGGCGGGGGGGGGAACGATGAGGTGAGCGGGCGGAGGCGATCACGTCAGCGCGGTGGTCGTGCTGAAAATGGCGCCAGGCCGCCATTGCTAAGTGCTCCTCCGGGAAGAGCAGGGTTCCGCCACGGACGCTCTACTGTCTGGGACAAGAAAAGCAAGTTCTTCAACACCGCTGTCTCCTGATTCCTCACAGCCGGCGACGTTGGGTCTGCCTCGGAACTCCAAGCAACAGGCAAGCCTTTCGCTGGTACGGCAGCCAGACACCCCACTGAGAGGTAGGTTGGTGGGACAAAGAGTTTTCAGTGAGACCATGTGGGGGGGGGTGACCTTTGACATCTGGCTCGTGTTCACTCCTATGCCAGTAGGCTGTGAACTGGGCCAGTCGTTCACAGCTCATGGCTGGGCAGAGCGAGCTGTGTTGCTGAGGGCGGTTCTGGCATTAATTTGTTTTCCAAGTCTTCAGCAAGGGAGGTGGGGAGGGGAACTCGGGGCAGACTCGGGTACTCCGACCTTTCAACTTTGAGCTGATTGGCCCAGACTGTTAGGATCCAAAACTACCCTTTTGGTTTTTTGAAGCACAAACTGTGTTTGGACAAGTTATTCCTTTCAGTATGTTATTCCCCCCTCATTTCATTGCTGTTAAGGTTTCCCGCGTCATTCATTGAGCTCCAGTTAGAAGGTTATGCTGATAGGGCGGGAGGAGGCTCCCGTGGAGCATAAACGCCGGTATAACAACAACTTTTATTTATATAGCGCCTTTAACGTAGTAAAACATCCCAAGGCGCTTCACAGGAGTATTATAAGATAAAAAATTTGACACCGAGCCACATAAGGATAAATTAGGGCAGGTGACCAAAAGCTTGGTCAAAGAGGTAGGTTTTAAGGAGCGTCTTAAAGGAGGAGAGAGAGACAGACAGGTTTAGGGAGGGAATTCCAGAGTTTAGGGCCTAGGCAACAGAAGGCACGGCCACCAATGGTTGAGCGATTATAATCAGGGATGGTCAAGAGGGCAGAATTAGAGGAGCGCAGATATCTCGGGGGTGTGGGGGGGGCGGGGCTGGAGGAGATTACAGAGATAGGGAGGGGCGAGGGGCCATGGAGGGATTGGAAAACAAGGATGAGAATTTTGAAATCGAGGCGTTGCTTAACCGGGAGCCAATGTAGGTCAGCGAGCACAGGGGCGATGGGTGAACGAGACTTGGTGCGAGTTAGGACACGGGCAGCCGAGTTTTGGATGACCTCAAGTTTGCCAGTTGGGCCGAATGGCCTGTTTCTGTGCTGTTGACTCGATGTAACTCTACGGTTAGATCGCTGCACTATTTATCGCTGAACTACTACTCCTGGAGGTTTAAATTATGAGGACCGGTTGCTCAGACTAGTCTCTTATTCCCTTCAGTTTAGGAGATTTGGTGAGTTATCCAATCAAAGTGTTTAAAAAGTTAAAAGGATTCGATAGGGTAGATACAGAAAAACTATTTCCTCCGGTGGTAGATTCAGGAACAAGGGGACATAATCTTAAAATTAGACCCTCTGAGCCCCGGTATCATTCTGGTGAATCGGTGCTGCACCCACTCAAAGGCCAGTATCTCCTTCCCGAGGGGCGGTGTCCAGAACTGGACGCAGTTACTCCAGGTGAAGTGACCAAGGCTCTGTACAATACAAGAGGGTTGTCAGGAAATGGTAATTCCTACAGAAACAGTGGTGGAAGCAGAATCAATAATGGCTTTTTGAAATTAATTCACGGGATGTGGGCGTCGCTGGCAAGGCCGGCATTTATTGCCCATCTCTAATTGCCCTCGAGAAAGTGGTGGTGAGCCGCCTTATACAACCGAGTGGCTTGCGAGGCCATCTCGGAGAGTCAACCACATTGCTGTGGGTCTGGAGTCACAAATAGGCCAGACCGGGTAAGGGCGGCAGATTTCCTTCCCTAAAGGACATTAGTGAACCAGATGGGTTTTTACGACAATCCGGTAGTTTCATGGTCACCATTACAGATACCCGCTTTTTAATTCCAGATTTATTTAATTAATTGAATTTAAATTCCCCAGCTGCCGTGGTGGGATTTGAACTCATGTCTCCGGATCATTAGTCCAGGTCCCTGGATTACTAGTCCAGTAACATAACCACTATGCTACCGTAACCCCCCCCCCCCCGTACACGGGACAGGGTAAATATTTGAAAAAGAAACATTTCAGGGGGAATGGGGAAAGGGCAGAGAATTGGGAATGCGTGTGTAGCTATTTCAGAGAGCCCGAATGGCCTCCTCCCATGCTGTAAAATTCGATGATTCTACTAAGAATTGTGAGTAAGTGATGTCATTGTTGATCCACGGTCTCTCTGTGAAACCATGGAAACGGAACCAGCAGCGACAACACTTTGCAGTTCTCTTAACAATTAAAAACATTCTGCTCCCGGATGTATTCACGGGTTGGGCAGCATTACTTGAAACATATTTTGAATTGAAGACCGTTAAACAAAATGACGAGCAGATCTACCTCCGGGGTCCTGCAGGAAACCAGGTGAGTGGGGAATATGGATGGGGTGGCAGTCACTCACCAAGGTAGTCCCATGCCCTCTGTACAGCCCAGCTCTGTTAACCTCCAGGTTCCCCTCCCGAGTGAAGCACCGTCCTGACTTGGCCTTGTATATCCGTTCCCTCATCGCCGCTGGGTCAATATCCTGACACTCCCTCCCCAACACCGTCGTCTGAGCCCTTTCACCACACGGACTACAGCGGTTCAACGAGAAGACTCGCCACCATCTTCTCAAGGCAACCCAAGTACGGGCAATAAATGCACTGATGCCTCGGAGTCAGAAGGTCGTGGGTTCAAGTCCCACTCCAGAAACTTCAGCACAAAAATCTAGCCCAACACTCCCAGTGACAGTACTGAGGGAGTGCTGCACTGTCGGAGGTGCCGTCTTTCGGGTGAGATGTTAAACCGAGGCCCCGTCTGCTCTCTCAGGTGGACGTAAAAGATCCCGCGGCCACTATTTCGAAGTAGAGCAGAGGGAGTTCTCCCCGGTGTCCTGGGCCAATGTTTATCCCTCAACCAACATCAGTAAAACAGATTATCTGGCAATTTTATCTCGTTGCTGTTTGTGGGAGCTTGCTGTGCGCAAATTGGCTGCTGCGTTTCCTACATTACAACAGTGACTACACTCCAAAAGTACTTCATTGGCTGTAAAGCGCTTTGGGACGTCCTGAGGTCGTGAAAGGCGCTGTAGAAATGCAAGTTCGTTCTCCTTAAATGAACTGCATTGGTTCTAGGTGAAGTCCCCACCACCTTGGGGCAACTAGGGATGGGCAATAGTGCGGGTCTTGCAAGTGCTGCTCGCATTCCGAGATCAAATAATTAATAACACACTGAATAGTAAGTGTGAGAGTTGCCTGATGGCTCTTGCTTGACTAATTTGTGTTTACATCTGTCTCTCCTCTCATGGGCTGCTGCACACCCAGGGCTGGAATTTCAATGACCCGTGGAGTCGGGTTTGGAGGCGTGTGGGGGGTTAAAGTTGCGGGGTCGGGGGTCCCGACCCCATCCCGACTCTATCCCGCCTCCACGCAATTTTGACAATCAGTCGTGGGGTTCCCGACTCCGTCCCGCCTCCAAGAGGCGGGAGAGGCCATCAAAGCCCTGAATTGGCTCTGTAATGCCATTTTGAAACGTTTTAGCTAGTTCAACCCTTTTCTGACATGAAGTACGCCTGGTGTGAAACACGCCAGTGAAACCTGGCGGAAGCACAAGTGGATAGCTGACTATGAGCTGCAGGTCCACTATTACAACGAAGATGTGATGAAGGTAGTAGTATTAGGTGTGAAAGTCGCGTCTGATGCTGCATTGAATGTGTTCAGAGACTGGCTGTGAGAGGACTTAGATTGGAAAAAACTCATTTTCTCTCGCGCTCTCTCTCATTTTGCATCCAGGTCCACTCACAGCAAAAGCCAGGCAATCTCTGAGACCAGGCAGCCTGCAATGATGACATCATCAGAGGCGACTTTCCCACTGAAACCACTAATTGGTTCATGGGTTCCCACATGCTGGAACTCAATTGCCCAATTAAGTGAAAATTGTATCATTCATCCACATTAATCTGGAGTCGGGGGGACAACATGAAATGCGGACAACCCGACCCCCAAGACAAAATCCAGCCCCCAGTCTCTGCCAGGCAAGCATCTGCCAAACCCACCAGCTTTGGTAGTTCACCGGTGCAGTCACGACTACCAGCCGCCCACACTCCCCCTGGTTGGGTCGGCGCACAGAGCCATGGGCCCCACTGCCACCCTTGAATTCAGAGCAGCGAGTGTTCCTGACCTTCCCAATTGACCCAAGCTTAACCTTTAAACTTTGCAGGTCGGAGGTGACGTCGAGTGTGCCCACGGCCTCGTGGCAGGAGAAGCTGGGAGCTGAGAAGGAGATGATGGTCCACTTTCTCATGCCTCGCGGACTGCGGATCGAGGAGCCCGCGCCTAAACCGGAACATTCCGAGATTGCCTCCACGCAGGAGGACGTACTCGAGCCGTCTCCGTCGGGTATGTCTCTCGCGGGACGCCGTGCGTGCGTCCAGAACTTAATTCACTTCCTGTGTCAGCCATGGCTCTGGGTCCGAAGGTCGTGGGTTCAAGGCCCACTCCAGAGACTTGAGCACAAAATCCGGGGCAGTGCTGACGGAGTGCTGCACTGTCAGAGGTGCCGTCTTTCCGATGAGACGTTAAACCGAGGCCCCGTCTGCTCTCTCGGGTGGACTTAAAAAGATCCCACGGCCACTATCTTGAAGAAAATTAGGGGAGTTCTCCCCGGTGTCCTGACCAATATTTATCCCTCAATCAACATCACTAAAACAGATGATTTGGTCATTATCACATTGCTGTTTGTGGGAGCTTGCTGTGCACAAATTGGCTGCCGTGTTTCCTATATTACAACAGCGACTACACTTCAAAAAAGGACTTAATTGGCTGTAAAGCGCTTTGGGACGTCCTGAGGTTGTGAAAGGCGCTGGAGAAATGCAAGTCTTTTCTTTCTAATTGCGGAGTATTGCATCCAACATCCTCCCTTTCCAGCAGGGCCCCTGCGATAACCATCTGGAGCTCCTTTGTGCTCTAGCCCAGGGTGTCGGGGCCAACCAGAACTGAGAGTTTATACCCATCGGGAAAGACGGTACAGGCGGGGGCTCTTTTCTCTAGGAATTATGAAGGGGTTTGATGGGGTAGACGTAGAGAAAATGTTTGCATTTGTTGGGGGAGACCAGAACTAGGGGCCATCAATATGAGATAGTCACTAATAAATCCAATGGAGAATTCAGGAGAAACTTCTTCACCCAGAGAGTGGTGAGAATGTGGAACTCGCTACCACAGGGAGTGGTTGGGGCAGATAGCACAGATGCATTTAAGGGGTAACTAGATAAACACATGAGGGAGAAAGGGATCAAAGGCTATGCTGCTGGGGTTAGATGAAGAAGGGTGCGAGGAGGCTCTTGTGAAGCATAAACATCGGCGTAGACCAGTTGGGCCGAATGGTCTGTTTCAGGCCTGTAAAATGTTATGCGATTGTAATGAGGCTTTTACTGTCCTGGCGGACATCAGATAACTGAGCACAGTTGAGGGATTGAACCTGGCACTTTTCCTACTCTGTGCGGCTCTGTTGCCCACTGGGCCTTTTCGATTGAACCATTGGATGAGCCATTGCTTTATTTGCCTCCTCGAAGCTCCCTCGGGCTCTCGCTGTACACACAGCTACCTGCCTGGCACTAATTTATAGCTTGTGTCGTGAACATCCTCTTGCTGTTTTTTTTTCTCTCTCTCTCAGGTCCCAGCGCAGAAGCTCCTGTGGGAAATAAAAGTGTTTCGGCTGCCCGTGCTGATCATCTGCAGGTTCTTCATCTGTCTGGGCAACAGACACTGGCACAGGAGAGTCTCTCTGAGTAAGTGGGGCAGCGGTAACCGGGTTCGACACACTCCGAGTCCCTCGATAGTCTTGTGAACTCCCACATCTGTAGATTATAGGGTCCGGCAATGCCTCAAATGTAAAATTCCCTTCCTCGTGTTCAAATCCCTCCATGGCACCTCGTCCCCCTCCCTATCTCTGTAACCTCCTCCAGCCCCCTACAACCCTCCCTATCACTGTAACCTCCTCCAGCCCCTACAACCCTCCGAGATCTCTGCGCTCCTCCAGTTCTGGCCTCTTGCGCCTCCCCCACTTCCTTCGCTCCACCATTGGCGGCCGTGCCTTCAGCTGCCTGGGCCCCAAGCTCTGGAATTCCCTCCCTAAACCTCACCGCTTCACCGGGACGGTATCAGACAGACTTTGGCACCGAGCCAAAGAAAGAGACAAAAGCTCGGTCAAAGAGGTAGGTTTTAGGCCGCGTCTTAAAGGAGGAGAGGGGTGGAGAGAGCAGAGATTTCGGAGGGGTGGAGAGAGCAGAGATTTCGGAGGGGTGGAGAGAGCAGAGATTTCGGAGGGGTGGAGAGAGCAGAGATTTCGGAGGGGTGGAGAGAGCAGAGATTTCGGAGGGTTGTAGGGCTGGAGGAGGTTACAGAGGCGAGGTCGTGGAGTAGGAATACCCTCCCCCCACACACACACACTGCTTTAAGCTGACTAGTTTGAGTCTCCCTCTCCACGTGTGCAGTTGTGGTTTGAGAGCTGCCGGGGAATCTCGCAGGGAGTAACGCTCCTTCAGGTGGTGCTTCAGGCTGTCGTGGCACAAATATCGGGGAACTCGTGGAGTGATCAGAAAGGAGCAGGCTGCAATCAGCCCTCACCAGGAGCGTGCAGGGTTGAATCATAGAATCTTACAGCACAGGAGGAGGGCATTCGGCCCATCCTGCCTGTGCCGGCTCTTTGAAAGAGCTCTCCAATTAATCCCACTCCCCCCTGCTCTTTCCCCACAGCCCTGCAAATCTTTCCTTTTCAAGTATTTATCCAATTCCCCTTTTTGAAAGTTACTATTGAATCTGCTTCCACCGCTCTTTCAGGCAGCGCGTTCCAGATCACAACAACTCGCTGCGTCGAGGAAAAAAAAATAAAACAAAGTCTCCTCTTGCGAGATCACAGACAGGCGTAAGTCTCCGAAACCCACGGCGATTTTTAATTTTTTTTCCCCCGCGTGGCTTTCCGTCTCCTCCTGAAGGCGGCTGCTCGGTGAAGAAGCTGGGAAGCGGTGGGAGTCCCTGGCGGAGTCTCGGGGGATACGGAGGTGGCGGGGAAGGTTCCCCAGGGAGGGAGAGGGAGGCCCAGCTTTGGGGCTCTCGGTCCTGAGTTGGGGGGGATGATTTTACACGGGGGGACCAATGGAGGCTGAGTGGGGGGGGGGGGGGGAGGCGCGTGAGCTTGTTGAGGATGAAGGGAAGATTCTGTCCAATGGGACAGGTTACAGCGGACCCTGCACTTAATCGTACTTCTCGATCCGACCTAGTGCCGCTGCCTGCCTTCGTATTTCGTACCGTAATTATTTTTTATTTCCCTGGCTTTTTGTTGCTATGTAAATCTAACCTGCTTGGCAACACAGTCCATTTATTTTGCATATGATTTTGAGCCTCGCTGGATTTGATGGCTGACTTTCCTGCGTTACTGGTTTTTTGTCACCATCCCTTCTCGTCGCAGTGAATGCAGCTGAGTGCTAAAAGACACCTGGCGTCAGAGCCCTGGGTGATCTGCTCACACGGGAAGGGAGGGGCGGGGGGGCAGGGCAGAGTGTCGGATTACACCAGGAGTCCAGGTCCAGCTGCTACTGAGTTTGTATTTTTCTCCCTTCCGATATTCCTCTCCACTTCTCTTTCCCCCCCCCCCCCCTTCTTTGATCGAGGGGGTGCCTCGTGCTTTGGGACGAGGGTTGATCTCTGGGTCCTCGCCCCAACATAAGAAATAGGAGCAGGAATAGGCCCCTCGAGCCTGCTCCGCCATTCAATAAGATCATGGCTGATCTTGGGCTCAAAGCCACTTCCCCGCCCGCTCCCCATAACCCTTCACTCCCTTATCTTGCAAAAATCTGTCTATCTCCACCTTAAATGTATTTAATGACCCAGCCTCCACGGCTCTCTGGGGCAGAGAATTCCACAGATTTACGACCCTCTGAGAAGAAATTCCTCCTCATCTCAGTTCTAAAAAACCCTTTATTCTGAGACTATGCCCCCGAGTTATAGATTCCCCCACGAGGGGAAATATCCTCTCTGCATCTACCTTGTCGAGCCCCCTCAGTATCTTATATATGTTTCAATAAGATCACCTCTCATTCTTCTAAATTCCAATGAGTATAGGCCCAACCTTTCCTCAAGTCAACCCCCTCATCTTTGGAATTAACCTAGTGAATCGTCTCTGAACTGCCTCCAATGCAAGTATATCCTTCCTTTAAATAAGGAGACCCTCGTTCCTCAGGCGCGAGCCCAGCTGTTGAACATCAGGACAGGAGGAGGCCACTCAGTTAGATTGTGACTGATCTGCATCTCGGCTCCATCTACCCGCCTTGGTTCCGTAACCCTTACAACCTTTGCCTATCAAAAAAAGGCACAGGCCACGAGCTATTCACCTATGGCTGGCGTCACGGCAGAGTGGACCTGGCAGGATGGTGATCAGGAGTAGGGAATCCTCCTTAAACTGGGACTGTTGAAACCGAGTGTAGTGCCATGTCTTCCTGCTGCCTGGACTCGGGTTAGCTAATTGAGCACAGACTGGGTGTCTAACCTGTCAACGTTACCCCCCCCGCCGCCCCCCCCCAACCCCACCCACCTCCGGTGACATGACCTCTGAATCATTGCCCTGCTGACTTGGCTCAAAGGGAGCACTCAAGCCTCCAACAGAAGGTCCTGGGTTCAAGCCTAACTCAAGGGACTCGAGCACGTAACCCGGGCTGACACTTCAGGACAGTACCGGGGGAACGCGGCACTGTGGGAATAGACATTAACCCACGGCCATGCGTGGCTGGGTGTGTGTGCGCGCGAGTGGCTGGGTGTGTGCGCGCGCGAGTGGCTGGGTGTGTGCGCGCGCGAGTGGCTGGGTGTGTGCGCGCGCGAGTGGCTGGGTGTGTGCGCGCGCGAGTGGCTGGGTGTGTGCGCGCGCGAGTGGCTGGGTGTGTGCGCGCGCGAGTGGCTGGGTGTGTGCGCGCGCGCGTGGCTGGGTGTGTGCGCGCGCGCGAGTGGCTAGGTGTGTGCGCGCGCGAGTGGCTGGGTGCGAAGAGTCTGAGCTCACGTTGTAACCATGCAGACATCTGTTTCTCTGAAATAACAACAGAAAACGCTGGAAAAACTCAGCAGGCCAGGCAGCATCCGTGGAGAGAGAAACAGAGTTAACGTTTCAGGTCGAAACCCTTCGTCAGAACTGTTTCTCTGATATTGTGTTCAGTGGCTTCATGTTGTGTCTGTGTTTATTCTGATTCTGTGTGTGTGTGTGTGTGTGTGTGTGTGTGTGTGTCCCCTCTCTCTCTCTCTCTCTCTGTGTCCCCCCCCTCTCTGTGTCCCCCCCCTCTCTGTGTCCCCCCCCTCTCTGTGTCCCCCCCCTCTCTGTGTCCCCCCCCCTCTCTGTGTCCCCCCCCTCTCTGTGTCCCCCCCCTCTCTGTGTCCCCCCCCTCTCTGTGTCCCCCCCCTCTCTGTGTCCCCCCCCTCTCTGTGTCCCCCCCCTCTCTGTGTCCCCCCCCTCTCTGTGTCCCCCCCCTCTCTGTGTCCCCCCCCTCTCTGTGTCCCCCCCTCTCTGTGTCCCCCCCCTCTCTGTGTCCCCCCCCTCTCTGTGTCCCCCCCCTCTCTGTGTCCCCCCCCCTCTCTGTGTCCCCCCCCTCTCTGTGTCCCCCCCCTCTCTGTGTCCCCCCCCTCTCTGTGTCCCCCCCCTCTCTGTGTCCCCCCCCTCTCTGTGTCCCCCCCCTCTCTGTGTCCCCCCCCTCTCTGTGTCCCCCCCCTCTCTGTGTCCCCCCCCTCTCTGTGTCCCCCCCCTCTCTGTGTCCCCCCCCCTCTCTGTGTCCCCCCCCTCTCTGTGTCCCCCCCCTCTCTGTGTCCCCCCCCTCTCTGTGTCCCCCCCCTCTCTGTGTCCCCCCCCTCTCTGTGTCCCCCCCCTCTCTGTGTCCCCCCCCTCTCTGTGTCCCCCCCCTCTCTGTGTCCCCCCCCTCTCTGTGTCCCCCCCCTCTCTGTGTCCCCCCCTCTCTGTGTCCCCCCCCCTCTCTGTGTCCCCCCCCTCTCTGTGTCCCCCCCCTCTCTGTGTCCCCCCCCTCTCTGTGTCCCCCCCCTCTCTGTGTCCCCCCCCTCTCTGTGTCCCCCCCCTCTCTGTGTCCCCCCCCTCTCTGTGTCCCCCCCCTCTCTGTGTCCCCCCCCTCTCTGTGTCCCCCCCCTCTCTGTGTCCCCCCCCTCTCTGTGTCCCCCCCCCTCTCTGTGTCCCCCCCCTCTCTGTGTCCCCCCCCTCTCTGTGTCCCCCCCCTCTCTGTGTCCCCCCCCTCTCTGTGTCCCCCCCCTCTCTGTGTCCCCCCCCTCTCTGTGTCCCCCCCCTCTCTGTGTCCCCCCCCTCTCTGTGTCCCCCCCCTCTCTGTGTCCCCCCCCTCTCTGTGTCCCCCCCCTCTCTGTGTCCCCCCCCTCTCTGTGTCCCCCCCCTCTCTGTGTCCCCCCCCTCTCTGTGTCCCCCCCCTCTCTGTGTCCCCCCCCCTCTCTGTGTCCCCCCCCTCTCTGTGTCCCCCCCCTCTCTGTGTCCCCCCCCTCTCTGTGTCCCCCCCCCTCTCTGTGTCCCCCCCCTCTCTGTGTCCCCCCCCTCTCTGTGTCCCCCCCCCTCTCTGTGTCCCCCCCCCTCTCTGTGTCCCCCCCTCTCTGTGTCCCCCCCCCTCTCTGTGTCCCCCCCCCTCTCTGTGTCCCCCCCCTCTCTGTGTCCCCCCCCTCTCTCTCTGTGTCCCCCCTCTCTCTCTCTGTGTCCCCCCCTCTCTCTCTCTGTGTCCCCCCCCTCTCTCTCTGTGTCCCCCCCCTCTCTCTCTCTGTGTCCCCCCCTCTCTCTCTCTGTGTCCCCCCCTCTCTCTCTCTGTGTCCCCCCCTCTCTCTCTCTGTGTCCCCCCCTCT